>JAGFNQ010000828.1:0-152242 GCA_024364735.1 Boesenbergia rotunda | reverse complement strand
TCAGATATCGTAGGTTCATCAGTGAGTTTTGCTCAAAACTCACTAATATATCTAAACTACTACTATAGCATTGGTGATATAGCAAGATTAGAGGTTTGGACACCAAAAATATCATCTCCTAGCTCAACCCTGTCAAATGATATAGGGTTATCAGAATTGCAGATATGGTAGGTCTATCAGTGAGTTTTACTCAAAACTCACTGATATATCTAAACTACTACTATAGCATTGGTGATCTAGGATGATTAGAGGTTTGGACACCAAAAATATCATTTCCTAGCTCAACCCTGTCCAAATGATATAGGGTTTTCAGAATTCCAGATATGGTACATCCGTCAGTGAGTTTTTGCTGAAAACTCACTTATATATCTAAACTACTACCATAGCATTGGTGATCCAGGAAGATTAGAGGTTTGGACACCAAAAATATCATTTCCTAGCTCAACCCTGTCTAATGATATAGGGTTTTCAGAATTCCAGATATGGTAAGACCATCAGTGAGTTTTGCTCAAAACTCAATGATTTATCTAAACTGCTACTATAGCATTGGTGATACAGTAAGATTAGAGGTTTGGACACCAAAAATATCATTTCCTAGCTCAACACTGTCTAATGATATAGGGTTTTCAGAATTCCAAATATGGTAGGTCCATCAATGAGTATTGCTCAAAACACACTAAAATATCTAAACTACTACTATAGCATTGGTGATACAGCAAGATTAGAGGTTTGGACACCAAAAATATTATTTCCTAGCACAACCCTGTCTAATGATATAGGGTTTTCAGAATTCCAAATATGGTAGGTCCATCAGTGAGTTTTGCTCAAAACTCACTGATATACTAAACTACTACATATAGCATTGGTGATCCAGGAAGATTAGAGGTTTGGACACCAAAAATATCATTTCCTAGCTCAACCCTGTCTAATGATATAGGGTTTTCAGAATTCTAGATATGGTAGGTCCATCAGTGAGTTTTGCTCAAAACTCACTGATATATCTAAACTACTACTATAGCATTGGTGATATAGGAAGATTAGAGGTTTCGACACCAAAAATATCATTTCCTAGCTCATCCCTGTCTAATGATATAGGGTTTTATGAATTCCAGATATGGTAGGTCCATCAGTGAGTTTTGCTCAAAACTCACTGATATATCTAAACTACTACTATAGCATTGGTGATACAGCAAGATTAGAGGTTTGGACACCAAAAATATCATTTCCTAGCTCAACCCTGTCAAATGATATAGGGTTTTCAGAATTCCAGATATGGTAGGTCGATCAGTGAGTTTTACTCAAAACTCACTGATATATCTAAACTACTACTATAGCATTGGTGATCCAGGAAGATTAGAGGTTTGGACACCAAAAATATCATTTCCTAGCTCAACCCTGTCTAATGATATAGGGTTTTCAGAATTGCAGATATAGTAGGTTCATCAGTGAGTTTTGCTCAAAACTCACTGATATATCTAAACTACTACTATAGCATTGGTGATCCAGGAAGATTAGAGGTTTGGACACCAAAAATATCATTTCATAGCTCAACCCTGTCTAATGATATAGGGTTTTCAGAATTCCAGATATGGTAGGTCCATCAGTGAGTTTTGCTCAAAACTCACTGATATATCTAAACTACTACTATAGCATTGGTGATACAGGAAGATTAGAGGTTTGGACACCAAAAGTATCATTTCCTAGCTCAACCCTGTCTAATGATATAGGGTTTTCAGAATTCCAGATATGGTAGGTCCATCAGTGTGTTTTACTCAAAACTCACTGATATATCTAAACTACTACTATAGCATTGGTGATACAGCAAGATTAGAGGTTTGGACACTAAAAATATCATTTCCTAGCTCAACCCTGTCTAATGACATAGGGTTTTCAGAATTCCAGATACGGTAGGTCCATGAGTGAGTTTGCTCAAAACTCACTGTTATATCTAAACTACTACTATAGCATTGGTGATCCAGGAAGATTAGAGGTTTGGACACCAAAAATATCATTTCCTAGCTCAACCCTGTCTAATGATATAGGGTTTTCAGAATTTCAGATTTGGTAGGTCCATCAGTGAGTTTTGCTCAAAACTCACTAATATATCTAAACTACTACTATAGCATTGGTGATACAGGAAGATTAGAGCTTTTGACACCAAAAATATCATTTCCTAGCTCAATCATGTCTAATGATATAGGTTTTTCAAAATTCCAGATATGGTAGGTCCATCAGTGAGTTTTGCTCAAAACTCACTAATATATCTAAACTACTACTATAGCATTGGTGATACAGCAAGATTAGAGGTTTGGACACCAAAAATATCATTTCCTAGCTCAACCCTGTCTAATGATATTGGGTTTTCAGAATTGCAGATATTGTAGGTCCATCAGTGAGTTTTACTCAAAACTCACTGATATATCTAAACTACTACTATAGCATTGGTGATCCAGGAAGATTAGAGGTTTAGATACCAAAAATATCATTTCCTAGCTCAACCCTGTCTAATGATATAGGGTTTTCAAAATTCCAAATATGGTAGGTTCATCTGTGAGTTTTGCTCAAAACTCACTGATATATCTAAACTACTACTATAGCATTGGTGATCCAGGAAGATTAGAGGTTTGGACACCAAAAATATCATTTCCTAGCTCAACCCTATCAAATGATATAAGATTTTCAGAATTCCAGATATGGTAGGTTCATCAGTGAGTTTTGATCAAAACTCACTGATATATCTAAACTACTACTATAGCATTGCTGATCTAGGATGATTAGAGGTTTGGACTCCAAAAATATCATTTCCTAGCTAAACCCTGTCTAATGATATAGGGTTTTCAGAATTACAGATATGGTAGGTCCATCAGTGAGTTTTGCTCAAAACTCACTGATATATCTAAACTACTACTATAGAATTGGTGATCCAGGAAGATTAGAGGTTTGGACACCAAAAATATCATTTCCTAGCTCAACCCTGTCTAATGATATAGGGTTTTCAGAATTCCAGATATGGTAGGTCCATCAGTGAGTTTTGCTCAAAACTCACTGATATATCTAAACTACTACTATAGCATTGGTGATCCAGGAAGATTAGAGGTTTGGACACCAAAAATATCATTTCCTAGCTCAACCTTGTCTAATGATATAGGGTTTTTAGAATTGCAGATATGGTAGGTCCATCAGTGAGTTTTACTCAAAACTCACTGATATATCTAAACTACTACTATAGCATTGGTGATCCAGGAGGATTAGAGGTTTGGACACCAAAAATATCATTTCCTAGCTCAACCCTGTCTAATGATATAGGGTTTTCAGAATTCCAGATATGATAGGTCCATCAGTGAGTTTTGCTCAAAACTCACTGATATATCTAAACTACTACTATAGCATTGGTGATCCAGGAAGATTAGAGGTTTGGACACCAAAAATATCATTTCCTAGCTCAACCCTGTCTAATGATATAGGATTTTCAGAATTCCAGATATGGTACGTTCATCAGTGAGTTTTGCTCAAAACTCACTGATATATCTAAACTACTACTATAGCATTGGTGATCTAGGAAGATTAGAGGTTTGGACACCAAAAGTATCATTTCCTAGCTCATCCCTATCTAATGATATAGGGTTTTCAGAATTCCAGATATGGTAGGTCCATCAGTGAGTTTTACTCAAAACTCACTGATATATCTAAACTACTACTATAGCATTGGTCATCTAGGAAGATTAGAGGTTTGGACACCAAAAATATCATTTCCTAGCTCAACCCTGTCTAATGATATAGGGTTTTCAGAATTCCAGATATGGTAGGTCCATCAGTGAGTTTTGCTCAAAACTCACTGATATATCTAAACTACTACTATAGCATTGGTCATCCAGGAAGATTACAGCTTTGTACACCAAAATTATCATTTCCTAGCTCAACCCTGTCTACTGATATAGGGTTTTCTGAATTCCAGATATGGTAGGTCCATCAACGAGTTTTGCTCAAAACTCACCTATATATCTAAACTTCTACTATTGCATTGGTGATACAGCAAGATTAGAGGTTTTGAGTCATTTTATTTCAGACCCACGGTGGTCTTGAAGTCATTTTATTTCAGGCCCACCGTGAGCCTGAAATCATTTTATTTCAGGCCCACTGTGGGCCTGAATAAAATTATTTCATGCCCAAGGTGGGCCTGAAATCATTTGATTTCATGCCCACCATGGGTCTGGAAACATTTTATTTCAGGCCCACCGTGGGCCTGAAATAATTTTATTTCAGGCCCACCGTGGGCCTGAATAACTCTTATTTTAGGCCCAGCGTCGTTCATCTATATGTGAATTTTAGATCCTTGAAAATTAAATATAAATACATAATCAATAAAATGTACATTATAAATCTGAAATATATTTGATATATAACAAAGTTAGTTTTATTTTTGGAAATAAAAATAGATATAACCTAAATTATATTTATAATACATATAAAGAAAAAGGGCCCGCCTAGGGCCTGAAATCCTTTTATATCAGGCCCAGTAGTCACTCAGCTTTATAGCGTCCCTTAGTGCCTAGTGCTCAGCAATCGTCTTCTAGCTCCAGATTTGTTGTGATTTCATGGTAGCGTGCTTGTCTTCATTAGAGTAGTTGTGGGTGACATCCTCGTCATCGTACTAGTCGAATTGTACGTACCATAATTTTGTAGTTTGTCATTTCAGTTCTTGCTTATCACCTAGGGTTAGCGATAGTTTTTAGTAAAAGACTGAATTTGAGGAGTCCCTATTATGAACGATTTCTAAGTGTCATTGTTTGTTTGTGTCAAATAATTTTTTGTTTGATGGTTGATAAGTTCGGTATGGGTCAAAAAAGATCATCTTCAAAGAAAGCTGCTCCCACCAAATCTAAGAAACAGCAAGTCCCTGGGGGAAGTCATGGGAAAAAATAGCTGCCACAACGAAAAATCAAATTGCCTACCGAGTATACAAGTTTTGCCAACAGAGGTCACAGTAAATGAATGAACTGGAAAAGTATCCTTTGCCATTTCAAAAATTTTATTAATTCTGTTCCACCCACACCAGCACAAGAACAGTTGCTTCGAGAAACACCCTTTTCTTGGGTCCTCGACCTTCCTACTATTTCTTGTTTAAGACCCCAAGTTCAGAACATGTTTGATAATTGGGATGAAGAAGAACAAAGCTTTGTATTCCATGGGAAAAAACTCAATTTCACAAAGGTTGATATATCAATTATTCTAGGGCTACCTGACTATGGAGAGATAATCCAACTTGATTTGAATGAGGCCTCCAACCCATTGTACAAGGAGTATTTCGAAGATTCCAGTTGTTCTGCACGGCATTTGGAGAAACTGCTAATAAAGTCTACATCCAATGACAAGTTGTACTGTCAGTTGTATTTACTCTATTTTTTTGTACAGTGCTATTTTGTGGTAGTAGCAACATACTTGCCATTCCTGCCCTGTCACTTATTGATTACGTAGATGATTTTGACAATCTACCAAACTACAATTGGTGCAATGTCGTGTACAATTTCATGGCTCCTCAGTTGGTAGCCATTGGAAAGGAGGTGACATTGAGGCATAGACCACATGTAGGTGATTCAACCCAACCGGCCAAGGCTCCCTTGCTCAAGGGATTTCTAAATATTTTGGCTGTAAGTTAGAGTACATATAACTGCTAATATAATTTGATGATGGATAATATTGACTGATTATAATGATGTTGCAGGTATGGGTTAATGAACATATTAGTATTGCTGCTCCTGAACATCCTCATAGATTGCCAAGAATACTTCGTTGGACTTGGCCTAAAGCCCATGTTGACACTATCAAGAGGATGATAGACCGTGTGGCCACAAATTTAATTATTATTGATTTAATTCCATTTGATATAGAGCATGATTTGGTACCTGACTACTCCCCTCCAACTCAACCACTTGAGGTAGAATGTGAGGTATTACAGCAGACACCAGAAGGAAGCCAGACAGCACAAGGAAGGCTATAGCCCTTACAAATGGAAGCCTGCAATATATGTATACAAAAACAAGAACAAATTGAAACCTTACAGCAACAATTAAATATAGCAATTAAAAGTTTAGAGGAAGCCAAAAGTCAGACGGCATCAGCCATCACTGCCAAGGATCAAATTATTGCTCAAAAAGAAACAATAATTGCAGAGAAGGAGTCTCAGCTGAAATAAAAAAATGACATCATTGTTGAAAAGGATAAAATAATTGGTGACAAAGATTCGCAGCTTAAACAACAAGAGCAGCAAAATGATAAAAGGATAGCTGTAAGAGAGGATATCATACTTCAGTCTAACCAAAAAATCAAACAGCTGCATGAACAATTGCAAAACAAAGGGTCAGATGAAGGTGAGGCACTTGCCAAAAAAAGGAAAATAACTCAGGTCAGACAAACCTACCAGGCCAAAGGCAAGGGCAAACAAGTTGTTCAGGAGGAGGATGAGGATGAAGATGAAGATGAAGATGACGAGCCTCCTGCCCCATCAATGTCAGATACTACAACGCAAACAACAAAATCTGCGACCTCCACCCAAACTAACATATCTGAACATCACGCAGCTAAAGCTAAAGAATTTCAAAAGGTGAAAAGCAAAATCTTGAAGAATTCCAGGGCATTTTTTAAGAAGACTAAAGATGCAGAGATTGCTGAAACATTATTAAAGCTTAGTAAATTAAAGTGAGTTAGTTGCTATTGCGTTTGGAAAAATATTGTAAAACATTGATGATTATTGACATTCATTAATAAAATTTAATCATTCACATTGTTATTAAGTTGCTTATCTTATTTGCATGTAGGTATGAGTTGAATCCAGTATGGTCCAATGGGACCTTTACATTAGATATGCTATCTTTTTTGACAATATTTGATTGGAATGACTACACCACCGGGGATTGCATCAATACATACTGGACTATTCTTGGAAATGAAGCAAAAGCGTGTAACTCACCATACCAGCCCTCCATATTCTGTGGGGTGGGGTTTGATGTAAGTCAATTAGCTACTTGTTTTGTTATTTTTTTTCTATGATTTAGTCCATTGACACTTCCTTTTTAATAACCATAGGAACTTTTTGAGGCGATTCACGCTCAGGCTTTTGAACAAACTATTGCTACTAATACGGATAAGTCAATTAGATATATCATCTGTCCTCTAAATAATGCAGATGATCATTGGCATCTAATGGTTATTGACCTCGTGGAAGGTAGTATCCATCATTATAATTCTCTCGGCACCACAGAAGGGTACACTGCCCAATTTGAAAAAACTGTAAGTTTTCTATTTCATAGATATACCACAACAAAAAGTTTCATACCAATATAATTGTTACTAATGTCATATCTGTGTAGGTGGTGTTTTTCAAAAATTTGAACTGGTCTTATTACAAGACATGGAATAAAGGATTGCCTTCCATAGCTGGGACAGAGTTTAATAAAATTGTTGTAGAAGGACCCACCCAAAGCAGATCATAAGAGGATGTATGTTTTTGTTAAAAATAATAATGGATTTCATGGTTGGATTTATAAGATGACAACAATGTGAATATTGGTTTTTCAGGTTGGATTGTACATTTTTCATGATGCGGTATGTAGAAAGTCTAGTTTTTCAAAGATCTACAGATTTTAGCCAAAAGCAAATGAAAAATTATCGATTTCAGGTGGGCTATAAAATAATGAGAGACAAGTGCTGGAAGCTAAATCTGTAAATAGTGTTTTTGTTGATACTATGCATATGTAATTGTGATCACAAAAATTGTATATTTGTAATTATAAAATCCATGTACTCCTTTTCAAATCAATGAAACTTTGCTTCGGATCATTGTTTTTGTCTCATATATGATCTGTAATCTATAATTATTGTGGAACCCATCAGTAATATTGAACCTTGCTTTTGTTAGAATCATTTGAATTCAGGACCACAGTGGCCCTGAAACAAAAGCATTTTAGGAAACCCAC
Organism: Boesenbergia rotunda; assembly: GCA_024364735.1. Classification (NCBI taxonomy): domain Eukaryota; kingdom Viridiplantae; phylum Streptophyta; class Magnoliopsida; order Zingiberales; family Zingiberaceae; genus Boesenbergia; species Boesenbergia rotunda. Next base: position 144,269 of record JAGFNQ010000828.1, on the reverse strand, counting down.
TCAGGGCCTGAAACAAAATGATTCAGTTGTATAATGTAAGTTTAATGACAAACAATATATGTTTGTAGTTATAATGTATGTAAACCATTTTGATACTCCAATAGAGCATTGCTTTCGATCCTTGTTATTGTGTAATCTCTAATCTATAATCTGTCCTCTTGTCGATACTATAAGTAATATTGAACCTTACTTTTCTTCTACCCTAACCCCAGCGTGGGCCTGAATAATCTCATTTCAGGCCCAGTCTGGGCCTGAAATAATTCCATTTCAGGCCCAAGCTGGACCTGAAACAATAATGTTCAAGCCCACGCAGGGCCTGACACAATAATCTCATTTCAGATTTCAAATAATTCAATAATAGAATGATTAAATATTTTATATAAATATACATGTTGTGAAATTATTTTTAATATTAAACAAAAAGGAGAGTACCTACATAGACATTGCATACCACAATTTAATTCCATCCACATCATTACCTCATATTTTCAGAATTTGGCACAGCAGGAGGTTTGTTTCATGGACCTATAATATTTTGATTTCTCAAAACTCATTACCAGTAGTTAGAGTTTAGATAGCTAGGAGATGATATTTTTGGTCTCCAAACATAGTCCTAATGATTATCAATTACGTGTTAATACAGTATCAGTTGGCACAGAACAATGAATCAACAAAGCAAACAAACAGAGGGTCTCAAATGACAGATATTCACAAACCATAGGACTTCAGGACTTCAAGACCTGAAATAACATTATTGTGGGTTTCAAAATCCGAAAACTTCACAACTGCTCAATTCTGCTTACATAATTTTACACAAGAAGAAATGTATCATAATATTGAAATACTTCTTCAAGTCACAACATTAACAACAACTAGTTTTTTGACAATACTATAGCTATACAATATACAAAATATATACATTCAGTTATCCTCCATACAAAATATACACTTCAATCAGAATATTGGGTCACTACACATACCAATTAACTCAAGACTTTGGGGCTGGCGGCATTCTACATGTCCTTTTATTATGACCAAGTTGTTTGCACCGGCTGTATTTTAGTTTGACCTTACCATTGTGTCTGGACTCTATCCGTGCCTTCTTTCGTCTACCAGGCTGCACAAGGCTACAGGGACATAGAACTGTAATGTCGTTTACTCCAGTAGGCCAAAACTGTTTGCTTCTACAAGGAAAATACGATCCATGAAAACTACTTCCAAGTTTCAGAATAAAAATAATGCTCACAATATGGGAGTGTATCCATGTTCCTGTGAATGATTACGACAATAACATGTGAGCAAGGAAGTTCTGAAATTTGAAACTCCCCACAATGACAAAACTTTTTTTCCAAATCAACAATGTATGAAATGCCCCATGTTTCTACTTTCATTTTTGATTAAGAGTAAGGGTGAACCTTATAAGCTCTTGCTTTCTCTCTCCTTGAATCCATTTCTTTTGTAGCATAAGGTGTCAAAGCAACATGCCATTTGAAGACTTCCTCTCTACGGTTATAGAACCATTGAGCAACTTTTCTTCTTGTATTATCAATTAACCTGTTTATGGAAAGCTCACGTATAGACTTGAACAAAGCATTTAAGCTCTCCACATAATTCGTGGTAAGCATTCTATACCTTCTTCCTGTAAAGTGTGCATTTGCCCACCTTTTAGAGTCAATGTTGTGAAGCCACTTATGGGCAACTGGATATTTTTCAAGCATTGTCTGCACTATCATATCATATTGGAGTGTTGTGTTGGCTCGTGCTGCTGCCCAAAACAAACCTACAACAGCTCTACTTCCAGTATCAGTTACCATATTACAACACATGTGGTGGCAACAAAAGGCATGATGCGCGTTTGGGTAGACTTTTCTAACTGCTGATATAATGCCCCGATGTCTATCTGATACTATGGTGATTGAGTGATCATCGACACCAAAGAACCTCTTTGTATGCTCCAAAAATCACTCTCATGCAGATCCACATTCAACTTCAACTATTGCGAAGGCAACTGGAAGAACATTGTCATTACCATCAATCGTCGTTGCAATCAACATTACTCCCAGATACTTTCCTCTTAGGTGTGTGGCATCAATTCCGATAAATCTACGCAAATAAGACCTGAACACCCTTCGACAAGCTCCAAAAGCCCAAAAACACAGCTGGAACTGATTGTCACCATTCCTGCATAGCGCCACATATGTTTCAGGATCTCTAGCTCTTAACTCACGCAGATATTGTGGAAGATCTCTGTAAGCCTCATCATAATCTCCAATAACCTTTTTCAATGCTTTCTCCCTAGCTATGTATGCTTTTCTATATGATATAGTCACTCCAAATCTAGCTTTAATATCTGATATAATCATACTTGATTTGTATTGTTCATTATGAAGAAATTGCTCTTCAACAAAAGAAGCAACAAATGATGAAGAGCATGCATTATGATCAGCACCTTCCCTAACAGTTCCACATTGGTGTTCCTTTATATATTTTGTAATAGTGAACTCTACTTCCCCCCTTGCTACTACTCTCCATGGACATGGTTGGTTGAAGCACACTGCTTTAACACTATTTTTTCGGGTGTCAACTGGGTTATATCTCATATGCTTAACCATGGCATGTTTGACAAGTGCATTCTTGAATTCTTCTCTAAATGGAAATATCTGCCCCACAAAAAATTCATGCCCATCTCTTGCCTCTACCTCTCCAATTGGCCTAGTAAGCAATCGAGAATTTAAAATATAAGGATCTTCAGCTAATGGAAACTCCTCCTCTAAGTCACTGTACTCATCTGGGGGGAATTCATATTCCTCAATCTGCATATCATCGGCTTGAAATTCTAGTACACTTGTAATGGGTTCTAATTCATCTGCATTCCAGATTTCAATTCCTTCCTCCCCACTCCAGGTTGGCTCAAAGAATTCAACAACTCTTGTAGAAGAATTCAAACCTTCACCTTCTATATTAGTTGCTTCTTCATTTAGATCAATTGTCAAATTCCTTGTAATTTCTGATTCATTCCCCATGACAACATTATCATCAAGAGTATTCCATATCTCAGATAGAATTTCATCAACAACATTATCATCCCTGAAAAATAAATTATAATTACATTTTACAAACATTGAAAATCATAATCAAGGACCTAAGAAGGCCTGAGGGCCTGAAATATTTTGATTTCAAGCCCTCACAGGGCCTGAAATCATATTTCAGACCCTCACAGGGCCTGAATATAATGATTTCAGGCCCTCACAGGGCCTGAAATCATATTATTTCAAGCCCTTGGAGGGCCTGAAATCTTTTGATTTCAGGCTCTCACAGGGCCTGAAATCAGTATATTTCAGCCCTTGGAGGACCTGAAATCTTTTGATTTCAGGCCCTCATTGGGCCTGAAATCAATATATTTTAGGCCCTTGGAGGGCCTGAATTATATTGATTCAGGCCCTCCCAGGCCCTCAAATCCAATGATTTCAGCCCCTGTAAGGGCCTGAAATCTTTTCATTTCAGGCCCTTGGAGGGCCTGAATTCCTTTTATTTCAGGTCCTCCCAGTGCCTGAAAACAACATATTTCAGTCCCTCCTAGGGCCTAAAATCTAATGATATCATACACTCTCAGAGACTGAACTCCTTTAATTTCTGGCCCTTCTAGGGCCTGATATGGTAATATATCACCCCTAGGTCGAATTCAAGCATTTATTTATCTTAAGTTTAACAAATTTCAGAGAGCCCTTATTATGTAATGCATATCACCCTTAAACTCCTCCAAACATAAAAATTGTAGCAAGAGTTGATAAGTATAAAACTAGGTCTGATACCATATCAAAGATGACAATCATACGTACATTACTATTTGTATTTGATACCAATCTGTTGCTTGCTTTTTCTCCTTCAACACCTATCTTCCTCAGCTACCTTGATGAATTGAGTTGTGCAATGCTGAAATATATACATACCCTTGTGATGATTCGACTTGTGTAAGGTAGTAATATATATATAGGCTGAGAAAATTTCCACTACCTGGCCATCCGAACCACAAATTATTATTTTACTGCAAAAGTGGTTCGGATGTCTCGAAAATGTGAATGGAAAAGGTATTTTGTGGCGGCAAGGGTATAATAGGAAGTTCACTTAAAGGGTTGTGCCCTTTAGTAAAATACAAACCATGGTACGCTCTTTGGTACTTTCTAATTATTACGTACGCCCTTTGGTAAATTGTGTATTTTTTTCTACCCATTCAAAAATTCACATCTCTCCGTTTATACTATAGAATTAAGATTTAAGGGCATAAATACATTAAAAAGATTTACAGGAGTACATTAATTTTAGTTTATAATAATTTAAAATTCTTTTTGTCTTCAGTCAATTTCGAAAAAAAACTAGTTGATGAATCTACACCATTCACAATTTAAATTTTTGATATTTTTTGAATCATGAAAATCTTTAAAATTTATTGGCGGTGTTAATAAGTGAATATCATTATCCCAGCCTTATAATGAGTTTTTGAAAAAAAAATCTTAATTCTTTGCAAACCTCAAAATGTGACAAAATGAGCCATTATGTAGAAGACAAAATGTTAAATATAAAATATTTTGAGGGACTTTTTGCAAATAGATCTAAAATTATATACTTAAATTCCTCACTTTTTCCCCCTCTTCGCACGCCTCACAACCCACCTTCATCGGGTGACAACCACGCCGCGGCCCCTTTGCAAAACCTCTGCGCCTACTTCTTCTTCTTCCTCCTCCATCACAACCCATACACAAACCTTGCCCTTTCCCTCTATGTGATCATCACCGGCCGAGGACCGACAGTCTTCCTTGTTGGATATTATTATCCCTATTAGGTGGACTTATTTGTAAGTTGTACATGTAAATATAATTGAATCCTTTAAAGTGATCTAACATATATTTATTGTGTTTCAGATTATTAGATGTGGGTTCAATATGTAGAACCGTTTAGGCCAATCTGTTATTATCTATGGACTAATAACAGATTAGATTCCTATATAAAAGGGAGATCCCTAAGGATTTAGGGTATCTATCTTGACTTAGTTTCTTGTTCCCTATTGACAAGAAACTTTACGGCGCCGTCAACTCTAAGTCCCTTGGAAGATCTTCCTTCTTTCCGCTGCATCTTCATCCACAGGGATCAAGCCGACGACGGTATAACAAGGACGATGCTCTTCAATCAGGTTTCTTTTCTTTCAATTTATATATCTTATTCTTGTTATGGCATGATTTGATGAAACAATAGATTCATGCTCATATGTCTTATATTTTTTCTTGGGTTCTTATTTTATTTTTAGAATTCATACAGTTAGGAGAACGCAATTTCTATCAATTGGTATCAGAGTCTTGGCTTTGTTTCATCATTTTTTATGGCAATAAAGTTTAAGTTTTTCATCGATTTATTGTTCATATGCTAGATCAAGTTTTCTAGCATAATACAATTTTTAATCGTCGAAAATCATATAAGAAAATTCTAAGATACGCTAATTTTCTAAGTTTTTCGTATTTCTACGAATAACATGACGAACGATGAAAGAATCGTCACATTAACCTAATTTTTAGGTTAAATCGTGATAGCTCAATCGATTAGCTTGATAGACTAATCGATTATCAAACTTAAATTAATGAATAGAAACGATTATCTTTATCAATTGAGAAATTTTCTCAAGAGATTATCGGTCTTAAATCGCGACAGAATCATTCCCAAAAAAAAAAAACCTACGTGCATTAGAATCGATTTATCCTTGAATCGATTGTCACTAGGCTTAAATCGATTGCATGTCGACATGCATTTAAATTGATTAATTGTAGCCATGAATCGATTAACAAAAGAGCAATGATAGGGAGAGTGAAAATGGGAAAGTGAATGACGTGACACTTTATATGCACAGGTCCGATTATCGTTGGACACCATCGGCGGCCTTCGGCCGCCGCCCCGAATCAAACTATATCCTGGGGGGTATGATGAACTCGTCGAAGATCGCTGCATGCAAAATATCACATTATTCATTTTGCCTTTCACTCTCCCATATTCACTCTCCCTACCATTTTGCTTAACAAAATATTTAAATTGATTGCATCCACGTGATGTTCAATAATGGAATTGTTTGATTTTAAATAATCATTCAAATATCGAATTTCAAAGAAGTTTCTATTGGATCGAGAGAAACGATAGAGGGGGGGTGAATATCGTAAAACGTTCGGATTAACAGTTAGAGAAATTACGCAGCGGAAATTTAAATCAAACACACGCAAACACCGAGTTTTTTACTTGGTTCGGAGTCGCGGTCGGCTCCTACTCCAAGGTCCACGGTCAGCTCCTACTCCAAGATCCACGGTCGTTGACCGTTTTCTGCGGGCAATTCTATATGTCGCAAAAACAGTTTACAGGATGTATTACAAGACTAGTGCAGTAAAAGAAAAAGAAGCTCTTCGTTACCGACGTCCGTTGTATATTATATTTTCGGACATAGGGACGTCGTCGGCGCTTGTATCTCGAGTTGGGAGGTTTCCGGAGCAGAGCGCGAGCGTAGAAGAGTGTGAATGCGTTGGAAGAATTTGTTACTGAAGCCTTGGGGTCGAGGGCCCTTTTTATAGCCCCTGGGGGCGCCCGGGACATCGGGGCCCCCCCACGTGTCAGCTGATCTGAGTTCCTCTCGGTCAGCTCTGATCCCTTCAAAATCGGGATAAGGCTTTGACGGGGGCGCCCGGGACGCTGGGGGCGCCCGGGTTGACCGGGTCAGGATCTTATCTGTTGGCTTCTCGTGGCTTGCTTCGTTAGCTTGAGCTAGGGGGCGCCCGAGACGCTGGGGGCACCCGGGAGCATGGGGGGCGCCCTGCCTATGAACTGCCAAAGCACTCTTCTTACTTAGTCTGTTTTGTGTTGCCCTTGGGGGCGCCCGGAACACTAGGGGTGCCCTGCTTAGCTGCTGCCTTTCTCCTTTAAGGCGTTCTGAGCTGCAATGACTCATTCCTTCGGTCCTGCATCCAGGGTTAGTCCAAAACAAGTACAAAGCAATAGAGTATTAAGTTTATACAGCCTTAGCTGTCTTGGTTCTGACTTTGGGTCTCCCAAATGGAACCCTAGGTCGAACTGACGCCTACTGTTCCCTCGACGGGGAACGCGTCCTCACCTACTCCTCTCGGCAGAATTTACCTGATGCCAACCGGCTCCTCCGGTTGGACTTTTGCCCAGCAGTCCTTCTCCAGGTGCCTAGCTGTCCTTTGCCAGGTCTTTAGTACCAAGCTGTCCTTCTCCTGGTGCCTAGCAGTCCTTCGCTAGGTCTTTGTATCCTGACATTCCTTCGTCAGGTGCCTAGCAGTCCTTCGCTAGGGCTTTGTATCCCGGCATTCCTTCGCTAGTTGCCTAGCAGTCCTTCGCTAGGGCTTTTTATCTCGGCATTCCTTCGCCAGTTGCCTAGCAGTCCTTCGCTAGGGATTTTGTATCCTGGCATTCCTTTGCCAGGTGCCTAGCAGTCCTTCGCTAGGGCTCTTCCTGCACACTTGAGTAACATGTTAGATAAACATTATACCTTAACTTTTGAACCCTATTGCCATTATCAAAACACATGTTCGACTTGGGTGCTTTCTGCACCAACAATCTCCCCCTTCTTGATTTATGGCAACCTTGGTTCAAAAAGTTAATTTAAAAAAACTGAAATTTTGGTTTCTCCCCCTGGAAGGACTCTCCCCCTAGATTTTTCAAAAGTTCGTGGGGTTTTTTTAAAATGTATTCTAAGTCTAAAGATGGATTTAATTTTACTTAGAATAATTTTCAACTTAAAGTTTAAAGACATAATTTTCCAACTTAATTTTGGTTGTGCACTTTGGAAAATTTAAGTTTTAAGTACTTAGATGATTTTGAAAACTTAAGTTTAAGTATTATGAAGGATTTTGAAAACTTAAGTTTAAGTACTAAAGAAAATTTTGAAAATTTAAGTTTAAGTACTCAGAAAGTTTTTGAAAACTTAAGTTTAAAATACTTAGAAGATTTTTGAAAACTTTAAGTTTTAAGGAAAATCTGAAAGAATTTTAGTTTTAAGTACTTAAGAAAATTTAAAAAACTTTTAGTTTTAAATACTTAAGAAAATTTGAAAAACTTCTAGTTTTAAATACTTAAGAAAATTTGAAAACTTAAGTACTTAGGGAAGTTTGAAAACTTAAGTTTAAAGTACTAAGAAAGCATTGAAAACTTTTGAATACTTAGAAAACCTTAGTACTTTTGAAAACTTTTAAATACTTTTTGAATATAGAGTTTGAAATTTTTGGATTTAGATAGAAAATTTTAAACTCTCCTTTCCTATCTCTCCCCCTTTGTCATATATCAAAAACATAGAAGTATAGCAGAAACAAGATAATTAAATTGCATAAAAGAAAATAATAACTTGCATAATTCGCTGTACTGAATCAGTTCAGGATTAAACTAAATCAGTTTCAATTTTCTCTTTTAGGGTCCTGTCTAACCCAATTAGCTACTTACTAACTGCTATAAGCAGTAATTTTCACTAGGGTTAGTCAAGTTAAGTGTTCTATTCAAGTTAGATTTTCTAAACTTGTCCCTTAACTTGATTACTGTGTAAGTTGTATTTAGAGCCCCAATTACTAGGGTTTAGTCAAGTTAAGTGTTCTATTCAAGTTAGATTTTCTAAACTTGTCCCTTAACTTGATTACTGTGTAAGTTGTATTTAGAGCCCCAATTACTGCAGATGCACTGACTTAAAGCATCTTGAATTAAGACAAAGACCTAAGCATCTCAACCCATTCTAGGTTATCAATCAAAAGTACCCTAAGGTGCTTGTGAGATGCTGGCTTCTAAATTTATAGGTGCATGCAGTTCTAGGGTTTGGGCCTAGGCTAAGTCCATTTGCGAAAAAGCCCTAGTTTTGAAGGGGGTAGTTTTTTTTAAATAAAACTAAGTAAAAAAAATTTATTTTTAAAACTTTTTCAAAACTAAGTAAAAGCTGATTTTGAAAGCAATTTTTGAAAACTACTTTAAATTTTGATTTTGAAATGAGTAAAGTAGTAAGAAAATCAAGAGTAGACTAAATCTATTCTACTAAGCATAATCCTAATTGCTGATCAAAAAAACAAGTACTCATCTCCATAAGTCAGCTAGTCAACAGAGAGAATCACCACAGTCATACAAGTCAAAACATGAGTCAACCCTACTGTGTAGGGGCAGTCATATGGTCACTGGTACAATGCTAATCAAATCTAGGATGAGGGACCAGGATGATCAGAAGAGTCTGGCTGCCATGATCGGAACAGCTCCATCATCTCGTGATACTGTACGTGTCTGGTCTCCCTCTCAGCTCTAAGGGCACTCACATAGTCAGTGTAATAGCCTAGATTTGTCTCCATATCTTCAGCATGATTTGCCTCCACTTCCTCTCGGAGGCTCTGGACCTGTGTCTCCAGCCGTGTCACTCTCCCGTAGAGTGTCGGTGGAGGGGGCTCGTCTATGTGTGCTCGAGCCTCTGCTGCCAAATCGGCGACATCGACTTCAACCTCCTCGTCTGAGTCGATCTGAGCTCCGGCTCGCTGTCGTCTCCAAGTCAAAAACCCCCGATGGCCGATACCTCTATCCCAGCTAAAGAGAAGTTCCTAAACCCTATCTCATCAAAATTGATCATCGCGGTTATTTCACCTACGGTAATGTCACGACCGTGGTGATGAAAGATGGAGGTGATGATGTGGCAGAAGGGGGTGCGTACCCGACCCTGAGTCGTGACACTGGAGGCATATAAGATAGCGTGGAATATGTGAAGGCCAATGTCAATGTCTAGATGATGGATCAGGGCATACAGGAGGAAGGCATGAAAGGGTCGCATGGTCGCGACATCCCTAGTGGATAGTGGTAAAATACAGTGGACCAGGATTCTATACAGGGCGTAGTCCTGGGCCTGAAGGTCAACGGACTGAAATCGTCTAGCTACGGGGAGTCTAGCTTCCCTATAGAAATAGGAGTAGAGAGTGTCTAGAGTAATGTGAGAGTAGGGAGCATCAAATGGAGGATCCCTAGGTGGATAGCAACAAAAGGTGGACTGGGAGGGTCGCAGTCTAAGAAATCGATTTAGTAAAGCAGGGGTGATCGACAGGGGTATCCCTTGAACAGTAGTGACAAACATGAGATCGTTTTGTCGAACTATGTTATTATAGAATTCTTCACATAAAGAGTGTTAATTGAATGAGTGCAGAACACTAGATTGTCTAGTTGATAAAAGTTCATAACGTTCATGGCTAAAGGACAAGATTGGGTGAAGAAGTGTCTATTTAGATAGCTCATTTTGATAGGCTTATAGGCTGTTCGAGCAAACTTATTACAAAGTTCTAGAGTTGGAAACCTAGGGTCGGGACTCGGTTCGAACCGGGGTTCGCTTGGTTTGCTCGGCGTTTTCTAAGTTAAGAAACATGCATTTATAAGAAAGGAATTAAGAAAATAATTCTAAATGCATAAAGGAAATCATACCGGGGAGGCATGGTTGAGATTGAGGAAGCACAAGTATCACTTGATCTCTTTGGAAGGAAGGAAGTGAGGAAGGAGGATGGTTTTTGGTGTGGGAAGAAGAGGGAGTTCGGGTGCCTTTTTATAGGCAGTTTATTGGGGGCGCCGGGAGCTCCCGGGTGCCCGGGATAGCAGTCTACTGCCTTTGGCAGTGACTAGTGCTGGTTGGGGCACCCGCAATGACCTGGGCACCCCGGTCAGACTGAAATTTACAGCTTTGCTGCTTTGACTGGTATGGGGGCGCCCGCATGGTTCCGGGTGCCCCGGTCAAGGGGTAAAGACAGCTTTTTGCCTTGAGAGAAGAGAAAGTCATGGGGGCGCCCGAGGAGTCACGGGCGCCCGGATTATGTAGGAAGTGACACTTTTGATGTTTTGTGATCATTTGACCATGGTTTAAAGGGATTTGACTGCTTTAACTATGGTTTGACTGCTTTGACCATGGTTTGACTACGTTGACCATGGTTTGACTATGTTGACCATGGTATGACTACGTTCTGACTTACACCACAATATTGGTATTAAAGGAATTTCAATTGAGTATAATTTTACTGTCTCACCCAATCTAGGGTTTTCAATCACGTTAGCCTTATAGGTTTTGTGAGATAGATTTTGATAAAAGAATTTTTGAGAAAAACATGATTTATTTTGAAAAGCTTAATTAATTTTGAAAATAATTGAATTTATTTTGAAAAGAATGTTTAAATCTACCGCTAACTGAAAATTTGTGTTAGATTTGAATTTGACAAAGAATAATTTGAATTTGAATTTCAAAAATGGGCTTCCAGGTCTTGGCGAGGCATTAGGCCTTCTTTGGCCGTAGCCTTATTGGATCATCAACCCTTTCCTTGACAAAGCCTTTTAATGAAATTTCATTTTCAAAATTAATCTTTGAAAAATTCTGGTCTAACTAGTTTGGGTCTTGGATCGGTAGCTTCGGCTAGTTTCACCAGTCTAAAGAGACCAAGTAGAGAATACTTGACCTTATTAGAATTGGTTTCCCTAACGTACTATCATCTCACCTCCACCCAATACTATGTTGTCAAATTTCAGTTAAGTTGGTTCAGTCCTTAAACTAACCATTCCTAAATCTAAACATGGTAAATTGCAGAAATTAAGTAAACAATCAATCATGCAAATTGCAAGCAAGAATTGAATTTTATCTAACAATAAATATTGTTTTCAATTTGGTTCCCCCTGGACTAAAGCCACGATAATGGTCTGGCAAGATGTGAATCTTGTCCTTGGGGATCCAGTATTGCTTTGATCCAGTTTGTTTGTTCAGGCATAGTTTGGGTACCCATGCCTGAACTTTAGGTCTGGACTAGATCAGTACAGCAAAGTAGGATCTTTGTCTAGATTTGGTTCTATAACCTAGTCCGGATCGATTTAAAACCGACTTCTATTTTCCAAGAATCATGTCAAGACCCTTGGAACTAGAAGTGAATCGTTCTAAAGCCGCTCTAAGATCCTTAACCTGAGTTTTTAGGGAGGAGTTCTCTTTCTCAAGTTTTTCAACTTGAGTAGAGGTTCCTTCTTGAACCTTCTCAGTTGAGGGTCTAGGGTCAACTCCCTCTTTCAGGAGTTTTACATCCTGTAGGAAGGAATTCGACTCGGAGTTTAGCTTTCGCCAAATCTCGAGAAAGATAAGAAATTAACTCATTTAACTGACTTCTAGTAAAACCACTTACCTTGATTTTGCCATCCTCTGAAAATGTCAGTCTGCCGTCGTCCTGTTCTGATTTTGATTCGGTCTCGACTTCTTCTGAGGCGGTTAGTGCGAGTAGGTTCAACTATGGGACCTCTTCTTCTTCGGAGGAGGAGGACTCGTCCCATGTTGCCTGAAGTGCCTTTTTCCTTCTATTCTTCTTGGTCTCCTTTAGGTTCGGACACTCCGTCTTGTAGTGACTCTTCTTCTTGCACTCGTAGCAGGTCACGTTGGGCTTGTTCCTTTCATTTGCGGGTTCAGCCGGTTCGTCCTTTCTTCTGCTGGCTTTCCGTCTATTGGTTTGGTTCTTCAATTCTTTGTAGTAGTTTCGGGCCAGTCGGACCAGCTTTGGTCGATCTCCTTCTTCGTCTTCTGAGTCTGAGTCTGAGTTAGACTCGGGTTCAGGTTGAGGCTTCTTCTTGGTTGTCCTTCCAGTTTTACCTGCAACAAAGGCAATACCTTTCTCGGCCAGATTGCAGTTAGTCTGTTCATGTAATTCTAATTCAGAGAACAATTCATCTAATTTAATTTTTGAAAGGTCCCTTGAAACCTTGTATGCATCTACCATAGATGCCCACAAGGTGTTTCTCGGGAAAGCATTTAAAGCGTACCTTATTAAATCACGATTTTCTACCTTGTGACCGATGGTGTGTAATCCGTTCATCAATTCCTGAATTCGGGCGTGGAGTTGAGCTGCTGTTTCGTTGTCGTTCATCTTCATCGTGTACAGCTTGTTCAGAAGGAGATCTCTCTTGCTGATCCGAGTGTCTGAAGTTCCTTCGTGCAGCTCGATCAGTTTCCCCCATAGCTCCTTGGCACTGTTGAATGGACCCATCCGGTTCAGCTCCTCTTTTGTTAAGCCGCATTGGAGGGTCTGGGTCGCCTTTGCATCAGCTTCAATCTTCCGTTTCAGAGCGGTGTCCCACTCTGTGTAGGTTTGAGGTACTCCTTCAACATTTTTTGGAATCTCCAGTCCGGACTGGATGATTATCCACATGTCCACTTGAGTTTTCAGGTGGACCTCCATTCTGCTCTTCCAGTAGGAGAAGTCCTCCCCACTGAAGAGAGGTGGTCTTGCAGTGCTGAAGCCTTCTTGCATGGCCATTGTATCTAAAATTTAAACTAAAAAGGAATATCCCAAGACTTGGTCTTGGATTAGTAGTGCGGGATAAAGAGAAAAAACATTTGCCGAGGGGTGTTGCACCAACCTCATTAACGAGAAGAAATTCGAATGAAAAAAAATATTAAAAAGAAATTTCATAAAAATCCAAAAAATTCTCAAATTGGTGGTTGCACCAAATTGGAGCTTCCCCGCTCTGATACCACTTGTTGGATCGAGAGAAACGATAGAGGGGGGTGAATATCGTAAAACGTTCGATTAACAGGTAGAGAAATTACGCAGCGGAAATTTAAATCAAACACACGCAAACACCGAGTTTTTTACTTGGTTAGGAGTCGCGGTCGGCTCCTACTCCAAGGCCCACGGTCGTTGACCGTTTTCTGCGGGCAATTCTATATGTCGCAAAAATAGTTTACAGGATGTATTACAAGACTAGTGCAATAAAAGAAAAAGAAGCTCTTCGTTACCGACGTCCATTGTAGATTATATTTTCAGAGCAGAGGGACGTCGTCGGCGCTTGTATCTCGAGTCGGGAGGTTTCCGGAGCAGAGCGCGAGCATAGAAGAGCGTGAATGCGTTGGAAGAATTTGTTGCTGAAGCCTTGGGGACAAGGGCCCTTTTTATAGCCCCTGGGGCGCCCGGGACGTCGGGGGCGCCCCCCCCCCACGTGTCAGCTGATCCGAGTTCCTCTCGGTCAGCTCTGATTCCTTCAAAATCGGGATCAGGCTTTGACGGGGGAGCCCGGGACGTTGGGGGCGCCTGGGTTGACCGGGTCAGGCTCTTATCCGTTGGCTTCTCGCTAGCTTGCTTCGTTAGCTTGAGCTAGGGGGCGCCCGGGACGCTGGGGGCGCCCGGGAGCACAGGGGCGCCCTACCTATGAACTGCCGAAGCACTCTTTTTGCTTAGTCTATTTTGTGTTGCCCTTGGGGGCGCCCTGCGCAGCTGCTGCCTTTCTCCTTTAAGGCGTTCTTAGCTGCAATGACTCTGTAAAATACGGGTAAAAAAAAATCAGAATATATATATATATATATATATATGGTTATATATATATATAGTTATATGGCTATAAAAGGAAAAATAATAATTAGATTTATTGATAATTAATACTTCCCTTCCTCTCCCACTCGCCCGTTCCCTAAACCCGCAGTCCACGGTCGACCTCTCTCCCTCGTGCCGACTCTTCTCCTTCCTCACCGACTCCCCTCCCTCTACGTGCCCTAGCCGCGCCAATAGACTGACGGACCACCTCTCCTTCTTCCTGGATCGGTGCCAGCTAACCTTGGAGTTTTTCTCAGAAGAGCTCCACCGCTCGAGCATCGGATAGAGGTGAGGGTCCTCTCTCGATTTTGATCTCATTGTGCAAGAGGTGGATGTTTCTCTTGTAGATCTAAAGGTGGTTCAGAATTGCGGTGCAGATCTAGGGTTTGGAGCAAAGTTTAGCTCAGATCAGGGGCTTTCAGGGTCATATATACAGCTAGGTTTGTTCATTGTAGATCTAAGGCGAGGTGATTCCAGCGATCCCCAAATCCAACACGAATCCAGGTAAGTTTATCTTGCATGAGCGGTTCTTTGATTAGATCTGTTACTGTCACAATTTGTTGAGTTGAATTGGTTGATTAGTATGATGAATTGGTGTAGCTTGATCGATGATATTGCTGTAGGGATTGTCACGGTAATGGAATGGATTGTTTTCGAATGCATGGTTCTAGGAATGTATAAGTCTGCCCTGTTCCTTGTAGTTGCCGTGAGCTCCATTTGGAGAAGAAACCTTTGGATAGTTTGAAGCGTGAACGGGTTAGGTTTACTTAGAATTTAAACCTAATGAGTTAACTTGGTAAATTCGGATTCCAAACCTGATTGGAATCTAATCGGGATAATTTGGGATAATTAAGGCCTAACCATTTAATTATGATTAATTAAATGGAAAGGGACGGATTAGGTTAACCCTAGAACGGATTAGGGATTAATTAGCTAATTACTATTTTTGTAATAGCTAATTAAATCTGTCCTTGATACAGGGACTTGATTTGGATTTTTATTGCTGATATTGGCGGGTGGTTCTCTTCGCATTTGGATTCTTCTCTTTTGGAGGCGGGTACCCTTTGACTTATCTTTTAGATATTGTCATATTGCTATGCATTGTCTGTTATAGATAACAGTAAGTTTATATGCTATGTTTGCCCTAGTATACCTGTATTTGATACATGCTGCTTATCCTTGAGGTTATCTCCCGGTTAGATTCAGACAGTCTCAATCGTTGCCATGTATAGGTATATATATGTGCATAGAGGTAGTGATATGTTCTCTTGCATTTTGACATTGATAGACCACTGGTTACTTTTCAGTATACCTAGTAGGTTACTTGTATCCCCTGATATAAGATTCAGACCTATACCTAGCACATTGAGGTGTTAGTTGAGGGCTTGGTGGGTGTTATATGTAGTTGGATCATGCACCATCCTTGCATTATTGCATGATGACGATCATCGGCTCCTATGTAGTCTGAGCCCATCGTTAGTCACATGAGGATATGCACACACATCCACTCAGGGGTAGTGGCTACCATAGAGTGTGTGCATTTGCCCTGTATTGCCCGTTCGGCCACGATTTGGAGGGTGGTTTCGGGCGTGGTAGCAGCCAGGGATCCCTTCTCGTCCTGAGACACGAGAAGATGAGAGCTAGACTCCCCCATTGCTTGGGGTAGGAGAGGGACCTCCGCCAGCATCCTGTCCACTCGGTCACTCAGGAGCAGTGATAGCAGGGTGCGTACAGTTGTCATAGCTCTACCCTTTCGGACATCCATTTATGACAGGTGGATGATGATCTGATTGGTGTCAGGGGTGACACATATCATTGCACCATGTGCATATTTTGCATCGTGCATTATTTGCTGCATTTGTTTTCTGCACTTATTTGACATGCATATACTGGATATCTGTTTATCTTGGATATATGTTATACTTGTTCCATAGGGATTTATTTCACCCTCTGCAGGATAGATGGATTCGGGTATGTACCTGTATTTAGTATCTTCAGTATACCCTTTCTGATTGGTTATATGAGACTGTATTAGCGCAGACCCTTATTGTTATTGTAACGCACTATGCATATCTGCTGGGTATCCGCTGAGCTTATGGACTCACACCGTTGCCATTACTTTTTGATTTCAAGTTGATTTCTGCCAGGAGGATCCGAGTCGCCAGTCCCGTGCTTGTGACTGCATTCGATTTGGGTTTTATCTACTATGTTCTATTTTAGGACCATATTATGTTTTATTTCCTTGCACTGGATTTATCGTGGACTTGTGGTATGGGATTTGATTTATGACATTGTACTTTTGAGTCCATTGATGGACTATGTGTGTGGTTTTTGCTGCATTCCTGCCCCCTGGCAGCTCAGGTAAGTTCGGGTTTTGGTTCTATTTGCATATTGCCATATAGATTATTATTCTGTTTGGATTTGAGGCCTGAGGCCCATATAAACTGCGTGGGATTGTTATATCTGTGTTATGTATGTGTAAATTGTCCGCCGGACAGGGGAGGTGCTGTCCGATTTTCTATTGGATCAGCAGCTCCTAGGTCTCGGGGCGTGATTTATTGTAACGACACGGTCTCTCAACCCCTTTGGAGGCCAAATCAACATTTGGTGGCCCAACAACCTGGCCTCTCGGCCCAACAACCTGACGGTCAAATCAATATTTGGCGGCCCAACTATGTCGTCGACCAACAACCGATACCGACGACCAACAACCGTGTCGTCGACCAATTGAACTATAGCTCAATTGGTATCAGGATTCATAAACTCTAGTACTTATCCTGGAGGTCTAGAGTTCGAATCCTGAGAATGGCAAAAATCCACTAGCCAGGGGTGGGAAGTGCTAGTGAGTAACGACACGGTTGTTGGTCGTCGGTATCGGTTGTTGGTCGACGACATAGTTGGGCTGCCAAATATTAATTTGACCGACAGGTTGTTGGGCCGAGAGGCCAGGTTGTTGGGCCGCCAAATGTTGATTTGGCCGCCAAAGGGGTTGAGAGACCGTGTCGTTACAGACTCATTCCTTCGGTCCTGCATCCAGGGTTAGTCCAAAACAAGTACATAGCCGTCTTGGTTCTGACTTTGGGTCTCCCAAATGGAACCCTAGGTCGAACCGACGCCTACTGTTCCCTCGACGGGGAACGCGTCCTCACCTACTCCTCTCGGTAGAATTTACCTGATGCCAATCGGCTCCTCCGGTTGGACTTTTGCCCAGCAGTCCTTCGCCAGGTGCCTAGCTGTCCTTTGCTAGGTCTTTAGTACCAAGCTGTCCTTCGCCTGGTGCCTAGCAGTCCTTCGCTAGGACTTTGTATCCTGGCATTCCTTCGCCAGGTGCCTAGTAGTCCTTCGCTAGGGCTTTGTACCCCGGCATTCCTTCGCCAGTTGCCTAGCAGTCCTTCGCTAGGGCTTTTTATCTCGGCATTCCTTTGCCAGTTGCCTAGCAGTCCTTCGCTAGGGCTTTTGTATCCTGGCATTCCTTTGCCAGGTGCCTAGCAGTCCTTCGCTAGGGCTCTTCCTGCACACTTGAGTAACATGTTAGATAAACATTATACCTTAACTTTTGAACTCTATTGTCATTATCAAAATACAGGTTCGACTTGGGTGCTTTCTGCACCAACAGTTTCAACTTCGTGATGATTCTATGTATGATTATGTAATCGTATATGGTTGATTTTAAAATTGATTGTGATAATCGATGAGTAAAATTAATCGATTATCTTATGATATCAATTAATTAATAAGTCTAATTCGGACATATTAAGGTCGGTTAAAAAATTATCTATTCGATAAAGTTTCTAGAATTTTCTTAGATCTATCTACACAACGTGCTACTAAATTGAACTACTGTGTCGGCCCAAAGGAAGACACCTTAGGTAGATTTAGTACATTTTGTAATGATAGACGTATATCTATGCTAAGAGTGATCAACCCAAAAGAAGGTTACTTTTATGTCAGATATATGTTCAAGATAGCTTACAACTGTTGAACAAAATTTATTTATTTATTTTTATTCTGATCAGTCACAAAATATGTCGGCCCAAAGGAAGGTATATTGCGTGGCAGATTACAGTTGTAAGCTATGAACTAAAATATATAACTCATATAAAGTTTCATATTATGCGCACAATTGGTTGACCCAAAGAAAGACACATTGTGTAGCCAAATAAAGTTTGAGTTATATCAGAGAGTACCGTTAACAAATTATATTTTAATCCACATATTAAAATGTAATGTTATATTTGGTATCTTATAAGGAACTCATTCATATGCATTTAAATTTTATTTATTTGCATAATATTATTATATGTCTGTATGTTCTTGGCTTTAGTTAAATCGTGAGCTTAAATAAATTATCTCTTTAATTTCAGTGTATTCTGTTACTGCCAGCATTAATAACATCCCAACATTAACTGGTTCAAATTTTGCTAAATGAAAAGAATACGTGATCTTAGTCTTAGACTGCATGGACTTAGAGTATTGAGGAATGATCGCCCGCACCTTTGACCAGTGCTAGCACTATAGACTAGAGGGATGAATTTTAACTATGGGAGAAATCAAATCGCATGAGTCTAAGCATCATGAAGTTTTCCATAACGGCACAAATAAAGCAAATAAAGGGCTTGATCACAGAGAGATGTCAAATATAGCGACAAGTCTTTCGATATGTCTGAGAGTCTGTTAGTATATTTTGTCTTGATATCTCCTTCTGCACGGTTCACTCCTTTTAAGATATCGTATAATACTCAAAAGGAAAAGTGGGTATTAAATGAACTTATTTCTCAATGCATGCAAGAGAAGAGGAGACTAAAGATTGAGACATCTAAGAGTACTCACTTAGCATCTAGTTCTTAAAGTATGAGCAAGAAGCGAAATAGGATCAATAACAAAGGAAAAGGAAAGTAAATTGTAGATTCTGGAGGCAATGATCATAAGAAGCACAAGAAACAGGATAAGGAATCCACTTGTTTCTTTTACAAGAAAAAAAGTTCATATGAAGAAAGACTGCCTTAAGTACGCCAATTGGCGTGTAAAGAAGGGTAAACTTCTCAACATTGTTAGTTCGGAAGTCAATTTAGCTATTGTGCCCAATGACACTTGGTGGATAGATACTGGTGCTACTACTCACATAAGTGTCACTATGCAGGGTTGTCTCAGGAGCCAACTTCTGCTTGATAGTGAAATATACATCTATACGGGAAATGGAAAGTAGGCTGCAATAGAGTCCATTGGTGTTTTTAGGCTTTATTTAAGAACTAATGTCTATTTTCAATTTCTTGTTTGGACAAATCAAGTTATTCTTGTTCATTTAGAAATAGAATGTTTAGTATTTTGTTTAATTCAATTTTGATTGGCAATTGTTCCTTGGTTGATAAGCTTTATAAATTAAATACCTTTGCTCATATGGTTAACAATGTATAATGCATAGTATAGGTACAAAATGTAAATTGACAAGAGAGTTCTCTTGCTGTGGCATAGCGTTTAACATATATCCAAAACGCCTAGAAGGTTAATGTCAATGAATTTTGATTCCCTTGACATGTCAGACTTTAATGTCTGCATAGAGTGTGTTAAGGGGAAGACAACTAACAAAAGGAACAAAGGGGCTAGCCGTTGTAGTGATATTTTGGAGCTAATACATACGGACATTTGTGGATCATTCTCTAAGGCATTTTAGAATGAACACACATATTTTATTAGCTTCATACATGACTAGTCTAGATTTGACTATCTGTACCTTATTAATGAGAAGTTGCAATCTTTGGATATGTTCAAAATTTTTAAAGCCGAAGTTGAATTTTAACTAGGCAAGAAAATTAAAGTCATCCAATCTGACTGTGGAGGAGAATATTATGGTCGATATGATGGATCAAGTGAACAACATTCAGGATCTTTTGAAAATTACATTGCTGAGTGCGGGATTGTGCCTCAGTATACCATGCCTGGTACACCCTGTCAGAATGGTATAACTGAGCGTCGCAATCGAACCCTAAAAGGCATAGTGAGAAGTATAATGGCTTTCACTTTTCTACCAGAGTCTTTGTGGAGTGAGACACTCAAGACTACAGTTTACCGACTCAATAGAGTACCTAGTAAGACAGTAACTAAAACTCCATTCGAGATGTGGACGGGTAAGAAGCCTACTAGCATTAGGCATTTACACGTCTGGGCTTGTCCAACTGAGGTTAGCCTTACAAGCCTAATGAAAGGAAATTGGACTCAAGAACTATTAGCTGCAATTTTGTAGATTACTTTGAGAAATTAAACAATGCTCTAACCCTGAAAGGTGGATTAACTCCATGCAAGAAAGTTGAAGTATATGACAGACAATAACGTTTGGGAACTTGTCGAATTTCCTGAAGGTTCGAAACTCGTTGGTTGTAAATGGATATTTAAAACCAAGCGGGATTCGAAGGGCAATATCGAAAGGTATAAGACTCATCTTGTTGCCAAGGGATTCACTTAAAAGGAAGACATTAATTATAAGGAGACTTTCTCACTTGTGTTGATGAAAGACTCCCTTAGGGTAATCATGGCACTTGTATCTTATTTTGATTTGGAGTTACTTCAAATGGACATAAAGACTGTATTCCTCAATGGAGACATAGAGGAGTCTATATATATAGTGCTTTGAGTTTTAGACTTAAAGCACCTAGTATGTAGATTAAAGAAGTCCATTTATGGTTTAAAATAGGTGTCCCATCAATGATATCAAAAATTTGATCAAGTGGTTACCTCATTTGGATTTAAAGAGAACCCCATTGATCAGTGCATATATGTCAAGTTCAATGGGAACAATTTGTTATACTTGTTCTGTACGTGGACGATATATTGCTTGCGAGCAATAATAAAGGTCTGCTGCATGAAACCAAGACATTTCTATCTGGTAAATTTGAAATGAAAGATCTTAGTGAAGTATCTTTTGTTCTAAGTATTTAGATCTGTTGTGATCTTTCAAGAGACATTCTTGGACTTCCACAATAGGCCTATATTGAGAAGGTGCCTATAAGGTATGACATGCAGAACTGTACACCTGGTGACACACTTGTGTCGAGAGGTGACAAGTTCAGTTTGCAGCAGTGCCCATGACTTGAATTTGAAATAAAGGAAATGGAACAATTCTCATATGCGTCAGCAGTGGGAAGTTTCATGTATGCACAAGTTTGCACTTGACCAAATATAGTATTTATAGTTGGGATGTTAGACAAATATATTAACGTATCAGAGGTCAGATCACCTGGAGGTGATTGATTATTTAGACTCTGATTTTGCTGGATGCTTGGATAGTAGGAGGTCCACTTCAGGCAATATCTTTATGCTTGCTAGAGGGGCTATATCTTGGAAGAGCGTCAAGCAGACGCTAGTAACCACTTCTACAATGGAGGCAGAATTGATTGCATACTACGAAACATCCAATCACGGGATTTGGCTATGGAACTTCATCACAACATTGTATATCGTTAATGGCATTAATAGGTCACTGAGGATCTACTGTGATAATAAAGTCACAGAACTTTATGCTAAGAACAACCGTAATTCTTCGAAGTCCAAGCACATCGACATCAAGTTTCTAGCGGTTAAAGAGAGAGTTCAGAGCCGTCATAACATGGTGGCACACATCAACATAGATTCATGTTGGCCGATCCACTCACCAAAGGCTTGGTGCCTAAGGTGTTTCATGTGCATGTTGTGGATATGAGAGTTCTTCTTATGGGAGAACTCATCTAGTGGGAGTCTGTATTTATTTTATTGCTCTAATAAAGACAAACGTTTTATTTTGATTATTGTACGTACTTAAGGTTCAAAATATTAATGGGAATTTATATGTTTATTTGACACTCTGAATACAATATCATGATTTATTACTACTGTTTAGCATTTGGTGTTTGTAAATAGGATACAGATTCCTTTTGAAATCATAATGTTTGGATCATGATTTGCTATTACAATTTAGCATAAGGTATTTGCAAATATGATTAGACTATTTTGGGTCACTTTGGACCAGTTGGAAATTGACATGTACTAATCACATTTTTGTAATTTCCAGTCTATACATCCGTATCTTGATCTATGTCGTTAATGACATTGGTATTGTGATTATTGTTGGGTCTTGTTACGATCATATACAATATCTATAACCTCTTTAGTCCAATACCAATGAAGTTAATGAACTAGATTATTTATAGGGGTATCTTGTACCCATAAAGTTTGATATCAGCTAAAGTTTTACTTGTATTTAGCATACAACTCATATATAGCTCAAGTGGGAGATTGTTAGATATTATTATCTCTGTTATGTGGGCTTATTTATAAGTTACATATGTAAATACTATCTGAACCCTTTAAAGTGATCTAACTTATGTTTATTGAGTTTCGATTATTGGATGCGAGTTCAATATATAGAACTCTTTAGGCCAATTTGTTATTATCTATGGGCTGATAACAGATTAGATTCCTATATAAAGGGAGGTCCCCAAGGGTTTAGGGTATCCATCTTGACTTAGTTTCTTATTCCCCATTGACACGAAACTTTACGGCACCGTCAACCCTAAGCCCCTTGGAAGATCCTCCTTCTTTTTTCCACTGCATCTTCTTCCACAAGGATCAAGCCGATGATGCTACGACAAGGACGATGGCTCTTCAATCAAGTTCCTTGTCTTTCGATTTATATGTTTTATTCTTGTTATGTCATGATTCGATGAAACAATAGATCCATGCTCATATGTCTTGTGTTTTTTTTCTTTCGAGTTCTTATTTTATTTCTATAATTCATGTGGTTAGAAGAAAATTCAATTTCTATCATTCCTCCCTTAGCCAAGCGATGCCTCTCCACGCGAAGCCCATTCCCGCCGATGTCGCTGATAGCAATAGCCTAGCATCGTCTTCTTCCTCCTGGGATTTTCTGTTCCTCCACGTGCAACACCACAATGTCGACCAACCATTTCCGATAAGGGGAGAGATCTTGGGGTTTATTGTTGGGTTTGTCCCTAAATTGGTGTCCTAATCATCAAATCCACAACAATATTTCTACCGTGGTTATTGCCCTTCACCCGACTCATCTGGCAGAGGAGAAGGCTCGTGTGTGGCACAAATCTGGATAAGATTTCGAATATTTAGGTTTGGTTTGGTGTGAGTGGATCAGTTTTGAATTTCTTGTTGCCGTGGGCAACTTAATGTTTTAGCTTGAACAAACTTACTTGGATTAGCTTGATCATGTTTACAGATTGCTTTGATTACTTGTGAACATGGTAAAGAGGTGTGGATGTTCTCCCCTTGCCATAAGTCACATGGAATGGGTTCTGTGTGGGATAGGCATTGGGTGTAGTTTAATCTTTTAAATTTGTAATGGGTTGCCGTAGGTGGTAATAAAAAATTAGTGTTTGATTTGGGTGAGGGAATGTTGGATTGGTTCAATTAGTGTGGGTGAAGATTGACCAAACTATAGGTTGATAGAAAAGCTATTTAGATATTATTCAGGTTAATAATTAGTTTGGTATTAGTTAAGCGTTAGTTGAAGAAGTCAGGTAAGTGAATAGTTAACTAATCAGATATACCTTGATTAACTAGGGTAATCATTTGATTAGTTGGATTTTTAATTAATTAATGAGTTGATTTAATTAATTAAAAAATTGATTAATTGATAGGTGGATTAATGATTGATACTTCATCGAGTAAAGTGGTAAGATTTAATAAAATAGATGTTTTAATTCAGATTTTTCTGAATCATGTTTAGTATTTTATTTAGCTAAGTTATTAATTTTATAAATAACTAAACTATGTCCTTCGTACATGATATTGATTGTTGGCGTGTGTTTGATCGCAACAGGTCCTTCGAATACACACTACATTATGAGGTAGGTACTTTTTGCTTGATTTCTTAGCTCTATTTACTTTTAAATGCATAGTTATCCTGTTATCTGAGTAGTGTTATTTACCTTAACTTTATTGTGATTATTTACTTGCTTGGTACTTTTCTTTACTTGATCTTTGAGTTAAGAATTTTCAATTATACAGTCTCGACTCTTATTTTCTCATCCGAAGAGTACCACTAGTATGCATGTCCTTTAGAAATATCATGTGACCTATCTAGGGTCTGGGTGACATTAGATATACCCTACCCAATAGATTAGTTGCATGTCTGTTTGTTGTGGTTATGATTTGGGTCCATGTATTTCTTATTGATTCCATGATGATTGACCTGGTTATGTTTATGCATATTGGTATCATGCACCATGTTGTATTTGTTGCATGCTAACGGTTATCAACTTCCTTGTGGTTAAGCCTGCCGTTAGTCATATAATGGTCTGCTCACTTAACCACTCGGGATAGTGATAGTTGTCAGAGTGCGAGCGATCGCCTGTCATATTACTCTCAACCACTCATGGGTAGTGGTAGTTGTTGGAGTGGTAGCTATTGGTGACACCTCCTCTGTTATTCACGAGGATAGGGAGAGCAGTTGTGCTCCCCCGTTGGGTACTAGAGCAATTGTGCTCCCCTTCTTGGAGTCAGAGGTTGTTTTTCCTTGTTCTTGGGTATTAAAGTGATTGTGCTCCCCTAGGATCTTTGATATAGAGTGGTTATACTCCCTCTTTTCTTGGAATTCAGGATTGAAGTTGTTCTCCCAACATCCTGTCAACTCGACCACTCATAGGAGATGGACGTGAGAGTGTGTACAGTTGTCACATCCCTTATTCAGTCGGCCAAGCAGATATGTGGGATGGTTATTGATTGGTGTGTAGCGGTGACACATGTCATTGCATCATTTGCATAACATGCATCTTGCATTTATTTGAGTTATGATTGTTGCATATGATTGACATACATATATGGTTGTTGATTTGCATTTATTGTTTAACCTGTATCTGCTCAGTAGTAGAAGCAGATTATTGATGTATTATGGGAGTTTCTGACCATGCCCCGTTGGTATATTTTTGCTTTTGATTTATGCTCTATATTTCAGAGACTATATACCTTATTTCTATCTGCTTTGATTTATCTTGTTTATATCATGCATTTTTCTATCTGATATACCCACAAAGTTCGAGCCCGGACTCACCACCATTTGCCTTCCTTTTTGTTTCAGGTAATAGATAGCTACGTCTCGTGCCACCAGAAGAGGACCCATTTGTCGTCCCTTAGTGTCGAGAATTTTTTTCCCATTTTGAGTTGTTTTATATTTTCTAAAGATGTCGTTATTTTCATTTCGCCAGAGAACTTGTATTTATTTGTTTCTGTTGGACTTTGGATTTGTTACATTTATTTTATAGAGTTTAGTATGCTTATTGTTAACTGTGTGAATGTGATATTTAGTAAGTTATTTCTATTGTTGTCAGCCGTATGTGGATGTGCTTTATATATATGTGGAGATGGATGTAGTATAACTTCATATTGTTTGTTGTACAGGGAAGATGTTGTCCAATTTTCGAACAAGCATGAGCCTCTGGGGGCATGACACAAAATCATTT
Source organism: Boesenbergia rotunda (assembly GCA_024364735.1). Classification (NCBI taxonomy): domain Eukaryota; kingdom Viridiplantae; phylum Streptophyta; class Magnoliopsida; order Zingiberales; family Zingiberaceae; genus Boesenbergia; species Boesenbergia rotunda. The sequence continues at coordinate 118,438 of JAGFNQ010000828.1, read as the reverse complement.
CCAATTAGTAAACATTTTATATATGATAATTTTTACGCAAAACGGAGGACAACACCTCTCAACTTCTAATGCAGAAGATGGTGAAGAGAGAAAGAGATCATATGGAATAATGAGATAAAGATGCACAATAGAGAGATCAAACATGAAGAGGAAGAAAAAGAAGAAGAAAAGTTATCATAGTTCAGCGGAGTACCTACTCTACAAAATGGCCAAAGTTTTATTAAAATTTTCTCTATACAAAAGAATATATATTATTCTCTTAATCCTATAAGAGGTTTTCAATGATCCATATAAATAGTACCTAAACCCCAAACCTGATAAAACCATAATAGAATTCTATTCTGAAAAATTATAACAAAATTTTATTTTGAAAAATCGTAAAAAAATTTTATTAGAAAAAAACTTTAATAGATTTTTCTTCCGTAATATCCCTCGCTTTGGCCTTCACTCAGATATGAGTCACCCATTAACAATCTTCACCTTGGCGAATATTCATCTCTTTAAAGAATATGAGTATTTGAGCAAAACTTCACTTGGATCTCTAAGTCTAGACTTTCTTTCTATAGCATCTAGAGATATGGATCAAGTTCAAGCAATGTTTGAATTTTTTTGTAGTCACTGGCTTCTTCAATATGTCTGTAGCATTGTATGTAGTGTGAATTTTTCAAGTTGAATTTCTCTGAAAGCTATCAGCTCTCTAATCTTATGAAAGCACACATCAATGTGTTTGGTTCTCATATGATACACTCGATTCTTCGCCAAAAGATAACACTCTTACTATCACATAACAATTTGACTCCATCTTTCTGAATGCCCAGTTCTTTGACCAACCCTGTAACCTATAAAACTTCCTTAGCTACATTGTATCATAGATTTTCAACAGATAGGCCCTCCCACCACAATAAACATGTATCCTGTAATAGACCTCCTGTTATCTAAATTTTCTGCATAGTCTTCATCTACCTACCTAGCAATTGAATGATCTTCCGGTTGTCTACTGAACATGATGTCATAATCAGTTGTATTTCTTAAGTATATGAAAATTCACTTTACTGCATCTCAATATGGTCGACCAGGATTTTAGAGAAACTTGTTACTATACTAACTGCTTGCGCCAAATCTGGCATCATGCAACCATGACATACATCAGACAACCAACTGCATTGGTATAAGAAACCTTTGACATCTCTTGGATTTCTTCATCCATCATTGAGCATTGTATAGTGGATAACTTGATGTGATGCGCCAGGAGTGTGCTCACCGACTTTGCATTCTTCAAGAATTTCCAACATCTTCTCCACATAACTACGTTGAGACAACCATAATCTCCCTGCAACCTGTCCCTGTGAATCTCTATCCCAAGAATTTTCTTGGCGTCGCTTAAATCTTTCATGTTAAATTCCTTACTTAGCAACCTCTTCAATTTGTCGACATAATTCATCTTTTGTACAACAATCAACTTGCACTCTATTTCTCGTTTTCCCTAAAAAAGTTCTACTAATCCCATGTTTAGTCCTCATGCAGCGACTCAATTTCCTCCGTCATACACTCATCCACTTATCCTTTTCAGAGTTATGTATCATCTCCTGAAAAGATTTAGGCTCTCCACTACTGGTGATGAGTGTACAAGACACCAAGTTCTTGAATTCGTATATGGTGGTTGGCTTTACGACTCAACTTGTTTTGCCACAAGCTATATGATGTTCCATGTCCTCTGAGTTAGAATCGGAAGAATTATGAGTCACTAGCTCCACCTGCACAATATCTTTCTTCTTGTTGTTGTGTAGTGTTTTCTTTCCATCTTCTTGAGTACATTGTAGCATAACTTTCTCATCAAATATCACATCTCTCCTGATAACTACCTTGTTTGTCTTAGGATCTCAAAGTTTGAAATCTTTCACTCCTGTCTATACCCAAAAAAAATACACTGCGACTTCACATCTAGTTTTGATTTTTCTTCAATAAATATGTGCATATAGGATAGGACATCCAAAAACTCAAAAATGAGAGTAATCTACTGGATTCTCTATCCATACTTCATCTGATACTTTGCCTTCTAATGTTATCCTTGACGATCTATTAATGTGATAACATGTCATTTTACCACTTCAGCCTAGAAATTCTTTGCTAGTCTTGCATTCAACATGAGACATCATGATTATCTTGTTATCCTTTTTGCCACACCGTTCTGCTGAGGTGTCCTGTGAACCAAGAAATGCCTCATTATCCTATACTACTCATAAAATTCCTAAAACTTTAAATTTGTATACTCAGTCCCATTGTCTGACCTAAGTCATTTGATCTTCCTTCGGTGTGGTTCTCCACTTCAATTTCCATAGTTTAAACATTGTAAAAGTTTTCAACTTGTGACACATGAAGTATAACCCATACCTTTAAAGAGTAATATCAGTAAAGCTCACAAAATACAAGTGCTCTCCACGTGATGTTACACTAGTTGGTCCCCATAGATCCATACATACTTAGTTTAGAATCCCCATTATCTTGTATGTTGTTCTCTTGAATTACACTTTGTTATGTTTCCCAAGAACATAAAATTTACAAAATTCAAGTTTGCACGTCTTGACACCTTTCAACAAATCTCTTTTGTGAAATTTCAACATTCCACATTCGCTTATATGCCCTAACCACATATGTCACAAGATAGTACTTTCTGATTTATACTCCACTGAGGCGATTCCACTTACAACTGTAGTCCTTATCAACTTATAGATCCTGTTACCTTTTATGTTTTCATTACCTTCAGAGCTCTCTTGCTAACTTTCATTACCCCGTTCACTGATTTATTACTACAATCGATACCATCCAGTGTGTCTAAGAGATCAAATTCTTTCTTAGATCTGGTATGTGTCTGACATCACATAAAGATCTAATCACACCATCAAACATCTTGATTATGATGATCCTTATGACGATGACTATGTAAGATGCATCATTTCCCATCAACACTAAACCAAAATCCACTGCACTATATGTGTCAAACCACTCTATATTTGGAGTTATGTGATATGAACATACAAACTCTAAGATCTCTACATCTGTCAGCTATTCCAAAGTCGACATAACTAATAGTATATCTCCATCACTGCTCTTCGAATTTTCCTTTTCAACTATATTTGCAGACTTTGTCGAACTACCTTTGTTCTCTATAACATGTTTCTTTATCTCTGACAATCTCTCTTCATATGACCTTTACCTTCACACTTGTAACATGTGATCACCTTCTTCCTTCTCGACTTAGAATGATCCTTGTTATCGCTGCTTGATCTATATTAAGTTTTGCTCCTACCGCACTCTTGATTACTATTCACTACAAGTCCTTCTACTTGAGAAACTTCGTCACTTGCTTTTTTCCTCTGATAAAAGTGTAACAAAGCACCTGTGACCTGCTCCAATTTGTGAGTTTTCTTTCCCCACATCAGAGTAGTTACCAAATTCTCGTACGTAGGAGATGAAAGTAGAGAATTCAATAACATCAGCGCCTTGTCTTCGTCCTCGATCTTCACATCAAATCTATTCAAATCGCTTACAATCTAGTTGAATACATTAATGTGCTAGCTTAGATTGGTTCCTTCTATTATCTTTAGTCTTAATAATTTTTATTTAAGATACAGCTTATTTGTTAATGACTGACTTGTACTGGCTTTTGATCTTTTGCCAAACTATTACCGATGACTCTTGTCCATGGCATGGTATATCACATTATCTGTAAATTAAAGCCTAATTGTTTCCACTATCTTCACTTGAAGTTTTTCCTAATCTAATTTCTCCATGTTTTTCGGTTTCCTTTCTTCTAACACCTTTACATATGGCTTGTTATACCAACAAATTTTTGACCCTTCTCTATTATAATCCAAAGTTCTCAGTTCCATCAAACTTCATCATAATAAACTTCGTTTTGTAAAGAAAAAAAAACTTCGTAGAAGACAGCCCCGATATATTAAAGAAATCTATCAAAATCTCGCTCTGATACCAATTATTGGGCAAAACTGAGGACAACACCTCTCAACCTCTAATGCTGAAGATGAGGAAAAGAGAAAGAGATCGTGCGGAGCAACAAGATAAAGGCGCACAAGAGAAATTAAACACGAGGAGTAGGAGAAAAAAGAAAACTCGTGACCTAGGGTTCCCTAATTGATTATCCAATCGATTACCACATCAGACTCAGCCGTTCAACGGCTATTTTTTTGAAGCTTAATCGATTAGTCATCGATTAAGATGATCTTAATCAATTGCTGAATCGATTCAGCACCTCTCTGTGCTCTCGCGTAATTCCACTGTAATCGATTGACCAATCAATTAACACCCTCCTTAATCGATTGCTCAATCGATCAAGAAGAGGCCGAATCGATTACCTAATCGATTAAGCCTGCTTCTGTTCTCGCAACCCGATTCTCCCAATCGATTACCCAATCGATTCATTCCCTCTTTAATTGATCACCCAATCGATTAATAGTGCTTCTGTTTGCGAGAAATCAACATCAATCGATTACTTAATCGATTAGCCCCAACCTTAACTTGTGTGCACAAGTCTAGGATTCCCTTGCCTAACCCCAGTCAACCGTGACCTATTAGGATTTCCTCACCAAGTGTCCGATCAAACCTTTGACCAACTTGGATTTTCCCTTGCCTAGTTCCCAACTAGGACTTAACCTAATTCCAACCAGGTTTGCCTAACCCTCGAGTTAGGTCTAGTCTCTCGATAGACTTCCACCTTGCCAACATACGGTCTCCCTGATCTACATAGACTTCACCTAGTCTCACTAGGTGTGCCTAGTCCCACTAGGACTTTTTTCGTGTCAACATGTGATCTCTCCGATCCACCTAGACTTCACCTAGTCCCACTAGGTGTGCTTGGTCCCACTAGGACTTTTTCCGTGCCAGCGTGCAATCTCCCCGATCCACTTGGACTTCACCTAGTTCCACTAGGACATTTCTCGTGCCAACGTACGATCTCCTAGATCCACTTGGACTTTAACTAGTCTCACTAAGTGTGCCTAGTCCCACTAGGACTTTTCCCATGCCAACGTGTGATCTCCCCAATCCACCTATACTTCACCTAGTCTCACTAGGTATGCCTAATCCCACTACGATTTCCCAGTCAAGTCTGCAAACAACCTTGACCACTTGACTCACACAATCTTCAAATATCATTATCAAACATCGAAACTCAAGCTCACTCGAACCTAGTCAAACTAAGTCAACCCTGACCTAACAAAGATTGCACCAACAATCTTTACTATGCCATGATTCAAAAATAATGGTTTACCAGTAACCTGGTCGGGTATATGTTGACTCGAGTTTGGTCCAAATTAACCGACTGTCGATTCAAGTTTTTATTTTATTTTTTTTAAGATGTATCATTAATAGTTACAATGGTGGTTTATTCAAATCACTGCTAAAACTATACAATAGGTAGGGCTGAGCAATCGGTTTAAAATCGAACCGACCAAATCGATTTAACTGAAACCGAGCAAACTGAACTTTTTTCGAACCAATCGAACTTTTCGTAAAAACCAAACCGAACCGACCGATAAAACATCGGTTTATTCGGTTTTTAATCTGAAATAACCGATTTTTTTTGTGTTGAGTGTCATATTGTATAATCCTGTGCATCCTTAATCTATAACTTGCCTGATCGGTCACGGTGACCGATCAGGCGTTGTCGTGACCGATCAGGCGTTGTCGCGCCGCAGGCGTTGTCGTGACCGATCAAGCATTGCCTGATCCGGTTTGGATTGATAAAAAAATTGGTTTAATTGGTTTAACCGAATTTCGGTTTAAAACCCGAAACCGAACCGATTAAGCCGATATAACCGATGTTTCAGAGGAAAAAAACTGAATTTTCTGTTGGTGCCCCGGTAAGTTTTGATGTGATCAACCAGGTTAAGTTAGGTCCTAGTGTGTTTAATCTCTCTGCTAAGTGTGCAGGAGCTTAGGTACGGAGGAAGTCGAGCGTAAGACGTAGCGGACGAGAAGGATTGTGTGGGAAAGTGAGTCGATGGGCTCGGTACAATCCGAGGGACGCGGAAGCTGCGGAAGAGTACGCCGGTGGAGTGAGAAGGACTCGCGCGGTGTCCAAGGGACGAGAAGCCGGGAGGAAGGACGCTCGAGGGGCGAAAGGCCGGAGTCGGGTTCGGGTGAGCCTAACTCCGGTTGGCCGGAAATCACCCAGAAGACGAAGAACCAAAAGGCTAGTCGCCCGAAAATGAAAGATTAAATTGTTGCTAAGAGGAATTGAACCCAATACCTCAAGAGCAGAGGCGACCAAGCTTACCAGTTGGGATAAAGGTCCGAGACAGTTTGTTCTTGCCGATATTATTACTTGGAGATTACAATAGCAATCTCGAGCAGAAGATAAAAATTCCTTTATCTCATAAAGGATAAAGTCTTATCATTTAATCAGATCCAATGGATGCAGGTTAATCCCATCCAAGATCAACCATCCAGATTACATCCATGGATCAACGGCCAAAAGAAAATTCCTCAACAATCAACAATTCAGATTTATTCTCTTAGGCTATAAATAGGCTTAGAGTTTCAACCTTTTCAATCATTCAATCAATTGAATTGTAACCTCTCTAAAAGTCTAGCGTGCTATTTTTGTAAGGCTTCCCCGCCACAAGTAGATTTTTATTGAGCGTCCACTGCCTTGGAAGCAACGTTCTCAATTGCGACCAAGTTTCTTTTTTTAAAGACGAGTGCTTCCACTTTCATTTTTTTTTACCGTCTATTCACCCCCCCCTCTAGCCGGTCCAACCCGATCCAACATTTCCGTTTTAACCGAACCGAACTATAAATTTCGGTCGGTTCGGTCGGTTAACTCGGTTTAACCAAACTTTTGCTCACCCCTAACAATAGGTATAGTTTGAAACCAATTCTAAAATATTAAGCAATAGAATAGCAGCACTTTATACGAAACAATGTTAAAAGTATTCAGTAAGAATAATCTGTAATTGTTCTTGGAAGTTAATGACAGCATTTGATATAGAACCACTACTAAAATATCCAATATCAACAATTTCAAGATTTCTTTTAATAATTGAATCATTAAGAGAGGTTTACAAAACTGTTTATTCAGATCGGTGCTAAAATTATTCATTAAGAGTGGTTACAAAATCGTTCTTAAAAATTATGGCAATAGAATTGATTTAATTCAAATTGATTTTGTTGTTTAATTTTTAAAAACGATGTTAAAACTGGTTCTAATAAATCGCTCTTATAGGGATTTTTTTATTATTATTATTAGTGAATGAGAGAAGCACGTTTTAATGCTGATTTACAAGTTTCTTACTTTGTCGATTGCTTATTCTCAACTTTCCTCCATGATTATCACATGGACCATGCATTCATTTCATTCAAGGAGAAATAATTTATTTGGCCCCATGTTAAACTTGTCCATGCACTGTGCTAACTTGACCATCTACAGAACTAAACTTGAGGGACCTTTAATTCCCTCTATAAAACTCGATCACCAGCACCTTTACTAATACAAGATACACACTGCGTGCCTTTTTTCCCTCCTTTGTTTTCTTTAAGTAGATATGGCTCTAAATAGGCCTTCGAATTACGAGGATGATCAGGTATATATATTAATGTTATCTGCAACTTCATTTCTTTTTGTTTGTTTTGGCCGTCAATTAGCTGCTAGAATGAGTGTTAAGCATGTATCTTTAGATTGCAAGGAGGAGCTAAGAGAAGCACTGTATTTGACTGTTGTTCTAATTAATACTGCATTAATTAGCTGAAAATAAATTTGTTTGTTTAATTTCATAGAGAAATGTTTTAATCTTTCTCGAGCTTTTCTTTTGTCCAAAGAAATAAAGGAAAAATATCATTGTATAAGAAAATTTATCGACTTATACTTTTTGAATTTTTCTCTATATATCTTAATAGAAAAGAATATGTTAGTTTTGTTATGCGTGTGTGTGTTTTTTTGTTTCTTAGCAAATATGAATATAATTTACAAGGGTTTGACAACAGTATGTTAGTTTTGTTGAATTGTGTTTTCAGCAAAACCTATTTTCCATTTTCAAGGCTTAAAAAATTTTTAAAAACAATATAAATATGTTTATTTTGGTGTAATTTTTCAAATAAAGTAATATAAAAATTAAAAAATAATATAAAGTAATATGATAAATAAATAAATATTATGACGAATATGATCTTCCTAACTTTACTAATTTGAGCCACTATAAAGTGATTGTCCTAAGTAACAATTGAATTCTTCATAGTACATAATATACATATTTTTTAAAAGACAAAAAGAAGTCGTCATCAAATATTATATCTATTGAAATCAATAGCTCTCAAGTTATTACATATACGAGGATAAGAAAATTAGCAATAAATTAAAGCATTAATTCCCTTGATTATTATTGAATATTTTTAGATTTATTTCAAATTTCTAACTTTTGTTTTTACTTTTTGCCAGGTTTTGGTGAAAGGAAACTCTCGTGTAAAGACACTAGTACTAAATAGGCCTCTAAAATTCAACGCCCTCAACTATCAAATGGTTCGTTCATCCTTAATCTCCAATTATACAAACCATTTAAAATTTACATTATTTTCGATAAGTTACATGGCATTATTAATTGCATTATTTATTCTTTAAAATTAAGTCAGACAAATCAATTAAAGTTTTGATTTCTTCGTCTCAATCCAGTTTAAAGTATTTAAAAGCATTCCCTTTAAGTTTCACAAAAGTTAGTACCTATAGTTTCAAGAACTCCAAACACCCTTACATAAATATCAAACCATTTTAAAGATAAATTTACTTAGTTACTCTTACATTTACTACTGGTAATAAATATTCCATTGTTAATCATTTTTCTTTTTAGCTTTTAATTTGTGATTCATGTTAAATTTGGTTTCTGATTTCTTTTAAAAATAAATCTTGTTTTCAAGATTTTGAAATTGTCCGAGGAGTTCCAGAAGTTGGAAGATGATCCTGCTATTGGGTTGGTAATTGTAAAGGTACATGCAATCCATTGCCTTAATTCTGTCAACTTTCAACTTCTTTTATGAAGAAAATATTATTATTCTCCAAGTCAAATTAACTATTTGTAAGTGTCTAATTTGCTAATATTTCATCACGGATTGAAGGCAAATGGAAAAGTATTTTGTGCTGGAGGAGATGTTATTGAATACTATCGTTACTCAGTCAAAGGTATTATTCAACCTGGCTATATTTATTTGGTAGCTTTTGTGATACTGTACTATTCATTTTTATCTAAAATTTGATAAGAATAATTAATTGTTAACTGAAATATGAGAAGGTGAGTGGCCACTGGCAACTCAAATTTATCAAAAGCAACTCAACTTGGACTATCTAGTGGCAACATACACAAAGCCCTTGGTCAGTTGATCATATCATACATAACAATAACTTACAATATTCTCCAAATATGTTTTGTGACATATCAAGTTGAGCAAATTTCTATTTGAAGGTTTTCTTGATCAATGGGGCGGTGATGTGAGGTGGTGCTGGACTTTCAATGAACGCAAGATATAGAGTCGTTACTGAAAATGCGGTATAATCAATTTGGCATTATGCTAACATTTGTGGTTTTGAACAAGTGCTTGTATTTGGTTTCAGGTTTTTGCAATGCCAGAAGCAGCTATAGGGCATTATCCGGATGTTGGAGCATCTTATTTTCTTTCTAAGCTTCCAGGCTTCTTAGGTTATCGCTTAGTTGACAACTCTATGATTACATATTGTATTAAAAACATATTATGAGTTTTAGACTTTGTGATTATTCATCTTAGGAGAATATCTTGGCCTTACTGGTACAAGACTGAATGGTGTTGAGATGGTAGCATGTGGACTTGCCACTCACTTTGTTCTTTCAAAAGTATTTTATCTTATTTTACTAAAAATAGATTTTTTCCCCCTTTAATAAAAATCAAAATCTATTTTGAATATAATTGTTCTTACACTATTATTTCTAACCAATGAATAGAATTTACTTTTGTTGGAGAAATCATTGCATGAGGTGGATGTTGCTGAACCAAATACAATCCAGGGAATTATTAGCAAATATACTCAACAAATGCAATTGAAAGAAGACAGTGTTCTTCATAGGTAAATCATACATTAATACAAACACATTTCTCTTTCCAGCGAAATATACTCAACATCTTGCAATTCATATCATTTCGTAGGCTTGACCTCGTCAACCACTTTTTCTCAAAACAATCAGTAGAAGAAATCTTATCTTCTTTGGTAAGGATACAACACATGTATTTATTTATGCATGTTTATGTATGTGTTTGTATACCTTGAGTCATAATTTATATCAATATATTTATTGATTACTTATCCCATTTATGATTGATCAGGAACATGAAAATGCAACTTTGAAACAAGAGTGGATTACAAAGTCAATAAGATCAATGAAGGCAGCATCACCAATAAATCTTAAGATCTTCCTTGTGTCGGTAAATTATCTATCATCTTTCTTTTAGATATTTTCTTTCAAGAGTTTATTTACTTGGATGAAGATAAAGAGAGAAAAGGACAAGCGATATAAAAGATGCATATAAATAATGAGATTTCATTTCTCTCGTCTTAATTCATAGATTAGGAAAGGTCGATTTGAACCACTGGAAGAGTGCCTAACTCGAGAAAGTAGAATATCTGCTCATACTCTTCGACGAACAGTGTCGAACGACTTCCTTGAGGTATTAACTGACTTACCTTTACTTGGATCTAGTTTATTTCTTTTTTCTCATTTTAAAAATTATATTGTTGAGTGTAGGGTGTTGAGTCAACAATATTGGAGAAAAATTACAAACCAAAGGTGATATAAATATACCTACACAAGTTGTAAATTCTTCTAAATAAACTTTTACATTTATTTATTTTTTTCATATTAATTTCTTCCACCATTTTGTTATCATACTTGACAGTGGGAGCCTTCGAAATTGAAATTGGTTAGCAATGCTATGGTGGAGACATATCTGACAAAGATACCTGAGATTGAAGGCTGGAAAGAACTCCAACTTCATCCTAGAGACATGCGTGAGAAGGGACCCAGACCTAAACTCTAATGTCTCATTTACTTGAAGAGAAACAAAAAGAATGAAAATAAGCAAGTAAATGACGGTTTTTATCGGTATTGTTATCATTTCAATAAAATGTGCAATGGTCGAAAATGACTGTTATCACAAGTGGTAGACATTCAACTAACTTGAAAGAACCCATTCATATGGTCTCAAATTAGATAAAAAAAACTCTCAACTAGTGACAAATATTGTACTCCTTCCCATATGAACTAAAGCTTTTGAGAAAAGGCAGGGCCGGTTAGCCAAGCGGATTAGTCAGGCGCAAGCCTGGATACCCCCTGAACAGCTAGTGTCATGCCCCCAAGAGTTATGCTTGCTCAAAAATCTGACAACATCTCCCCTATACGACGTATAATATGAATATATATATATATATATATATATATATATATATAATATATATATATAACACAGCCTCACACGGCTGACAACCACGTAATCATAATAGTAAATAAAGGAATAAAAACATCCAACCACACAATTAATAATAATATAATAAATACTAAGTATAATAAACTCTGTAGAATAAATGTAACAAATCGGAAGTCCAATGAAAATAAATACAAGTCCACCAAGGAACCAAAAACAAAAGACAGGTCTAATAAAGAAATAAAAATAACGACAACTCAAAATGCAATGTCTCGTAGAGCCGCATGTCCGATAGAAAATCAGACAATATCTCTCCTACACAGCGGACAATCTGAAACCAATATACAAGGCAATCTCAGACACAATATAAAGCAAAGCCAACACGACTGGCAGCAATAACAAAATCGAAAATAACGCAAGTCAAATATAACCAAACTTACCAAAGATGCATACGACATGACTTCGAGGCCCATAAATGTGGAATCCACAAATAACAAAAACCACAATTATAAATGCAATACAATAATACCACAAATACAAAAAAAAACAATGCAAACAACATGTAGGGATTGACAATTGGATCCTCTCCTAGCGGTATGAGTCGCAACTATCAAATACCTAAATCAAAATTAAAGGCAAAGGGTGGTGAGTCCAAATTAGAACTCTGCGGGTATAAGGATAAATAAATGCACAGTATAAAACAAGATATCAAGCAGCAAGAAACAAGAGTATACAGTCTCTGGAATAAAGAGCAAAATCAAATGCAGCAACAATATGAATAGACATACCTGAAATCAGTATAACATGCAGGAGCATGATCAGAAACTCCTCACAATACATCAGTGAGCTGCTCGTATTATTGAGCAAATACAGATCATATAATCAATGCAAACCATAATCTATATATGTATGTCAATCAAATGCAACAATCATATCTCAAACAAATAAGCAAACACAAGCAAAATTCACAATGCATCATATACACATGATGCAATTACCTAATTTGTACATACTTCAACTACTGCTATATTGGGTAGCCAGGTAGACAAGATACAAGCGCCCAACACCTGTGACTATGCAAAAAAATCCCAACACTTGAAAGAACCCATTCATATGGTCCCATATTAGATTAAAAACCCTCAACTAGTGACAAATATTGTACTCCTTCCCATATGAACTAAAGCTTTTGAGAAAGGAAGTGAATTCTGAACAGCTAGTGTCATGCCCCCAGGAGTTATGCTTGCTCAAAAATCTGACAACATCTCCCCTATATGACGTATAATATGAATCTTGTCTACATTCATCTCAATATATATATATATATATATATATATAACACAGTCTCACACGGCTGACAACCACATAATCATAATAGTAAATAAAATAATAAAAACATCCAACCACGCAATTAATAATAATATAATAAATACTAAGTATAATAAACTCTATAAAATAAATGTAACAAATCGAAAGTCCAGTAGAAATAAATACAAGTTCACTAAGGAACCAAAAACAAAAGACAGGTCTAATAAAGAAATAAAAATAACGACAACTCAAAATGCAATGTCCTGTGGAGCCGCATGTCTAATAGAAAGTCGGACAATATCTCTCCTACACGGCGGACAATCTGAAACCAATATACAAGGCAATCTCAAACACAATATAAAGCAAAGCCAACACGACTAGCAGCAATAACAAAACCAAAATAACGCAAGTCAAATATAACCAAACATACCAAAGATGCATACCGGCATGACTCCGAGGCTCACAAATGTGGAATCCACAAATAACAAAAGCCACAATTATAAATGCAATACAATAATACCACGAAAATACAAAAAAATGCAAACGACATGTAGGGACTGACAATTAGATCCTCTCCTAGCGGTATGAGTCATAACTATCAAATACTTGAAACAAAATTAAAGGTAAAGGGTGGTGAGTCCAAATTCGAACTCTGCAGGTATAAGGATAAATAAATGCACGGTATAAAACAAGATATCAAGCAGCAAGAAACAAGAGTATACAGTCTCTGGAATAAAGAGCAAAATAAAACGCAGCAACAATATGAATAGACATACTTGAAATCAGTATAAGATGCAGGGGCATGATCAAAACACCTCACAATACATGTAAGAAAATAGGAAATTTTGGGGGGTTAAAATGCAAAATTATTGAAATTAAGGGCTAACAAGGAAATTAATGTTGGTGCAAGATGCATCAGTGATGTCCTCCTCTAAGTGTTTCAATGTTTAACAATATGCTTAATTTAGTGATATATTAGACAAGGTAAGGGTGAGTCAAGAAATCTGCATCAGAGTGAAGAATAGTCCTAGTTAACCTAGGCAATAAGTCCTGGTTCGAGGAATTGGGCACTAAGTCCTGATCATGGATTGAACACTAAGTCTTGGCCGAGGGCTGGGCACCTAAGACCTGACCGAGGGTTGGGCATGAAGCCCTGATTCGAGGAATTGGGCAATACGTACTGGCCGAGGGCTGGGCACCTAAGACCTGACCGAGGGTTGGGCACGAAATTCTTGTTCGCAGAATTGGGAAATTAGTCCTGGCCGAGGGCTGGGCACCGAAGTCCTGGTGAGTGAAGCTGGGCAATAAGTTCTGGTCATGGACTGGGCACGAAGTCCTGATCCGGAAGATTGGGCAAAAGTCCAACCGGAGGAGCCGGTTGGCAAAACTTCTCCTGAGAGGAGTAGGTGAAAAACGCGTTCCCCGGGAAGGGAACATAGGTGTCGGTTTGACCTAGGGTTTCGCGGAAAATCCAAAGTCAGAACCAAATCATTAAGGCTAAGATTGTATACATGTTTGTCGTATGTTTATGTCACGCCCCCAGAGGCACATGCTTCCACGAAAATCGAGCAGCATCTCCCCTGTACGGCGGACAATATGGGACAATAATACATACTATCTCACATATATAGCTTAGCCACATGCGGCTAGCATCACAACAATATATAAAAGACACACAACCACGCAGTTTATAATAATTTAACGGGTGGCTCAGCCACCTTAAAACATAAAAGAAACAACAATCCAAAGAGAACTCGAATGTCTCTGATAACAACAAAACCGGTCCGAATACATGAAAACAAATAAAAGGCTAAACTCACCAAGTGCCGAAAACAAAACACCCGAGCCAAAACGGAAACAACTCAACACTGGGGACTGGCAACTGGATCCTCTCCTGGCTCCAAGAGATACGACTACCTGCTATCTGAAACAACAAAAGGAAAGCAGGGGTGGTGAGTCCGGGCGGACTCTGCGGGTATATGAGTAGACAATAAGCATGGCATAATAAGGATAAACAAAGTAGAGAAATCAACAGTGTACAGTCCATAAGAATTATAGAATTTACCTAATCATGCATAACCAATATAATACGACATGGTATAATACCGAATAAGACTAAATAGGTGTAAAACGACACAATAACAATAAAGTCAAGATATACATGCATGTCAATCATGTGCAACAACCATAACTCATATAAGTGCATCAAACACAAGCAAATGCATAAAAGAAATATGTATGCACATGATGCAATGACATGTGTCACCCCTGGCGCTAGTCAAGCCATCAACACACCCCATCTGTGTGACCGAGTGGGTAAGGCTGTGACAACTGTACCACTCCAACAACAAATACCACATAAGGCGTGGTTGAGTGGACAGGATGCTGGGGAGCCAACTACTCCAGACCCCTATACATAGGGGGAGCTATCAACAGCTACAATATCCCTCGAAAAACAACGGTGAGAGTGAGCCACCAACGGCTCATCCCTCTAAAAACAACGGTGAGGGTGTCACTGTTTGGCAAAACAGGACAGATGCTCGCACTCTAATATCTACCACGACAACAAGTGGTTAAGTGAATCGAGCAACAATATGACTAACGACGGCTTAACCAAATGTAAGCCCAACAGTCGTTAGTATGCAATGTGCAAGTATAGTGCATGCTATACGATTGCACAAACAACCGAAGAAACAACGATGCAACAAAATCCAACAAGTATACGATGCATCAATACAACCATCCAGAAATCGAAAACCAACGATTATGCACCTACACTACTAGGTAGGGTATTTCTAATGTCAAATAAACCTATCTGTGTTTAATGGACTTCTAAGTGCTCGCGTACAAACGGTACTTTACAGAATAGAAAACCAATAGAGGACTGTACAGATACGAATTTGGGAATACTCGAAGATCAACGAAGAATAAGTCTCAACGGCGATGTTTTAAATAACGACAAAGAACAAGGTCGAGCAACCTATCAGACATAATATAGTCATGCTTTTAAGGTAAAGAAAACTACTCGAGTACAAAGGAGAAATACCCGTCTTTTATTGAAGAACGTATAATTACAGAACCTCCCACGATCGACAACGTGAGTCCAAAGTCAAGGTCCTATATCAATGATAAAGTTTAGCTAATTATAAAATAAATAAAATACTTAGCTAAACTATAAATAACCAAAATTAAGATAAATCCTAATTACAACATACCTTTAATTAAATCTAAAACAATAAAGAATCTTACAACATTGGTGATAAAAAAATCAAAAGCTAAACTACCAATCTCACACCCTACAACAATCAACCTACTAGTTTAATCAACCAATACATCCCATCAAAGATCAATACCTTAAGCTGTGCTCCACGGCAGTGGCCATCCAAGATCATAAAACCCAATTAATAACCAAATCCTAACCATATCATACTTCCAAAAACATGGGCTCATGGAGACAAAAGAGGGCAATAACACAATCCACTAAGTTATACCAATATGACCAACTATATACCTCCTTGGTGACTCACGATAACCACAAGAATTCTAGAAGCTAACTTTTCGGCAACACCAAAAACAAACCACTCTACAGAACAGGATCCACCCAATCTAGTAGGGGGTTCCTTTGGCACAAGAACAAAACAATCAAGCAAACCCATATTAGAAATCTGATTCATGAAGATCAATACGACCGAAGACCTAGACACATCCAAAAATCAATACAGATAGTATCAAAATTTACCTTTGATAGCACACAGAAAACTCTACTACCCAACTCTAATAGATCAGCCACCAATTCGCGAAATCAAGCGAGCTCCCTTCCTGTGATTACCCTAAGATATCAACATGAGCAATGGATGTAAGCCCCCTGATCACGCTAGATACAACAAAATTGAGACTCTGAAATGAATCCCTACTAATCCAACTGAACCGAACTGCCCTTACCTGAGATAGTGTGCCGGCGATTGTCGCACATGGAGGGGGTGTGCTGCGAGAAGAGTAGAACTCACGCTGAGGGGTCGACGGTTCCCTTCGCACAGAGAGGGTAACTTGACTAGGGTTCCACGCGATGAGCGGCGGCGCACGGGCGTGCGGCACTCTGTTCTTGCGCGTCGGAGAAGAAGAAGGAGAAGGAGAGAAGTAGACGGCGCGGGGCGGCGGTCGGCGTCGCTAGGGCTGCGGCGTCGAGCTGTGACGTCAGGCAAAACTGAAAGGCGTGCGTCGGGGCAGAGAGGAGTTCGGCAAAATTGCAACGGGGAAGAGGGATTTATTAGGGCTTTATATTTGGTTTTTTTAAAGCTATTTTACATAAAAGCCCTCCAAGTTTGGGAAATTACAAATAAGCCCTTTAAAATTTTCTGTTTTCAACAGTTTATGTATCTTGCAGGTGTTGGTGCCCCGGTAAGTTTTGATGTGATCAACCAGGTTAAGTTAGGTCCTGGTATGTTTAATCCCTCTGCTAAGTGTGCAGGAGCTTAGGTACGGAGGAAGTCGAGCGTAAGACGTAGCGGACGAGAATGATTGTGCGGGAAAGTGAGCCGACGGGCTCGGTACAATCCGAGGGACGCGGAAGCTGCGGAAGAGTACGCCGGTGGAGCGAGAAAGACTCGCGCGGTGTCCAAGGGACGAGAAGCCGGGAGGAAGGACGCTCGAGGGGCGAAAGGCCGGAGTCGGGTTCGGGTGAGCCTAACTCCGGTTGGCCGGAAATCACCCAGAAGACAAAGAACCAAAAGGCTAGTCGCCCGAAAAAGAAAGATTAAATTGTTGCTAAGAGGAATTGAACCCAAGACCTCGAGAGCAGAGGCGGCCAAGCTTACCAGTTGGGATAAAGGTCAGAGACAGTTTGTTCTTGCGGATATTATTACTTGGAGATTACAATAACAATCTCGAGCAGAAGATAAAAATTCCTTTATCTCATAAAGGATAAAGCCTTATCCTTTAATCAGATCCAATGGATGCAGGTTAATCCCATCCAAGATCAACCATCCAGATTACATCCATGGATCAACGGCCAAGAGAAAATTCCTCAACAATCAACAATCCAGATTTATTCTCTTAGGCTATAAATAGGCTTAGAGTTTCAACCTTTTCATTCATTCAATCGATTTAATTGTAACCTCTCTAAGTCTTCAGTGCTACAACTGTAAAGGCTTCTCCGCCTGAAGGAGTTCTGCTTGAGCGTTAACCGCCTTGGAAGCAACATTCCAGTTGCAACCAAGTTTTTTTTAGACGAGTGTTATCTCCATTATTTTTCATAACCGTCTATTCACCCCCCCCTCTAGCCGATCCACCCCATCCAACAAGTGGTATCAGAGCCTAGTTCGCCGCAGAAGGACTAACCGCCAACTGCAACACCATCAACCAAAATGGTCGAACCCGTCATCTACGCGCCGAAATTCGAGGGGGAGTTCACCGAATGGAAGCACAAGATGGAGGTATTATTCACTACAGTATTCGAATTATTTATAATAATGCAATCTGGTTTTGCAGCTCCCGGAGAAAAGGATTTAACCAAATGGAGCAAGAAGGAATAAGCTGATTTTGTGGTGAATGGAAAAGCAGTTTACCACCTGCTTTCTGTACTCCCAGCACAAGAAGTCAACCGAATCGGCACATACGCATCCGCGAAAGAACTCTGGGAAAAATTCCTAGAGTTACACGAAGGGACTTCCGAAGCCAAGCTCGCCAAAAGCGACATTCTCCGGAACCAGCTGACCAACCTCCGCATGGAAGAAGGTCAAACAGTAGCGCATTTGCACTCAAAAATAAAAAGTTTGTTAACGGAACTGACGAATCTCGGGGAAGAGGTAAGTAACCGAGATTCACTGAGGTACGCGCTTAATTCGTTTCCGAGAAATTCCGATTGGACGTCTTTTGTTGATTCTTTTTTTATTGCTAAAGATCTCGAGACAACTTCGCTCGAGAATTTATTTTCAACATTTGAACTTCACGAATCGAGAATTGTAGGAAATCGAAAGACGAATGGTGTAGCCCTGAACGCGAAAACAACAGTACCAGGATCAGTATCCTCGGATGATGAAGAAGAAGAAGAAAAAGTATACTTGATAAGGAAATTTAAAAAGTTTGTTAAATCTAATCAATTTTCAAAGTTTCAGGGAAAGAAAAAATCTCCGAAGAGACGAACGGTAAAGTGCTACAATTGTGACGAAGAGGGTCACATTAAAGACAACTATCCCAAATTAAAGAACAAGAAGAAGGAAAATCAGCTGAAGAAAAAGAAAGCGCTGAAAGCGACATGGGATGACACGTCTTCTGACGAGTCAGAAATCGAGGAGTCTGCTAGACTTGCCCTGATGGCGAGTCATCAAGAGGAGGACGACGAAGAGAGCTCATCGGAGATGAGTATCAATGAAGGGGGAGAGTCGTCTGACGAAAGCAGCAGCGACGAGGAACCACTAAACAGCAAATACGACGACATGGTAAGTGAGGTATGTAAATTACCTCCCGATAAACTTTTTTCTGTTTTAAAATCTGTTTTGAATAGTTTATGCAAAAAAGAGGAGAAAGATATTGAGGTTGAAAAAGGAGTTATCTACATCATGTCCATTAAGTATGTTCGATAACATAAAAAATAAAAATGAAAATCTAGAAAATTTAGTTAAGAAATTGGAATTTGATATTACATGTCTACGACAGAAAAAGAATCATTATCCTAAGGGGCTGAACTGATATCTTAAGAATCACAAGGGCCAACTTAGGAAAATACCAAGAAATTATGTGCCCCCTAAATTTTTAACTAACCCGGTTGATAGTAACCTATTTTGGATTCCTAAATATGTCTTAAATTAATTTTTGTTGCAGATATTGATTAACAATTTTTATTGTGTCATTTTTTTTAAATTCAGTACAATTTTTTGTTACTTAAGGAAAGTTGGCTATACACTTGAAACTTTTTGAAATTTTTCGAACACTCTTCGAATTTTTATGATTTTTTTAGATGAAACCATATTTTTAAATTTTAAGAATTCGAAGGAAAAAGAGTTTGACTAGAATCCGATTTTTTTTGGATCTATAAATCAAATGTTGACTTTGTCAAAATTATTTCCGAATTTTTTAAGTCCATTTAGAATTAAAAAAATTTAATGAAATTATATTTTCTTTAATTTGAAAAATTCTTGAAAATGCTATTTTTGAAAACTAAATTTTTTTAATCTTTTAAGCTTTAGTTAAACACTTCAATATTTTCAATATGCTAACTTTTTCGTCCCCGGTTTATTAGTCCCCGATTTTTGCTGTGATCAAAGGGGGAGAGTAGGCTAGTGTACAGGGGGAGATTGTAGATTTGCATTGAAACATCTTTTTCATGCTCAACCTGTTTATTTAATTTTACTATTTTTTACTTATTTGGTTTAACCCTAACTGAACTTGGGTTGATGCACATCAAAAAGGGGGAGATTGTTGGTGCCCCGGTAAGTTTTGATGTGATCAACCAGGTTAAGTTAGGTCCTGGTATGTTTAATCCCTCTGCTAAGTGTGCAGGAGCTTTGGTACGGAGGAAGTCGAACGTAAGACGTAGCGGACGAGAAGGATTGTGCGGGAAAGTGAGCCGACGGGCTCGGTACAATCCGAGGGATGCGGAAGCTGCGGAAGAGTACGCCGGTGGAGCGAGAAGGACTCGCGCGGTGTCCAAGGGACGAGAAGCCGGGATGAAGGACGCTCGAGGGGCGAAAGGCCGGAGTCGGGTTCGGGTGAGCCTAACTCCGGTTGGCCGGAAATCACCCAGCAGATGAAGAACCAAAAGGCTAGTCGCCCAAAAAGAAAGATTAAATTGTTGCTAAGAGGAATTAAACCCAAAGACCTCGAGAGCAGAGGCGGCCAAGCTTACCAATTGGGATAAAGGTCCGAGACAGTTTGTTCTTGCCGATATTATTACTTGGAGATTACAATAGCAATCTCGAGCAGAAGATAAAAATTCCTTTATCTCATAAAGGATAAAGTCTTATCCTTTAATCTGATCCAATGGATGCAGGTTAATCCCATCCAAGATCAACCATCCATATTACATCCATGGATCAACGGCCAAGAGAAAATTCCTCAACAATCAACAATCCAGATTTATTCTCTTAGGCTATAAATAGGCTTAGAGTTTCAACCTTTTCATTTATTCAATCGATTTAATTGTAACCTCTCTAAGTCTTCAGTGCTACAATTGAAAAGGCTTCTCCGCCTGAAGGAGTTCTGTTTGAGTGTTAACCGCCTTAGAAGCAACTTTCCAGTTGCAACCAAGTTTTTTTTAGACAAGTGTTATCTCCATTATTTTTCATAACCGTCTATTCACCCCCCCTCTAGCCGGTCCACCCCATCCAACAGCAGGTACCTAGAATTGAAGGCAAAGCAGGCGAACAAACACAAGAGAAGTCTGGGAATCAGCTCCTGGGCGCCTGACTTGAATCAGGTGCCCAAGAGAAGCAGGCGCCCCAGTTAAGGCAGCCTACTCTCAAGCACCTGGCAATCCAGGGCGCCTGAAGGCTCCCAGGCACCCTATATGGGTCAAGCACCTGTGAAGGGGATTTCTATCCCTGCTGCGCGTTCGGCGCGAAGAGGAAGTTTGACCAGCTCATAGAGGCGCCCTACAGCCTTACAGGCGCCCAAGAAGTGACTATATAAAGGGGTTCGACCCCTCAACTCAGAACATCATTCACAACAACATTCTAAGCATTCCAAGCGAAGAAAAAGCACTAGAGACGAAGCTCTACGACCAAGGAAGCTCCAGGAGGAAGTGCGATGCACTTTGGAGTTCTAGATCGGCCGGGATCGTCGACTTTCCTGTTTGGTTTGCTTTTACTTTTTGCACTTAATTTCCTTATCATTTTTTATTGTAATAGTTGCACTGTAAGACGGGTTTCTCCATCTCAGAAAGTCCGGAAAGGAGACCATTAGTGGACGGGCGCTTCCCGTGCTTAGGCCTTGGACGTACTGACCCTAGGGGGTTGGGAACCAAGTAAAACCCTGTGTGCACTCTGAGTTATTTTTTTTGTTCTTTATATTTTCCGCTGCTACTAACTCTTTGTTTAGAACGAACTAACGAACCTCGAAGTTTATGCAAGATTTTTTAACGAGTTGATATTCACCCCCCCCTCTATCGACGGCACCGGTCCTATAAGTGGTATTAGAGCCTGGTAGCTCTTCACCGGACTAACAGCCGACGAAGCAAAGACGCCAAGAGTTGAGGGGGAGCCAGGGGTGAATCAGGTTTATTTTTTTTAATTATGTCGAATTTTAAGTTCCATATTATATGCTTTAAGTGCAGGGAGAGAGTACACTATAAAAACCAGTGTCCTACTCATAAGTATCGATCGTCACCACCGGCGGCAAAAGATGTACCAGCGCCAGGAGTCCGGAGGGACAAGAGCCACTCCAAAAGGACTCCCTTCTTGATCGTGGATGCACCCTCCTCCTACAATGCCATCTTGGCCGACCAGTGCTTAGCACTTTCTAGGCAGTGGTCTCTGTGTACCACCAGACGATAAAGTTCCCGGTAGGTGACCGGGTGGTTGAAGTCCGAAGAGACCAGCTAGTGTCTCAGTGGTGCTACAGTGGAGAGGTCAGAATAAAGCCTCGGAAGAACCCGAGGGGCCTGGAAGATTAGCTGGAGGAGAAGGGCAAAAAGTCAGGAGGTCCCGGCCCGACAGTGGTCTCGGACCCTTCTAGTCTCAGTATGATTTGCACTTTATTTAGAGTGTCTGTCTGTGTATCTCTGTGCCCTCGCAGCAAAATCAAGTAATAAAGGGAGATGCTTTCCTCAAAATAACAACGCACTATCCAAAACCCTAATACCTCGCGGTGCAGCTGATGCCCGAGGTACTTAGGCTTGGTCTGGGATGTACGCGCTTGACTAAGTATCCAAAACCCTAATACCTCGCGGTGCAGCCGATGCCCGAGGTACTTAGGTTTGGTCTGGGACGTACGCACCCGACCAAGTATCCAAAACCCTAATACCTCGTGGTGTAGCCGATGTCCGGGGTACTTACGCTTGGTCTGGGACCTACGCGCCCGACCAAGTATCCAAAACCCTAATATCTCGCGGTGCAGCCGATGCCCGGGGTACTTACGCTTGGTCTGGGGCGTACGCGCCCAACCAAGTATCCAAAACCCTAATACCTCACGGTGTAGCCGATGCCCGGGGTACTTACGCTTGGTCTGGGACGTGCGCGCCCGACCAAGTATCCAAAACCCTAATACCTCGCGGTGCAGCCGATGCCCGGGGTACTTAGGCTTGGTCTGGGATATACACGCCTGATCAAGTACCCAAAACCCTAAGACCTCAAGGTGCAGCCAATGCCCGGTGTACTTAGGCTTGGTCCGGGCTGTTCCAAACTCCCCACTAAGGGCACAAACCAGGGTGCCTTCCGGGACAAGACAGGTGGGCACTGCGGAAGCCATGGTAAAGTAGCATGCTCGACCAGGGAAACATAAGCAAAACGTTCAAAAGAATAATCCAAGCATACACATACATAGAGTAACAAAAATATTGCTTTATTTATATGAAAAATACAGGGGGATCAACATCTCAGAGAATTATTCTGAATTATCAAGATACAATTGGATGAGAGAAAACACTCTTCTACTTCGGCCTTTCTCCTATATAGCTCCATTCCTGAAGGGTCGTCAGGCTCGGAACCACCTCCTAAATACGTAGTCGCGGAAACCCGTCGACAAGGTCCTTGAATCTTTTTTCACCTTCTGGGCACTCCATCCGAGTAGTCAGTGACGGATTAGGACGCCTGAGGTAACATATCGGTAGCTCGACCCCATTCTAAGACCCCCTTTTCCGCAAAGATGAGGCCGAGTACAACATTTAAAAGGCAGAAGAGGGGGAGCAGCGATTGAAATTTCCCTCCGAAGCGTGTAAAGATGCAACGAAGAATTGCCTTAAACAGGAAGGGAGGGCCAGCCGTGGTAATTTCTCTTCAGATATGGGATCAACAAAAAGAAGAAAGAGAAAGAGAAAAGCCAGCGGTCGTAGCCCCTCCACTCTTGATAACGGCGCTTCCCATAAACACCATCCTCTTCCCAAAACAGGGGGAAAAGGAGTATGGAGTCTGCTGGAGCACCGCCACGGACCAACCAGGAGGAGGCAACCATTAGGATATGTCATCTCCCCCATGCCCCCTAGCAGATCATGTAATTTCTTTTCTGGACTCCTCAGATAACTCGGAAGTCCCACATCCTCCAGGATCTTCAGCGAGACCCTGACATCATCTCCACCATACTCCCCGGAGAGGATAACGATACGAGAACCTCTACCTCTGAGGGGTCCCTCAGCCAAGAACACTACTGCATCTCCAGGGTTAGGCATTGTGGGCATCGACGAGAGTGAAGAGAAGAGCGCTGGCATCGCGCTAGGAAGAAGGAAGGAAGCAGACGGAAGGGTTGAAGGAGACGGTGCACCCCTCTCCCCCCTATTTATATTGATGGCTGCCTCCCCGTGCAGTTAATGTAGGGAGGACGCAGGAACAGCAACAGATGCCAAAGCGTCATTTCGGCCAACGCGCCCATACTGCACCTAGGAACCCGCGACTCTTTATGAGTCCATTCAATAAGATTGCGTATAATGCGGAGGTGACGGTTCGGGAGCCACCCGCACACTCCATGGACATATATGTAGGCAGGGAGCTTCGACCTACAGAATCGTCAAGGGTCCCACACCCAGAATCAACCTCGAAGCAAACAACTACTGGCTAGTTCGTTAAGACCATAAAGAAAAGGCACGAGACACGTCGAGCAAAGGCACATGCACAAGAAAAAGTGAAGATGATCACACTAACTCAAAATTGTTACAATAGGGTCTGGCCCCCTGGTAAACTTAGGGTCCTACAAGTCCGTATCCTCAAAAAAGAACCCCTCTCTAGCTTGGCTGGCATTTATAATCGCGGACAACATCGGGGGTAAGAGCTAGTCCTTCTTCAGCTGATCGATAGCCCCGTGGAAGCCCTGCTGCAAGCGCTTCATTACCTAGTCGACCACGATGGTACGGAACTCATCCAACTCCAGAAACTTTGCCTTGAAGCCTGCCTCGGCCTCCTTAGAACTAGAAGCTTTGGCAACTCGAAGGGTAAGGAGCTCGGCCTCAGCAGCCTCGTAGGAACTCCTCAACCATTCCAGCTCGGCAAACATCTTTGCCTGCTCGGCCAAGACCTCTCTGAGTCTCTCCGACATGGCCCGCTCATCCACTCGAGCCTGGACCAGGTCATCCTCCAGGATAGATGCGCGGTCGGTGGCCATCAGGAGATCAGACTCCTTCTGACCGAGTTGTTGCACATGATCTTGACTGCGCGAGTTCAGTCTGTCAGCCGAGGCTACCGAGAGCCTAATATCGTCCAACAACTCCTCTCTCGCCTGGAGCTGGGCTCTCTCCTGCATCACCTGGAGCAGGTCTTTGGTAACACTCATAGCTTTCTCGGATGACAGGCGTTCTCTGTGCCGGGAATTTTGGAGAGCCTGTTCCTTGTCTTGCAAGAGGTTCATCAGGTGCTCGACCTTGGCACGGAGAGCTCTGCTGACCCCTACCTGCATCAACCCTGCCTGATGCTCGTGGTCAGCTACAGCCTCGCCCTCAGGCCAGGCGAAACAAGGCTTCAACCCGGGGCCAGGAATACAGACCCCGACCGCGATCACGCACTCCTCGGCTGCCTATCATTACGCCAGGAGATCAGAAACTAAGCAGGAGAACATCTGATACAACAGTAATTTGTACCTTCAGAAGGGTCTCCCGGAGAGTGGTTAATGGGCCCGCCGAGACTCGTACGGCTATCCCTCCAGAAGCATTCGACGTGTTATCTCGCCGCGGTGAGCCCGGATGAGGAGGGAATCGCTCGATGGTCAGGGCTTCAGGGCAGACTGGAGGGGCCAGAATCATCTTCCTCGAAGCTAGAAGTCCCCTTGGACACGACCCCCTCGGTCGAACCTCCTTGAACTACACCGGGGGAAAGGATTGCATGGAAGCCTCCAGCGTTGCATCCAACTTCTTCCTTAGTCGATCCAGTCTCATCCGGTATTGAACATGCAACACCTCCTTACCCTTGGGAGGTACAGTCGGATCGAGAGGGCTGGAAGAAGGCGCCGGGACGACTGCCTCCGGAGCAGGGACCGATGGAGTGGGTATAGAGGCTACTCCCTCAGCAGGTGGAACCGCTTCCTCGGGCACCGAGGGAAGAGGAGAGGAACGTGCAGAACGCAGCTTTTTCCAGTTAGGGCCCAAGCCCTTGGGGAGCCGCCTCTTCTACCACCCAGCAGACTGGGCTGCTGGAGGAACAACAGGAGGGAGTTCCCCTCGCTAATTCCTCCCGACGGATAGTCCTCGGGGAGGAGCCACCCCCAGAGCAAGGACCCTCCACAGGGTCCACCTGGTGATCGAAAGGCCCTCGGTTCACAACCGTCGGGGATGTAACAGTAGCTTCTACCCTCTCGGGTGAAGCAATCCCACGGGACGAGATAGTAGTCCCTTCGAGGACTCGGCGGGAGCAGGAGGCACGTCCGGAGCGACCGGGGGAGGGTTCAAAGCCTCCTTATTGGCCTCCCCCATCTGATGAGTCTGCCCATCACCTTGGCAAACATGACTTCCTCTGCAATAGCCAGACAGAAAAGAACATCAGTCTGAACTAATGGGCATTGAAGAGAAAGACGAACATATCAAGGGTGGGGTTGATTCGCGTCATTTTAGGGTTGAGGCCCGCCCGGTACATAAGTTCTTCATTCTACACCAGCCCCGGGCCACTGAATTCCATGCCGGAGAGCACCTTTCTAGCATGCTGGCACACGAGGCTCTGAAGGAATGCCTCTAATGAAGGAGGAGTCGGCAAATCCTCTATCCAACACAAAGGACTGAAGGGCAATGACGACGGTCAAATAAAGAAGAACTTCTCCTTCCATCCTTTATGCGAGGAAGGGAACCCTCCTAAAAACCTATGGCCCGGTCGGGCTGCGAAACTAAAGACCCTCTAGACCCTATCGGGACGAAGAAAGAATGAAAGAGATGAGGGGTCAGAGGGAGATCAAAAAGTTTGAAGATGATATACGCCCCTCCCATCTGGGCGAAGGCATTGAGAGCCATTTGGTGAAGGGGGATACCAAAATAAGAGGCTATGTTCGTGAAAAAAGGGGGGATAGGGAAACGAGCCCTAACTCCATCTGCCCTAAGTTGAAGGTCAACATGCCTGCAAGGAGCTCCACTACTGGTGATGAGTGTATAAGACACCAAGTTCTTGAATTCGTATACGGTGGTTGGTTTTACGACTCATCTTGTTTTGCCACAAGCTATATGATGTTCCATGTCCTCTGAGTTAGAATTGGAAGAATTATGAGTCACTAGCTCCACCTGCACAATATCTTTCTTCTTGTTGTTGTGTAGTGTTTTCCTTCCATCTTCTTGAGTACGTTGTAGCATAACTTTGTCATCAAATATCACATCTCTGCTGATGACTACCTTGTTTGTCTTAGGATCTCAAAGTTTGAAATCTTTCACTCCTGTCTAATACCCAAAAAATACACTGCGACTTCACATCTAGTTTTGATTTTTCTTCAATAGATATGTGCATATAGGATAGACATCCAAAAACTCAAAAATGAGAGTAATCTACTGGATTCTCTATCCATACTTCATCTGATACTTTTCCTTCTAATGTTATCCTTGACGATCTATTAATGTGATAACATGTCATTTTACCACTTCAGCCTATAAATTCTTTGTTAGTCTTGCATTCAGCATGAAACATCATGATTATCTTGTTCAACCTTTTTGCCACATCGTTCTGATGAGGTGTCCTGTGAACCAAGAAATGCCTCATTATCCTATACTACTCACAAAATTCCTAAAACTTTAAATTTGTATACTCAGTCCCATTGTCTGACCTAAGTCATTTAATCTTCCTTCGGTCTAGTTCTCCACTTTAATTTCCATAGTTTAAACATTGTAAAAGTTTTCAACTTGTGACACATGAAGTATAACCCATACCTTTAAAGAGTAATATCAGTAAAGCTCACAAAATATAAGTATTCTCCACGTGATGTTACACTAGTTGGTCCCCATAGATCCATACGTACTTAGTTTAGAATCCCCATTATCTTGTATGTTGTTCTCTTGAATTACACTTTGTTATGTTTCCCAAGAACATAAAATTTACAAAATTCAAGTTTGCACGTCTTGACACCTTTCAACAAATCACTCTTGTGAAATTTCAACATTCCACGTTCGCTTATATGCCCTAACCACATATGTCACAAGATAGTACTTTCTGATTTATACTCCACTGAGGCGATTCCACTTACAACTGTAGTCCTTATCAACTTATAGATCATGTTACCTTTTATGCTTTCATTACCTTCAGAGCTCTCTTGCTAACTTTCATTACCCCGTTCACTGATTTATTACTACAATCGATACCATCCAGTGTGTCTAAGAGATCAAATTCTTTCTTAGATCTGGTATGTGTCTGACATCACATAAAGATCTAATCACACCATCAAACATCTTGATTATGATGTTCCTTATGTCGATGGCTATGTAAGATGCATCATTTCCCATTAACACTAAACCAGAATCCACTGCCCTATATGTGTCAAACCACTCTTTATTTGGAATCATGTGATATGAACATACAAATTCTAAGATCTCTACATCCGTCAGCTATTCCAAACTCGACATAACTAATAGTATATCTGCATCACCGCTCTTCGAATTTTCCTTGTTAACTATATTTGCAGACTTTGTCGAACTACCTTTGTTCTCTATAACATGTTTCTTTATCTCTGGACAATCTCTCTTCATATGACCTTTACCTTCACACTTGTAACATGTGATCACCTTCTTCCTTCTCGACTTAGAATGATCCTTGTTATCGCTGCTTGATCTATATTAAGTTTTGCTCCTACCGCACTCTTGATTACTATTCACTACAAGTCCTTCTACTTGAGAAACTTCGTCACTTGCTTTTTTCCTCTGATAAAAGCGTAACAAAGCACCTGTGACCTCCTCCAATTTGTGAGTTTTCTTTCCCCACATCAGAGTAGTTACCAAATTCTCGTACGTAGGAGATGAAAGTAGAGAATTCAATAACATCAGCGCCTTGTCTTCATCCTCGATCTTCACATCAAATATATTCAAATCGCTTACAATCTAGTTGAATACATTAATGTGCTAGCTTAGATTGGTTCCTTCTATTATCTTTAGTCTTAATAATTTTTATTTAAGATACAGCTTATTTGTTAATGACTGACTTGTACTGGCTTTTGATCTTTTGCCAAACTATCACCGATGACTCCTTGTCCATGGCATGGTATATCACATTATCTGTAAATTAAAGCCTAATTATTTCCACTATCTTCACTTGAAGTTTTTCCTAATCTAATTTCTCCATGTTTTTCGGTTTCCTTTCTTCTAACACCTTTACATATGCCTTGTTATACCAACAAATTTTTGACCCTTCTCTATTATAATCCAAAGTTTCAGTTCCATCAAAC
Source organism: Boesenbergia rotunda (assembly GCA_024364735.1). Classification (NCBI taxonomy): domain Eukaryota; kingdom Viridiplantae; phylum Streptophyta; class Magnoliopsida; order Zingiberales; family Zingiberaceae; genus Boesenbergia; species Boesenbergia rotunda. The sequence continues at coordinate 89,203 of JAGFNQ010000828.1, read as the reverse complement.
TTCATCATAATAAACTTCGTTTTGTAAAGAAAAAAAACTTCGTAGAAGACGGCCCCAATATATTAAAGAAATCTATCAAAATCTCGCTCTGATACCAATTATTGGGCAAAACTGAGGACAACACCTCTCAACCTCTAATGCTGAAGATGAGGAAAAGAGAAAGAGATCGTGCGGAGCAACGAGATAAAGGCGCACAAGAGAAATTAAACACGAGGAGTAGGAGAAAAAAGAAAACTCGTGGCCTAGGGTTCCCTAATTGATTATCCAATCGATTACCACATCAGACTTAGCCGTTCAACGGCTATTTTTTTGAAGTGTAATTGATTAGTCAATCGATTAAGATGATCTTAATCAATTGTTGAATCGATTCAGCACCTCTCTGTGCTCTTGCGTAATTCCACTGTAATTGATTAACCAATCAATTAACACCCTCCTTAATCGATTGCTCAATCGATCAAGAAGAGGCTGAATCGATTACCTAATCGATTAAGCCTGCTTCTGTTCTCGCAACCCGATTCTCCCAATCGATTACCCAATCGATTCATTCCCTCTTTAATTGATCACCCAATCGATTAATAGTGCTTCTGTTTGCGAAAAATCAACATCAATCGATTACTTAATCGATTAGCCCCAACCTTAACTTGTGTGCACAAGTCTAGGATTCCCTTGCCTAACCCAAGTCAACCGTGACCTATTAGGATTTCCTCACCAAGTGTCCGATCAAACCTTTGACCGACTTGGATTTTCCCTTGCCTAGTTCCCAACTAGGACTTAACCTAATGCCAACCAGGTTTGTCTAACCCTCGAGTTAGGTCTAGTTTCTCGGTTGACTTCCACCTTGCAACATACGGTCTCCCTGATCTACATGGACTTCACCTAGTCTCACTAGGTGTGCCTAGTCCCACTAGGACTTTTTTCGTGCCAACATGTGATCTCTCCGATCCACCTAGACTTCACCTAGTCCCACTAGGTGTGCTTGGTCCCACTAGGACTTTTTCCGTGCCAACGTGCAATCTCCCCGATCCACTTAGACTTCACCTAGTTCCACTAGGACATTTCTCGTGCCAACGTACGATCTCCTAGATCCACTTGGACTTCAACTAGTCTCACTAAGTGTGCCTAGTCCCACTAGGATTTTTCCCATGCCAACGTGTGATCTCCCCAATCCACCTATACTTCACCTAGTCTCACTAGGTATGCCTAATCCCACTACGATTTCCCAGTCAAGTCTGCAAACAACCTTGACCACTTGACTCACACAATCTTCAAACATCATTATCAAACATCGAAAATCAAGCTCACTCGAACCTAGTCAAACTAAGTCAACCCTAATCTAACAAAGATTGCACCAACAGTCTTTACTATGCCATGATTCAAAAATAACGGTTTACTCGTAACTTGGTCGGGTGTCTGTTGACTCGAGTTTTTAACCGACTGTTGATTCAAGTTTTTATTTTATTTTTTTTCAAGTTGTATCATTAATAGTTACAATGGTGGTTTATTCAAATCACTGCTAAAACTATACAATAGGTATAGTTTGAAACCAATTTTAAAATATTAGAGCAATAGAATAGCAGCACTTTATACGAAACAATGTTAAAAGTATTCAATAAGAATAATCTAGTAATTGTTCTTAGAAGTTAGAACAAAAGAAACGGTTAATAACAGCATTTGATATAGAACTACTACTGAAAATATCCAATATCAACAATTTCAAGATTTCTTTTAATAATTGAATCATTAAGAGCCGTTACAAAACTGTTTATTCAGATCGGTGCTAAAATTATTCATTAAGAGTGGTTACAAAATCGTTCTTAAAAATTATGGCAATAGAATTGATTTAATTCAAATTGATTTTGTTGTTTAATTTTTAAAAACGATGTTAAAATTGGTTCTAATAAATCGCTCTTATAGGGATTTTTATTATTATTATTATTAGTGAATGAGAGAAGCACGTTTTAATGCTGATTTACAAGTTTCTTACTTTGTCGATTGCTTATTCTCAACTTTCCTCCATGATTGTCAGATGGACCATGCATTCATTTCATTCAAGGAGAAATAATTTATTTGGCCCCATGTTAAACTTGACCATGCACTGTGCTAACTTGACCATGTACAGAGCTAAACTTGAGGGCCTTTAATTCCCTCTATAAAACTCGATCACCAGCACCTTTACTAATACAAGATACACACTGCGTGCCTTTTTTCCCTCCTTTGTTTTCTTTAAGTAGATATGGCTCTAAATAGGCCTTCGAATTACGAGGATGATCAGGTATATATATTAATGTTATCTGCAACTTCATTTCTTTTTGTTTGTTTTGGCCGTCAATTAGCTGCTAGAATGAGTGCTAAGCATGTATCTTTAGATTGCAAGGAGGAGCTAAGAGAAGCACTGTATTTGACTGTTGTTCTAATTAATACTGCATTAATTAGCTGAAAATAAATTTGTTTGTTTAATTTCATAGAGAAATGTTTTAATCTTTCTCGAGCTTTTCTTTTGTCCAAAGAAATAAAGGAAAAATATCATTGTATAAGAAAATTTATCGACTTATACTTTTTGAATTTTTCTCTATATATCTTAATAGAAAAGAATATGTTAGTTTTGTTATTGCGTGTGTGTGTTTTTTTGTTTCTTAGCAAATATGAATATAATTTACAAGGGTTTGACAGCAGTATGTTAGTTTTGTTGAATTGTGTTTTCAGCAAAACCTATTTCCCATTTTCAAGGCTTAAAAAAAATTTAAAAACAATATAAATATGTTTATTTTGGTGTAATTTTTCAAATAAAGTAATATAAAAATTTGAAAATAATATAAAGTAATATGATAAATAAATAAATATTATGACGAATATGATCTTCCTAACTTTACTAATTTGAGCCACTATAAAGTGATTGTCCTAAGTAACAATTAAATTCTTCATAGTACATAATATACATATTTTTTAAAAGACAAAAAAGAAGTCATCAAATATTATATCTATTGAAATCAATAGCTCTCAAGTTATTACATATACGAGGATAATAAAATTAGCAATAAATTAAAGCATTAATTCCCTTGATTATTATTGAATATTTTTAGATTTATTTCAAATTTCTAACTTTTGTTTTTACTTTTTGTCAGGTTTTGGTGAAAGGAAACTCTCGTGTAAAGACACTAGTACTAAATAGGCCTCTAAAATTCAACGCCCTCAACTATCAAATGGTTCGTTCATACTTAATCTCCAATTATACAAATCATTTAAAATTTACATTATTTTCGATAAGTTACATGGCATTATTAATTACATTATTTATTCTTTAAAATTAAGTCAGACAAATCATTTAAAGTTTTGATTTCTCCGTCTCAATCCAGTTTAAAGTATTTAAAAGCATTCCATTTAAGTTTCACAAAAGTTAGTACCTATTATTTCAAAAGAACTCCAAACACCCTTACATAAATATCAAACCATTTTAAAGATAAATTTACTTAGTTACTCTTACATTTATTACTAGTAATAAATATTCCATTGTTAATCATTTTTCTTTTAAGCTTTTAATTTGTGATTCATGTTAAATTTGGTTTCTGATTTCTTTTAAAAATAAATCTTGTTTTCAAGATTTTGAAATTGTCCGAGGAGTTCCAGAAGTTCGAAGATGATCCTGCTATTGTGTTGGTAATTGTAAAGGTACATGCAATCCATTGCCTTAATTCTGTCAACTTTCAACTTCTTTTATGAAGAAAATATTATTATTCTCCAAGTCAAATTAACTATTTGTAAGTGTCTAATTTGCTAATATTTTTGTAAGTGTCTAATTTCCTAATATTTCATCATGGATTGAAGGCAAATGGAAAAGTATTTTGTGCCGGAGGAGATGTTATTGAATACTATCATTACTCACTCAAAGGTATTATTTAACTTGACTATATTTATTTGGAAGCTTTTGTCATACTATATTATTTATTTTTATCTGAAATTTGATAAGAACAATTAATTGTTAACTGAAATATGAGAAGGTGAGTGGCCACTGGCAACTCAAGTTTATCAAAAGCAACTCAACTTGGACTATCTAGTGGCAACATATACAAAGCCCCTGGTCAGTTGATCATATCATACATAACAATAGACTTACAATATTCTCCAAATATGTTTTTGTAACCTATCAAGTTGAGCAAATTTCTATTTGAAGATTTTCCTGATCAATGGGGGAGTGATGGGAGGTGGTGCTGGACTTTCAATGAATGCAAGATATAGAGTGGTTACCGAAAAACGGTATAATCAATTTGGCATTTATGCTAACATTTGTAGTTCTCAACAGGTATCTTGTATTTGATTTTAGGTTTTTGCAATGCCAGAAGCAGCTATAGGACATTTCCGGATGTTGGAGCATCTTATTTTCTTTCTAAACTTCCAGGCTTCTTAGGTTATGATCACGTACAACTCTATTATTACATATGTGATTATATTGAAAACGTATTGTGAGTTTTAGACTGTGTGATTATTCATTTTAGGGGAATATCTTGGCCTTACTGGTGCAAGACTGAATGGTGTTGAGATGGCAGCATGTGGACTTGCCACTCACTTTGTTCATTCAAAAGTATTTTATCTTGTTTTACCAAAATAGATTTGTTTTTTTCCTTTAACAAAAAATCAGAATCTATTTTGAACATCATTGTTCTCACACTATTATTTCTAACCAATGAATAGAATTTACTTTTGTTGGAGAAATCATTGCATGAGGTGGATGTTGCTGAACCAAATAATATCCAGAGAATTATTAGCAAATATACTCAGCAAATGAAATTGAAAGAAGACAGTGTTCTTCATAGGTGAGTCATACATCAATACATACACATTTTCTCTTTCCCAAGATATATATATATATATATATATATTCAACATCTTTAATTTCGATTACATTTTGTAGGCTTGACCTGATCGACCAATTTTTCTCAAAACAAACAGTAGAGCAAATCTTATCTTCTTTGGTAAGGATACAACACATGTATTTATTTATGCATATGTATATGTTTGTATACCTTGTTAATTGAGTCATAACTTAAATCAAGATATGTATTTATTACTTATCCCATTTATGATTGTTTAGGAACATGAAAATGCAACTTTGAAACAAGAGTGGATTACACAGTCAATAAGATCGATGAAGGCAGCATCACCAATAAATCTTAAGATCTTCCTTATGTCGGTAAATTATCTATTTTCTTTCCTTTTAAGAGTTTATTTACTTGGAGGGAGATAAGAGAGAAAAGGACAAGTGATATAAAAGATACATATAAATAATGTAATTGGATATCTCTTATCTTAATTCATAGATTAGAAAAGGTCGATTTGAACCACTTGAAGAGTGCCTAACTCGAGAAAGTAGAATATCTACTCATATAATTCGACGAACAGTGTCGAACGACTTCCTTACGGTATTCACTAATTTACCTTTATTTGAATAGAGTTTATTTATTTTTCATCATTTTTTTTTAAAAAGTGTTGATATATTGTTGAATGTAGGGTGTTAGGGCAACAATATTGGAGAAAAATCGCAAACCAAAGGTGATATATATACATACACAAGTTGTACCAAAATTCTTCAAACTTCCGCATAGATTTTCCATTTTTCATATTAATTTCTTCCATTATTGTGTTATCATACTTGACAGTGGGAGCCTTCGAAATTGGAACTGGTTAGCAATGATATGGTGGAGACATATCTGACAAAGGTACCTGAGATGGAAGGCTGGAAAGAACTCCAACTTCCTCCTAGAGACATGTGTGAGAAGGCACACAGAGCTAAACTCTAATGTATCGTTTACTTAAAGAGAAATAAAAGGAACGGAAATAAGCAAGTAAACGACAATTAATTTTTATCTGTATTGTAATCTTTTGAATAAAATGTGCAATGGCAGCCAATGACTGTTATTCATTTATCTGCAACAAAGAGTTCCCCCAAAGCTTAATTTCAGTAGATGAGGTCATTAATATAGGCCGCGCTACAGCTCAATTTTTGTACGTATAGAGCCAACAACTAAACTTGTAGGTCTCATATCATTAGTCCACGTGTTTTTCATAGACATTATATACGAAGTTTCATTAAAATCTAGTTGTGAGCAAGTTTGCCAGACAACCATGATCAAGTATAGGCTTCATGTGTTTTTTTGTTAGTGTAATCTTTATTAGATTAAAGTTGATTTAGTTTGACTAAGTTCGGGTGAGTTTGAGTTTCGATATTTGACAATAATATTTGAATATTGTGTGAGTCAATTGGGTCAGGTTGACTGGTGAAGTCTAGGTGATTGGGAAGATCACACGTTGACACGAGAAAAATCCTAGTGGGACTAGATGAAGTCCATGTGTTAGACACTGAAAATTTAGAGAGTTAAAGTGCTTAAAATCGAAATTTAAGGGTGTAATTAGAATTAGCCAAAGTAGAAAGACCTTATGCAAATGCCAAAAATCATAAACTTGCCCTAAATTTCTTCCTTAATGGGCTTCTCCCGTTTTCTTTCCCTGACGCTGAAATCGGGGCACGTGAGCAGTTCGCCATCGCGGCGCCGCAACCTTCATCTTCCTCTTCTTTTTCTTCTTCTTCTTGCGTGCCCAATCGCCCTCTTCCCTTGTTTCAGCGCCAACGCCACCGAGATCCATCGCCGGTCGACGTCGCCTCTCTTCCTCACTGCCGGTGTAGGTAAGCGAGAGAGAGCTTTCGGTGTTCTTGTTCCCCATTTTGGTTGGTCTCTAATGTGGATTCTTGTTTGGTTCGAGGTTACTGATCACAGTGGGCTTAGGGTTTAGAGTTGCAATGAAACCTATTTGGGTTCTTCTCGATCGCAATTGGATTTGGAGCAAAGGAACGTTGCCGACACAATCTCAGGTGAGATTTCTTATCTTCTAAGTGGTGTTTGATCCGGAATTTAATCTATGAAGAGATATATGATGATTGGTACAGATGTGTTGTTGTTTTCGATTTGAATCGTGGGTGCTAAAAATGAATTTGGATTGGATGGTAGAAATCTGTGTTTTGATGGAGTTGGGATGTTATTGGATCTGTGGGAGGTAGGAATTGAGTTTGATTTCCCTGTTAGTGCACTGAATTTGTTGTTGCCGTGAGGGTTAGAGGCTGTGGAGTTTTGGTTGTTGCTAGGAAAGGTGTTACCGTGAGCTACTTGTGACTTTAGAGTGTTGGGTTTGGCCGTGTGCATTGATCTTGTGCATGCTGTGAGCCATAGAAGTTTAAGGGGAGTTTTTACTTATGTGTTATGCTTTGGTTGGAATTTGAATATGTTGTAGAGGATAGTGTTAGTGATATGAGAGAAGTGTCCTAAGACAATCGTCTTATGATTGTAAACATTTATTTTAATAAATGAAAATTCACTATTTGAGTATACATATTTGTGTATTTGATTGGGATCTTAAACTCATCTACTGAATGTCCGCAATACAATTCACAGCATAAGAGAATTTGTGATGGGATCACAACTAGTGATTATCTCTACATGTGCAATTGTGAAGTATTGAAAATATCCCTAGTCGATGAATTGATAAAAACGGACACTATCAATTCTGTTGAGACTAGCATGGGTTATTCTCTAATCAGCTGATTCTCACTGGCTGGTGACATTGGGATGTCTGGAGATAAACATGGATGCTAGTTAAGGGAACTAGTTCATTGGAGTAACTGACTGTAAAACTTCACTTGGGAGTCTATACATAGACAGGTCAGTGAAGTTCTTACCGCAGCTTAAGTGCGATGTTCCTTTGACTTGCGGTGTTCAAGTCATCTTGGTCATGGAGACTTATACTTTAACATCTTAAGCAAGCATCTCCAAGGAGGTGTGGACCCAGGATGGTTGGGTATAAGCCGAAGTGCCGAAGATGTTTGAACAGCCTACAAAGGATTCACCACTCCTTGCGAGGAAATGTATACCCAGGCCTATCGTCGGATTGTTACTCAAAGTCTCTGGCTAGAGCATATCATGTTTAGAGTATGAGTCTCTTAAATACATGAGAGTAATTAGAAATCCAAAGGACGAGAAAGACACTACTTGGGCTAGGTGTGACGTAGTCAGTCTAGTGGGGACTGACACAAACAGACCATGTCCTGAACCAAGTGGGTATAAGATGGTGAAGGGAATGAGGCACGATTCATTATAGCTGCTGAAGGATTTCATAATTATATCTGAGGTCAACCGTTGATTTTTCGATTAATTGGGGATCATGATGTACTACTAGGTGTCACTCATGATCGTTCTATAATTGGTTAATTATAGACGGCCAACATAAATCGAAAGCCTATTTAGTCACACGCACAATGAGTAATCCGAGGGATTTAAAATGAGTTGAAAATTAGATTTTCCGATCAAGAGAAATAAGTCGAATCTGAATTTATCAGAGGCGCAACGGAAGCTTAAAATGGCTAAGTCTTTTGAAGGCTTATTGGGCTAATTAAATGAGTTTAATTCGCGAGGGAAGGGCTTGGAGTGGCCGACCAAAGAGGGTGCCCACCCTCTTTGGTTTGGCCGGCCACCAAAAGGAGAGAAACCAATTTAATTGGTTTAAATTATAAAATAAATCAAGCGCGATTTGTTTTATAATATTATGGATAAATAAATTTATTTTCATGGAAATTAAAATAAACTTTAAATGGTTTATTTTTATTTTATAAAATCAATTATGAATTGATTTTTCCATGATAAGAAAAATTTATATAATAAATTTATTCTTTTATGGAAATTAAAATGAACCATGGATTGGTTTATTTTATTTTATAAAATTAATTGTGAATTGGATTTTTCCATGATAAGAAAAATTTATATAATAAATTTATTCTTTTTATGGAGATTAAAATAAACTTTAAATGGTTTATTTTTATAAAATCAATTATGAATTGATTTTTCCATGATAAGAAAATTTATATAATAAATTTTATGAAAATTTTGTTCCATAATAAAAGGAAAGATGTATTTGTTTTATTATAAAGTTAGTTATAATAAAACTTGGCTTAAACGGAATAATTCATAAGAAAATTTATAGGATAAATTTCTTATGAAAATTCCGTTAAGAGGGAGACTTGGCAAGGGAGAGACTACTATATAAAGGAACTAAGGCTAGGCTTGAATTCCTCAATAGAGTTATCAAGAGATTAACTCTCTCCCTCTCTCTCTCTATTTCGCCCACTCTCTCTTTAGGGCCGGCTCTCTCTCCTCCCCTAGGGTCGGCGCCCACTCTCTCTCTAGGGCCGGCTCTCTATCCTCCCCTAGGGCCGGCGCAAGTCTCTTCCACTAAGAAGGTGCCAAAGAAGAAGAAGAAGCGGGTTGCATCTCCTTCCTTTCCGGAATTTAGATTCCGTTACTTGGTGGTTAGTTTCCTTTCTTCTCTCTTGATCTTCTAGTTGTGCCTTTAGAGAATCTAGTAGTTCTCGTCGGCACAAAACTCGTGACTTTGCGAAGTCATCCCGAAGAGAACTCGGCGTAGACGCGAATAGAGGCGGAGCTTCCAAGGGACGCTACGGTTAGATCTTGTCCCTTACTTCGAGTTACGCGAGGTACTAAGTAAATTAGTTTACTTTTCCGCAAAGTTTTAATTTATGATCATGTACACACATCATAAGGTCGCATGCTAGATACGTGGTTAAAAATAATTTGAGAAATTATTTATGCTAATTCTTCCGCTGCACGTAAATATTTTAAAATTTACGAACCCGTATCCTTGTCAACATGCACCCGGTCCCAACAGTTAGCTGGTTCCGACTTTAATTTTTGGTGTCTAGGGTCGATGTGTTGGATTTGGTATCAGATTGGTTTTGAGGGGTTTTTGGCTAGGGGTAGTTAACTAATTGGTGATGAGAATGAGTCACACTATTTGGATACCTATTCTAACAAGATGGGAATTAATTTAAGCGGATGTGATAATTAGGGTTGGATCCTAATATAATATTGTATGTAGTTTAACTTATGGTTGATTTAATAAATAGCTAAACTGTGTTTTAATAGAGGACCTTGATCGATTTTCGAACTCATATAGTTGATCACGAGGAGGTTCTCTTCGATACGTTAGTTACAAGGCAAGTACTTCTCCTTTGTTTCTTGTAGAAGATTGAACTTAAATGCATGACTATTTTAATGCTGAGTAGAACTGTTTTATCTTGTTCTTTGTCCTTGAATACATCCGTTGATATTTTCTTTACTTGATCTTAGAGCTAATCAAATTTATATCCATACAATCTCACCTTGACTCCTTGATTCGTAAAGTACCGCTTGTACGCGAATACTTAGAAATAATCATTAAACATTACTACGATTTGGTTGACATTAGAGATACCCTACCCAGTAATAAGTTGCATGTTTAGTAATTCTGTTATTTATTTATTGTAATGTTGCATAGTTGTCACTTGGTTGATTGTGCATTTAGTATCATACACCATATCTACATAGTTGCATGCTGACGAGTATTGACTTCCATATGGTTAAGCTCGTCGTCAGTCATTTAGCTGCTCTGTCCACTCAACCACTCATGGGTAGTGGTAGTTGCTAGAGTGCGAGCAGCTGTACTATTATGTCATACTCGACCACTCATAAGTAGTGGATGTTGGAGTTGTAGCCAAGAAGTTGACACCCTCACCGTTGTTTTCGAGGGATAGCAGAGTTGTTGGTGTCTCCCCCTTTTTCTTGGGGTTTGGAGTAATTGGCTCCCCAACATCCTATACACTCAACCACTTATAGTAGTGGTAATTATTGGAGTGCGTATAGTTATCACAGATATGATGTGATGGCAACTTGACTGGCGTCAGGGGTGACTCATGTCATTACATCAAATACACTTATTGCATTTTACATTTTTTTTATGTTTGCTGCATTTATATGAGCTATGATTGATGCATTTGTTTAACATACATGTATGCTTTATTATTATACTATCATTCTGTTTCACACATGCTTAGATGTTATTCTGTTTTCGAAGACTATATACTATTGTTTCTTTCTACTTGTTATACCTTTTATGTTGTTATGCATTTATCTACTCTTATACCCACAGAGTCCGCTCGAACTCACCACTCCTACCATCAAATTCTGTTTCAGGTAGCAGATAGATAGATTACATGGAGCCAAGAGAGGATCCAATTGTCAGTCCCATGGTGTCGAGTCCTTTTGGAGTTATTTTTTCATATTTATTTTATTTCTGCATCTTCTTTATTTTCGTATTCACTTTATTAGAACTTTATTTATTTTCTCACTGTGTAATTTGAGAGAAGTTATATTTATGCATTTATAGACAGTTAGGTTTATCATTGGATTTATTATGAGTTTTAATTCTTTTATTTCTATCCATTATATCTTTTATCCTGCGTGATTGTGGAGTTATTTTATTTGTTTGTGATAGCTGAGTCATATACTATGTGAGAGATATGTATAATGTTTCATATTGTCCGTCGTACAGAGGAGATGCTACTCAATTTTCAAGCGAGTATAGCCTCTGAGGGCGTGATACCAGGTGGATTGAGGAGATCACACATTGGGAAAGGAAAGTCCTAGTAGAACTAGGTGAAGTCCAGGTGGATCGGGGCAGATCGCACGCTAGTATAGAAAATGTCCTAGTAGGACTAAGCATACCTAGTGAGACTAGGTGATGTTCAGGTGGATCGGAGAGATCGCACGTTGGCAAAGGAAAGTCCTAGTGGGACTAGGCAGACTAGTGAGACTAGGTGAGTCCAGTGGATCTGGGGGATCGCACGTTAGCATGAGAAAAGTCCTAGTTGGGAACTAGGCAAGGGAAAGTCCAACTCAATCAAAAGTTTGATCGGACACTTGGTGAGGAAGTTCTAACAGGTCACGGTTGACCGAGGTTAGACAAGGAAACTCTAGACTTGTTCAAGCAAGTTAGGATTAGGCAATCGATTGGGTGATTCGATTGGGTTGTTGTGTCGCGATAACAGAAATAGACTGAATTGATTGGGTAATCAATTCAGCATCATCGATTAAGTAATCGATTACGGCTGTATTGCGCGAGAGCACAAAAAGGTGTTGAATCGATTCAGCAATCGATTAAGATCTTCTTGATCGATTAGCTATCGATTAAGCTTCAAAAATTAGTTGTTGAACGGTTAGATCTGATGTGGCAATTGATTCAGTAATCAATTAGGGAAACCCTAGGTCGTTGGTATATAGGGTGTTCACGCAGGTTTGAAGTGCATCTCTTTGCAACTCTCCTCCTTCGTCAGTTCTTGAGCTAGTGTTGGTGCACTTCAAGAGGTGTTTTCCAAGCAAGAAGGAGAAGAAAGCAAGACAAGCAAAGAGAGCTCATTATTGTAAATCTTATATGTTTATTTTGTATTTGCTTGAGTTTCTTATTGTATCTTCTTGTAAGCTTATACGAGGCTTCTCCGCCTCCGCGAAGGAGACTTTCATAGTGCATGAGAGTGTGAGGAGAGTGGATCCTTGGATTAGTCACCTTAAAGAGGTGAATACCAAGTAAAATCGGAGGTGTTAGCATTACTCAAGTCTTCCGCCGTAACAAATCTTCATTGATCTAAGATCGGAGCTAACCCCCCCTTCCCCTCCCCCTTTAGCTCGCCTACCGGTCCTAACATTTTTCATTGACAAATATAGGTTGTTTCATTAAAACGATCAGTTGACTATATATGGTGCAGGTTGTTTATGTTGATGCAGTCTGGCCCGATTGTTGTTTTGGAGTTGACAACGATTTAAGTTTGGTTGAGCGGATTTGGATTAAGTCCAGGTGGATCGGGAGATCGCAAGCTGGCATGTGAAAAAGTCCTAACTCGGAGGGTTAGGTGATTGGAAATCCCGGTGAGTGAAGTCGGGTCCTGGTGAGTGAAGCCAGGTGATGGAAATCCCGGTGAGTGAAGCCGGGTCCTGGTGAGTGAAGTCAGGTGATGGAAATCCCGGTGAGTGAAGCCGGGTCCTGGTGAGTTAAGCCATGTGATGGAAATCCCGGTGAGTGAAGCCGGGTCCTGGTTAGTGAAGCCAGGTGATGGAAATCTCGGTGAGTGAAGCCGGGTCCCGATGAGTGAAGCCAGGTGATGGAAATCCTAGTGAGTGAAGCTAGGTTGAAATCCCGGTGAGTGAAGCCGGGTCCTGGTGAGTGAAGTCAGGTGATTGAAATCCCGGTGAGTGAAAACGGGTCCTGGTGAGTGAAGCCAGGTTAGATGAAATCCTGGTGAGTGAAGCCAGGTCCTAGCTTGGAGGGCTAGGTGTGGAAAAGTCCTAACTCGGAAGATTGGGTGAAAAGTCCTAGCTTGGAGGGCTAGGTGAAAAGCCCTAACTTGGAGGGTTAGGTGAAAAGTCCCAACTGGAGGTTTAGTGAAAAAGTCCTGGCTTGGAGGGTCAGGTCCTAGCTTGGAGGGCTAGGTTGGATGAAACCCTAGCTTGGAGGGCTAGGTTGGAGCCCCTGGATCGGTCTGGTGACCGATCAGGGAGTTGGCACAGTGCTCCTTCGTAGATCGGTCTGGTGACCGATCCAGCGATGACTGATCGATCTGGTGACCGATCAAGGAGTATGCGTTTCACCCACTGTTTGGCTCCTGATCGGTCTGGTGACCGATCAGGGAGCACACAGTGAGGTTGAGTTCCCTTACTGATCTGCTCCTGATCGGTCTGTGGACCGATCAGGATTACTGTGCAGATCGTTCTGGAGAACGATCCAGCGCCGCAGGTTCCTCTCTATGATCGATCAGGACGGAGCCTGATCTGTCTGGTCATGACCTGATCGGTCTAGTGACCGATCAAGAGGCTCCCTGATCGGTCCGGTGACCGATCAGGAGGTTTGGACTGCGAAGCTCAAAAATCGCCCGATAAAGGGGTGGATCGGTCTGGTGATCAATCCACAACCTGGGATCGGTCTGGTGATCGATCCAGGAGAGTCCCAAAGAAATCGCGATTTCTGATTGAGAGTTGGGGACTGATCAGGATGAAGCCTGATCGATCTAGACCCAGCCTGATTGGTCTGGTGACCGATCAGGAGGCTCTCTGATCGGTCCGGTGACCGATCACTTTAATTCAAATTGCACTGTCAGACGCTCTGATCGCGTCTGACCGTAACTGATTCTCTGCATTTGATCTCTGATCTTTGATTTACTGAGTGATATGCTGCTCTAATGTTCTGATGAAGCTGCAGGTGATAGGGAAGGATTCAAACACTCAAGGAGAAGTCAATGGAGGCTTTCCTTGGAGCAGGTTTGTCTGTTTTCTTTCTCAGGTTGCAACGGGCGCTGGCGCTGGCTGGAGCTGCTGTCTGGGGCTGGTCTGAGGGAGGCTCAGGGAGTCCAGAGGTGCTCAGTGATAGCTGGTGGTTGCAGGTGAGCAGCTGGAGGCTGCAGTGAGATGGTGTCACCTGATACTCAGTGGAGGAACGAAAGGAGCGGAAGAGAGTTGGCTGAGAAGAGTTCTGCTGCTTGAGTTCTTGTTGCGCCTTTGTGTTCTCCACAACTTGCTTGCGTGCTCTGAAGTTCCATCACATTGAGCAAGCTATTACAATCTTGAAGCAACCATCTCTTGCTTGAGCACTTGGAGGAAAGAACAAGAGGCTTCGAGTCCAACAGCAAGAAGACACGGGGAAAGGGTTCTTGCGTGAGATCGTCGCTGGGTGGAGCTCAGAAGGAAGCTTGCTGTGTTCTTGTCTTTGCTAGTGCTAAGTAAGATCTTTCTTGTATTTCATTGTGCTTAAACCTATATCTGTGATTGAAACGCTGTGGAGAGGTTTCTCCACCGAGAAGGAGGTTGCTTTCTATCCGGTGTTCACCGGAGCTTGATCTGCCGACGATCAAGGGATAGCCCACCTTAAGGGCACGCCAAGGAGTAGGGGCAAGTTATCCCCGAACCTTGTAAACCCTCCTTGTTAGCGATCTTGTTTGTTTTTTCTAGTTGTTTTTGTTTTCTGCACTTCTCTGTTTCCATTGTTTCTTCCGCTGTGCTACTAACAAATTAAGTGCAGAACCTTGAAAAGCTTAAAGTCTAAGTGTTTGGTTATATTCACCCCCCCTCCTCTCTAGTCATCCGGATTCCAATAGTTTAGTGAGCAATTAAGTGGCCTGTCTTCGTCAGTCTTGGAATTTATTTGTTGTCAAAATTCTAATAAATTGGTTTGGGATGTTAAGTGTGATGCAAGAGCAAGAAATCTATACGAGTAGGACTATTACATCAACCTATATATGATCGATAGAAAGGATGAATTTCTCTTAATATACGATTGACCTAAGAACGTTGGATTCATAGGCACCCCATTACAAGCGCTTCCTGATTTAACTTTTGTGGGGTTAAATCGGTCACCCAAGATTAGTCGGAAGTGGGATACTAAGCACGTACACAATCATATAGATCATGGAATATGATACAGTCGATAATTAAAAAGAAGAAGAAATTGTATAGTGATTAATAGACTGATTATTATGATTTCTATATCAACAACATCACTGCACCAACCAACGTCGTCCAACTCGCTCCAAGCACATAATTGGTCCCTGAATTGTCGGCTACGGGTGATGGCAAGGACACCATGGAATTCAAGCTTTGCGGACTCGATGGTAATAGGACAGAGACAGCATCGAAGAAACAGACAGGGCCGGTGATGGAGCCGTTGGAGACTGTGCAGGTGTCGGAGTAGGAGCCGGAGCCGATGCTGGTGTAGGAGGACTAGAAAGAGTAGCTGGGGCAAGAGAAATAGAAATTGGGGATGGCGCAAAAGTGGGTATTGTTGGATCGAGAAATGCGAGAGAGGGGGGGGGGTGAATGTCGCAAATCGTTCGGATTTAAAAAGAGTAAGTGCGCAGCGGAAATAAGACACAAAAATAATGCTAACAAGGTCGTTTTACTTGGTTCGGAGCCTGTGTCGACTCCTACTCCAAGGCCCACGGTCGTTGACCGTTTTCTGCGGGCAATTCTATACGTTCGAGAAAGTTTACAATAAAAAGTATTACAGAATCAGAGTAGTAAACTTAATCAAGCTCTTCGTTACCGACGTCCAGTGTAGATCGAAGTGTTGGAGCAGCAGGACGTCGTCAGCTCGAGTTGGAAGAGTTCTGGAGCGTGTCGTGGAAGCAGAAGAGCGTGGAAGCGTCGCAGTAATTGATGCTCTGAAGACGGAGGTCGAGGGCCCTTTATATAGGGCCTAGGGGCGCCCTGGTCGACGGGGGCGCCCCCCACGTGGCAGCAGATCCGGTTGTAGCTCGGTCGCCGTCTGATCCCCTTATCCTCGGGATCCGGTTTGACCGGGGCGCCCGTAGGGCTCGGGGCGCCCGGTTTGACCGGTCAAAACCTCATCTCCTCAGCTTCGCAGGGATGCGCTTCGGCAGCTGGCAGTGGGGGCGCCCGAGACACGCGGGGCACCCGCGACAAGCGGGGCGAAGCGCGTTGAGGACTTCGGCAGCTGGCAGTGGGGGCGCCCGAGACACGCGGGGCGCCCGCGACAAGCGGGGCGAAGCGCGTTGAGGTTCTTACAGACTTGGGTTGACCTTGGGGGCGCCCTGGTCGTCCGGGGTGCCCTGCTCAGCTTCTGCCTCACTCCTTCGAGGCTCTCTGAGCTGCAGATACTCAGTCCTTTGATCCTGCATCCAGGGTTAGTCCAAATAACAATTATATTTTATACAGCCTTAGCTGTCTTGGTTCTGACTTTGGTCTCCAAAATGGAGCCCTAGGTCGAACCGACGCCTAATGTTCCCTCAAGGGGAACGCGTCCTCACCTACTCCTCTCGGGAGAGTTTACCTGGTGCCAACAGGATCCTCCAGTTGGACTTTTGCCCGGCAGTCCTTCGCCAGGTCTTGAGTTACCAAGCTGCCCTTCGCTTGGTGCCTAGCTGCCCTTCGCTAGGTCTTTTCTTCTGGCAGTCCTTCGCCAGCCTAGCAGTCCTTCGCTAGGGCTTTAGCATTCTGGCGGTCCTTTGCCAGTGCCTAGCAGTCCTTTGCTAGGGCTTCTCCTGTCTGGCAGTCCTTCGCCAGTGCCTAGCCTTCCTTCGCTAGGGCTTTTCCTGTACACTCAAGAAGCTTGTTAGACAACAACTAACCCTTAACTTTTGAACCCTTTTGCCAATATCAAAACACAGGTTTGACTTGGGTGCATTCTGCACCAACAATCTCCCCCTTTTTGATATATGGCAACCTAGTTCAAAAAGTTAAGAAAAAAATGCTGAAATTGAAATCCTAAGTTAGATTCCCTCCCCCTGGAAGAAATCTCCCCCTAGGTTTTTCAAAAAATAGGTGGTGTGAGTTAAGTACTTAGAAGATTTCAAGTTTTGAAAAATTTCAGACTTAGAAAATTTTCAGTTTGGAAAATTTCAGACTTAGAAAATTTTCAGTTTGGAAAATTTCAGGCACTATGTTAAGCTTAAACATAATTTCAAAACACATAGTTCAGAGTTGGAAATTTTTAAAGAGAATTTTAAAAACCTTTAAGCTAACAATAATTTTAAACAAAAACATTAAGTTTCAAAATAATTCAGAGTTTAAAATAAAACTAACTTTGATCCACCAATTTTATTTTTTTCAGTTCAACTTTTTGAAGAAGACAATGGGAAAAAAATTTTAAAATAATTTTTGTTCCCTGTTTCCTTTCCAACTCTCCCCCTTTGACATATATCAAAAATGCAGAAGAAAAATTTGCAATAATTAAAGCATTTGCTGTACTGAATCAAACTGGAACCTAAGTCTGGTTAAATCTTTAGGGACGTGTCTAGCCCAATTAGCTACTTACCAACTGTTATAAACAGTAGTTTTCGCTAGGGTTAGTCAAGTTAAGTGCATTGTTCAAGTTAGATTGTCTAAACTTGATACTTAACTTGATTGCTGTTCAGTTTGTATTTAGTGCCCCAACTACTGCAGATGCACTGACTTAAAGCATCTTGAGTTAAGGCAAAGTCCTAAGCATCTCAACCCTTTCTAGGTTGTCAATCAAAGTACCCTAAGGTGCTTGTGAGATGCTGGCTTCTAGATCTATAGGTGCATGCAGTTCTAGGGTTAGGGCCTAGGCTAAGTCCATTTCAAAAAAAACTAGTTTTGAAGGGGGTAGTTTTTGAAATAAAACTAAGTCAAGGAAAAAAATTTTAAAACCAAAGTAAAACATTTTTAACAAAGAAAACATTTTAAAATGAATTAAAGCATTTTCAATTAAGGCAGAAGCCAAAAAAAATGATTCTACTCTACTAAGTATAATCCTAACTTAATCAAGTCGGAAATAAACAAGCCAAGCTAAGATAAGCATAAGTCAAACAGAAGTCTAGTACAAGTCAACAGAAGTCAACCCTACTCAGTAGGGATAGTCAAATAGGTACACGTCCAAGTCATCTAGGAAGAGGGACCAGGCTGATCAGAGGAGCCTGGATGCCAGGATCTAAACATGGTCATCATCTCCTGATACTGGGCGTTTCTTTCCTCCCTCTCTGCTGCAAACGCGCTCATATACTCGGTATAGTAGCCCTGATGAGTTTCCAGCTGCTCAAGGTGGTAAGCCTCCGATTCTTCCCGGAGGGACTGAACCTGTGTCTCGAGGAGGGATACTCGCTCGTAGAGTGTCGGAGGATCGGGCTGAGCTAACTCTGCTGCTAAGTCGGCAACGTCGACCTCAACCTCCTCGTCGGCAATGTCCTGTGCGGCTGGTCGACGTCTCCAAGTCAGAACCCCGGTGCCCGAGACATCTATACCGGCTAAGGAAAAGTTCCTATATCCTATCTCGTTGAAGTCGGTCATCGTGGTAATCTCGCCTTCAGTGATGTTTCGGCCGTGATGGTGGAGGATCGAGGTGATGACGTGGCAGAAGGGGGTGCGGACCCATCCCTGAGTGGACACACTAGAGGCATGTAGGATACAGTGGAAGAGGTGAAGGCCTATATCTATGTCCAGATGGTGGATAAGGGCATAGAGGAGAAAGGTGTGAAAGGGTTTCATGGTGGCTATGTCCCTAGTGGGCAGAGGAAGGATGCAACGGACAATCACTCTATAGAGAGCGTAGTCCTGAATCGGCAGCCGGGTGGAGTTGAACTGCCCTCCTGCAGGGTCCATGCCCTCCCTAAAGAAATAGTTGTATAAGGTGTTCAAGTCAATATGAGAGTAGGGGGCATCGAAAGGTAGGTTCCTTGGAGGGTAGCAACAGAAGATGGACTGAGATTGTCTGAGTCCAAGAAATCGGTTCAGTAGGGTAGGAGTGATGGTCAAGGGCATTCCTTGAACGGTAGTGACGAAGTTCAATTGGTCTTGCCTAACTATATTGTTATAGAATTCTGCACATAAGGTGTTGTTGATCGGATGTGTGCAAAATACGAGGTTATCCAGTTGATAGTAGTTAATTGCGGACATTGCAGTTGGACAGGATTGGGTAAAGAATTGACGGTTAAGGTAACTCGTCTTAATCGGAACGTAGGTGGTTCGGGCGAATTTATTACAAAGTTCTAGGTTTGGAAACCTAGGGTCGGGACTGGGCTCGTTTCCGGGGTTCGACTGAACTGCTCGGCGTTTTCTAAGTGTAGAAAAATAAGTAATTAAGGATAAACCTTGGATTATAAGAAGAGACTTAAAGAATATGAAAAAAATATGTAATTTAAGAAAAATTAATTGCACAACTAAATTTCATACCTTGGAGGCATGGTTGAGGCAAGGGTGGGCTTAGGTTCACTTGATCCACAAGAATGAGGCAAGGGGAAGAAGAAGTGTGAGATGTGGTGTGGGAGGAGAAGGAGACTCGGATCCCTTTTATAGGGGTTTTATGGGGGGCGCCCGAGAGGTCACGGGCGCCCTGATCAAGGCTGGTCAACTGCAGCTTTTGCTGCTTTGACTGGCGTGGACGACAGGTTTGTCGATGGGGGCGCCCGACAGGTCATGGGCGCCCTGGTCAAAGGTAGTTGATTGCAGCCTTTTGGCTGCTTTAATCAGCGTGGGGGACGGAAGCGTATAGGAGCGCCCGACGGGTCACGGGCGCCCTTGTCAAGTCGGTCAAATGCAGCTTTTGCTGCTTTGACTGGAGCTTGTACGTTGTCAGTGTTGTCGGGGGCGCCCGACAGGTTACGGGCGCCCTCATGGACTGCTTTCAGCAGCCTTTCACCTTGTGCAGTTGGGCGCCCGGGACGGTCAGGGCGCCCTAGGTAGCAGCCTTTTGACTGTTTTGACCAGGTTTGACTGTTTGACTTCGTTTGACTGTGTTTGACCATGTTTGACTATGTTAATCATAGTTTGACTATGTTAACCACAGTTTGACCATGATTATGAAAGCACAAGTAAGGTGGTTTAATTTGAGCTTAATTTTTCTGTCTCACTGAATCTAGGGTTTTCAAACACGTTAACCTTAAGGTTTTTGTGAGACAGGTTTGAGGGTAAAAATTTAAAAAAATGGAGTTTTAATTTACTTTGAAAAGTTATTTACTTTTGAAAACAGATTTTTTTTTTAAACAAATAAGTTTAGAAAATTTGAAAAATAGATTAAGTGATTTTTGAAAGAAAAAAAATAATTTTAAGAAGTAGAAATTTTGAAAACAGATTAAGAGTTTTTCGAAAAAGAGATAGGTTTTAAGAAATAGAAATTTTGAAAACAGATTAGAATCTATAATTATTTGAAATTTGAGTTAGATTCGAATTTGACAAAAGATAATTTGAATTTGAATTTCAGAAATTGGCTTCCAGGTCTTGGCGAGGCACTAGGTCTTCTTTGGCCGTAGCCTTATGGGATCATCCACCCTTTCCTTGACAAAGCCTTTTAATGAAATTTCATTTTCAAATTAAATTAGGTCATTTTCTGGTCTAACTAGCTTGGGTCTTGGATCGGTAGCTTCGGCTGGTTTCACCAGTCTAAAGAGACCAAGTAGACTTGATCTTATTAGAGTTGGTTTCCCCAACGTACTATCATCTCACCTCCTCCCAATACTATGTTTTCAAATTTCAAGTAATTTAGTCCTTAAGTCTAACCATTCCTAATTCTAAGCATGGCAACTTGCAGAAATTTAAATAAACAAGCAATTAAAAAAAATTATCTAATAATGAAAATTATTTTGATTTTGGCTCCCCCTGGACTAAAGCCTCTGTATGGGTTAGGCAAGATGTGAATCTTGTCCTTGGGGATCCAAAATTGATTTGAACCAGTTGGTTTAGTCAGGCACAGTTTTGGCACCCATGCCTGAACCTTAGGTCTTAACTGGTTCAGTACAGCAAAGTAAGATCTTTGCCGAGATTTGGTTCTATAGCCAAGTCCGGATCGGTTTAGAACAGACTTCTGTTTTCCAAGAATCATATCAAGGTTCTTGGAACCAGAAGTGAATCGTTCTAAAGCTGTTCTTAAGTCCTTAACTTGAGTTTTCAGGGAGGAGTTCTCTGATTCAAGTTTTTCAACTTGATCAGGGGTTCCTTCCTGAATTTTCTCAGTTAAGGATTTAGACTCAGCTCCCTCTTTCAGGAGTTTTACTTCCTGTCGAAGGGACTCGATTCGGAGTTTGGCTTTCGCCAAATCTCGGGATAGATATGAGATAAGAGAATTTAATTGCAATTTTGAAAAACCTGTTACCCTTATTTCGCCGTCGTCGGAGAAGGTCAGCTTGCCGTCGTCCTGGTCCGAGTCTGAGTCAGTCTCGATTTGATCCAAAGCGGTCAGGGCTAGAAGATTGGACTGCGGTGCTTCTTCTTCTTCTTCTGAGGAAGACTCGTCCCAGGTTGCTTGGAATGCCTTCTTCTCTCTGGTCTTTTTGGACTCCTTTAGGCTTGGACATTCAGTCTTGTAGTGGCCCTTCTTCTTGCATTCGTAGCAGGTTACGTTGGGCTTGTGTTTGTCAGTTGCTGGTTCAGCTGGTTCATCCTTTCTTCGGCTTGTTCTCCGTGTGTTGGCTTGGTTCTTCAACTTTTTGTAGTAGCTTCGAGCTAGCCGGACCAGTTCAGATTGATCTCCTTCTTGATCTTCTGTTTCTGAGTTTGAGATAGACTCGGGTTCAACTTGAGTTTTCTTCTTAGTCGTCCTTCCTGTTTTCCCTGCAAAGAAAGCTATACTTTTCTCGGCCAAATTGTAGTTAGTCTGTTCATGAAGTTCGAGTTCAGAAAATAACTCATCTAACTTAATTTTTGAAATATCCCTAGAGACCTTGTATGCATCTACCATAGATGCCCACAAGGTGGTCCTAGGGAACGCGTTTAGGGCATACCTTATAAGATCACGGTTTTGAACCTGGTGACCTATTGCGTGAAGACCGTTCATCAATTCCTGGATTCTGGCATGGAGCTGAGCTGCTGTCTCGTTATCTGCCATTCTGATGGTGAAGAGCTTGTTCAGTAGCAGATCGCGTTTGATGATCCTCGTATCTGAAGTTCCTTCGTGGAGCTCGATCAATTTAGCCCATAGCTCCTTGGCACTGTTGAAGGGGCCTACGCGGTTCAGCTCCTCTTTCGTTAGTCCGCATTGGAGGGTCTGAGTTGCTTTGGCGTCAGCTTCGATTTTGCGTTTAAGGGCAGTGTCCCACTCTGAGTAGTTTTGCGGTACGCCTTCAGCATTTGTTGGAATCATCAGTCCAGACTGGATGATTATCCACATATCCACCTGAGTTTTCAGGTGGACCTCCATTCGACTTTTCCAGTAAGGAAAGTCTTCTCCACTGAAAAGTGGAGGTCTGGCGGTGCTAAAGCCTTCTTGGATGGCCATTTGTTCTGAAATAACAAACAACAAAAAAAAAACCAACAAACAATATTCCAAGACTTGGTCTTGGATTAGTAGTGCGGGAAGAATAAAAACAAATTTCAAGGGGTGTTGCACCAACCTTGAAAGAAAAATTCGAACGAAAAATATTTAACGGAAAAAAATTTGAGAAAAAGAAAAAGAAAAAAAATCCGAAATTTTCAAACTGGTGGTTGCACCAAGTTTGAATTATCCCGCTCTGATACCACTTGTTGGATCGAGAAATGCGAGAGAGGGGCGGTGAATGTCGCAAATCGTTCAGATTTAAAAAGAGTAAGTGCGCAGCGGAAATAAGACACAAAAACAATGCTAACAAGGTCGTTTTACTTGGTTCGGAGCCTGTGTCGACTCCTACTCCAAGGCCCACGGTCGTTGACCGTTTTCTGCGGGCAATTCTATACGTTCGAGAAAGTTTACAATAAAAAGTATTACAGAATCAGAGTAGTAAACTTAATCAAGCTCTTCGTTACCGACGTCCGGTGTAGATCGAAGTGTTGGAGCAGCAGGACGTCGTCAGCTCGAGTTGGAAGAGTTCTGGAGCGTGTCATGGAAGCAGAAGAGCGTGGAAGCGTCGCAGTAATTGATGCTCTGAAGAAGGAGGTCGAGGGCCCTTTATATAGGGCCTAGGGGCGCCCTGGTCAACGGGGGCGCCCCCCACGTGGCAGCAGATCCGGTTGTAGCTCGGTCGCCGTCTGATCCCCTTATCCTCGGGATCCGATTTGACCGGGGCGCCCGTAGGGCTCGGGGCGCCCGGTTTGACCGGTCAAAACCTCATCTCCTCAGCTTCGCAGGGATGCGCTTCGGCAGCTGGCAGTGGGGGCGCCCGAGACACGCGGGGCGCCCGCGACAAGCGGGGCGAAGCGCGTTGAGGTTCTTACAGACTTGGGTTGACCTTGGGGGCGCCCTGGTCGTCCGGGGCGCCCTGCTCAGCTTCTGCCTCACTCCTTCGAGGCTCTCTGAGCTGCAGATACTCAGTCCTTCGATCCTGCATCCAGGGTTAGTCCAAATAACAATTATATTTTATACAGCCTTAGCTGTCTTGGTTCTGACTTTGGTCTCCAAAATGGAGCCCTAGGTCGAACCGACGCCTAATGTTCCCTCAAGGGGAACGCGTCCTCACCTACTCCTCTCGGGAGAGTTTACCTGGTGCCAACCGAATCCTCCAGTTGGACTTTTGCCCGGCAGTCCTTCGCCAGGTCTTGAGTTACCAAGCTGCCCTTCGCTTGGTGCCTAGCTGCTCTTCGCTAGGTCTTTTCTTCTGGCAGTCCTTCGCCAGCCTAGCAGTCCTTCGCTAGGGCTTTAGCATTCTGGCGGTCCTTTGCCAGTGCCTAGCAGTCCTTTGCTAGGGCTTCTCCTGTCTGGCAGTCCTTCGCCAGTGCCTAGCCTTCCTTCGCTAGGGCTTTTCCTGTACACTCAAGAAGCTTGTTAGACAACAACTAACCCTTAACTTTTGAACCCTTTTGCCAATATCAAAACACAGGTTTGACTTGGGTGCATTCTGCACCAACAGGTATTGGAGTCAATGCCAGAACAGTGGTAGGCAGAGTGGCCACTAGAGGAAGTGTGGGCGTTGGAGTCGAAGCCAGAGCAGTGGTAAGCTGAATAACAGGCAAAGGAGTAGTGGTCGCTGGGGAAGTGTGGGCATTAGAGTTGAGGTTGAAGTCGTGGCAGGCGGAGGAGTGGTCACCAAAGGAAGTGTGAACGTAGGCAGGGTCGTACCAGTGTTCAATAGGGCCTGAAGTGAATAATAAAAAGTGACACTTTTACGGTAATAAAAGGTGGTCGGCGTCGCGTGCGACAGCCATCACGTGCCCAATTAGGTCAACTGCATTATGTGTGACAGCCACAGTGAGAATCAACATGCACAATTAGGTCTCACAAACGGCCATCGTAATACCCTTGCATGATTAGGACGCAATTGGTGTCGTGTATTGTGTAAAATACCGAACTTTAGGGGTTAGAATGGAAAATTTGAAACCTAAGGGTCTGGTTGGAATTAAACAAACTTGGAGGGCCTTTTTGCAAAAGTCCAAAAATCCTTATATACCCTAACTTCTTCTCCCGAATCAGTTTTCTTTTATTTCATTCTCCCGATTCCCCTCCTCTGCCCGACGCCGTCGCAGTGGTTCCCAACGAGCAGGCGCCGCCTGAAACCTCTCTTCTTCTTCCTCCTCCTTCTCTTCGTCTTCTTCGGCCGAACAAGACGATGAGCGATCGTTTCCCTTATCGTGCTGTCGCCCTCGTGAGAGACAGCCGACGCCGTGGACCTGTTCTCCGACCGATTCTTGTTGTGTGTCGGCGAGTAGCGTCGCCTAGCACTGGTGGCATCTCCTCTTCGCGCAAGTGATCCGTCGGTGATCGTTCTCTCCTCTTCTTGATCCATGCCGGACGGACTTCATAGTAGGACCTTGAGTGGGACTCGTTTGGCTGATCATGGAAGGTCCTCGTTTACGAAATTCTTCACAAAAAGGCGGGTACTTCTCCTTTGTACTCATGTAGTTCGTTTATCTTAATGCATGGCATATTATGTTTTTATAGGTCTGCTTGACCTTGATCTTGTTGTTGTTATTATAACACGCCGTTGATACTTTCTTCGTTGATCTACGAGTATTCAAAAAATTCGCATCCGTACAGTCTCCTGTTGGTATTCTATTCTGTAAAGTATCGCTTGTACACGAGTACTTAGCGGTTCATTATACATAATTTGGTTTATTTGGCATTAGAATTGTCCTACCTAGTAGCTCAGTTGCATGTTCGTTGGCTTCTGGTTGGTTCTTAGTTGGTTTCTGATACTTGTTGTTTCTTCTGGTGCATCGTTGTTTTTCGGTTGGTTGTGCATCTTCTATTACTTAGAGGAATGTTAGAGCTGTTGATAGTTCCCCCTTTATTTCAGGGTTTAGAGCAGTTGGCTCCCCAGTATTAAAGTTGTTGATAGCTCCCCCTTTATTTCGAGGTTTAGGGTTTGGAGCAGTTGGCTCCCCAGTATTAAAGCTGTTGATAGCTCCCCCTTTATTTCGAGGTTTGGAGCAGTTAGCTCCCCAGTATTAGAGCTGTTGATAGCTCCCCCTTTATTCTGGGGTTTGGAGCAGTTGGCTCCCCAACATTTATATGAGCTATGTTGCTGCATTTAGGTGACATGCATGTATGTTTTGATATTGTGATTGTTTTGATATTGTGATATCATGAGGTTTTTTTGTACATGTATAGTTGTCATTTTGTTTTATATCATGTTGTTTTATATGTTATACATGCTTAGATATTCTTATATTCCTTATGAACTGTACCTTGTTGTTTATCTACTTAGTTTATTTTTTATTATGTCATGTTATTGTTTATTCTTATACCTGCTGAGTCTGCCCAGACTCACCACCCCTGCTTTCTCTTTTTGTTTCAGATAGCAGATAGTTGCATTTCCTGGAGCCAAGAGAGGATCCAGTTGACAGTCCCCAGTGTTGAGTTTGTTTCCGTATTTAGTTTTACTACCGTAGTACTTATTTCTGCAATTTCGTTATTTTTGCATTTAATTCATAAACTGGATATGTTTTTATTGGTCCGATGTTCTCGTATTGGAGATATCCTTCTTTTGGATTTTCTTTGGAGTTTTCTTTTTGTTTATGATGGTTGAGCCATCAAATTATTATAAACTGCGTGGTTATGTTTATTTTTCTTATTGTTGTAATGTTAGCCGCATGTGGCTAAACTATATTGATGTGAAGATGTAGTATATGTCCCAACTTGTCCGCGTATAGGGGAGATGCTGTCCGATTTTTCAAGTAAGCATGTGCCTTTGGGGGCGTGACAATTTTTGGTATCAGAGCAGGGTTTTGCGTTGTTTTGGTGTCTGTGGGTTTTACTAAGTTGTTTTACGAAGTTAATATTATTTTTTCGGATTTATATTTTTCGGAGTCAAGACATGGTTGTATTTTTGGGACTTGGCAGCGACGAGACTTCTCCCGGCGACGAGTAATTAAGTAAGTATATCTTTGATGATTATCTTATCTGTTGTATACTTTATCATGTTTAAGTTTGTATAGACGTGTTGGTTACCAATCATTCTTTGTAATTGGTTTAGCTTGATGACTTTTAGTCAACTAGTCTATTTGTGGTCATGGTCGGGATTGACCAAGAAGGCGACTAGTGGGCAAGTTGCAGACTCGACTTTATTGTGGAGAATGTTGATTTCCCTTGTAGTATCAACCGATGAGTCAAAACTGGAGTCGAACCTGTTCACTATCTATTTGAGATCAGGGATTACCGTCTTTAGGAATCCTTTCTACCATGCTAGTTCTAGTGTTGGTACCAATTGGGTACCATGTTGACCATGTATTAATCGTACCTGGTTAGGTGACCAAGAGGATACATTGGATGAAATAGACCTTCGACTATCATTTAAGGGGTCTAAACTACAATTTGATCCAACATCGTGGCATAGAATTAGGTACCAATACTATTAGAACCAAAATCTAACAAGTCAGTTTGTTTTCCTAGTAAATGTCTTATTATCTCTAATCTAGCACATAACTAATGTAATGATTCACCATGGAATGTGGCTTTGGTTTAAAATCCTATTTTGAATAGGTTGATATTGTAGTATAGTTTTGTTGTTCTATTATGGAGGAAGACCTATAGTGATCTGTTCGGATTAGAATTCTTGCCATAAGTTTCCTTTGTGATAGATCTGTGTTAAGAAAGTAGTTTGCTGTCTTGGTGAGAGTTTACTAGGTTTGTTCTGATGAAAAAGTGTTGATGTGAACTTGATTCCTGGAAAAGTTGAGTTTATGATTGAGTTGATTCCGAGGACTGCGCCGGCATCAAAGGTTCCATATTGTATTGCGCCTAAGGAGTTGGATGAGCTAAAGGTCCAGCTTCAAGAGTTGCTTGATAGGGGATTGATCCGTCCTAGCGTATCTCCATGGGGCTCGCCAGTTCTGTTCGTCAAGAAGAAGGATGATTTTATGAAATTATGCATCGATTACAGGGAATTGAATGCAGTGACCATTAAGAACAAATATCCCCTGCCTCGTATTGAAGATTTGTTTGATCAGCTAAAGAAAACTTCAGTGTATTCTAAGATTGAATTGCGGTCAGGATATCACCAGTTGAGGATCAGAGATTCAGATATCTAGAAGATAGCTTTTCGCACCCGGTACGGACATTACGAGTTTTTGGTAATGTCATTTGGGGCTTACCAATGCTCCTGCAGTATTAATGGATCCGACGAACCCTGGGACGCTGGGCTTCTAGATCGCCCACTGCGAGTGCTTCCCGATTTACCCTGCGGCCGGTGGGAAACTTCCGTGTGGGCGGGCGTCGCCCGAGGTTGGTTGAAAAAACCTCGTTAAACATTTTATTAATCGGGTTTTATGGAGTATTTGGATTTGTTCGTTATTGTTTTCATCGACGACATCCTGATTTACTCTCGTTCCGAGGAGGAACATGCGCGCCACCTTCGCATCATCCTGGAGACTCTCCGACGGGAGCAGTTGTATGCGAAATTTAGCAAGTGTGTTTTCTGATTGTCTTCTGTGGGTTTTCTCGGACACGTTGTTTCCAGTAGAGGTACCTCCGTAGATCCCCAGAAGATCGAGGTTGTCACCAGTTGGGAGCAGCCTAAGTCAGTTCAGGAGGTGCGTAGTTTTCTCGGATTGGCTGGTTATTATCGGCGATTTATTGAGGGGTTTTCCAGCATCGCGTCACCGTTGACACGTCTGACCAAAAAAGGCGTGAAGTTTGTTTGGACAGACGCTTGCGAGACCAATTTTCAGGAGCTCAAACGGCAATTGGTGTCTGCGCCTGTATTGGTGTTACCTTCAGGTGAGGACGGTTTCGTACTCTACACTGACGCATCACATCAGAGTTTGGGTGCAGTTTTGATGCAGCATGGACGGGTAGTCTCTTATGCTTCTCATCAGCTGAAGGAGCGTGAGATGAACTATCCAGTTCACGACTTACACTGATGTGATCGATCAAGCTTGACCAAACACAGGCTACAGCTAGCTTTTGTCTGGAGAGTTCTGAATTTCAATAATACAATTACCAACTTTACTGTAATTTATTCTTTTGAGAAGTATTTGAATAGCATGCATCTCTTGCTGTTCTTGTTGTTTTATATTTACAATCCTACTTGTTCTGATTTTGATAAGCTATCGATTCTGCTATGATGATAAAGAAAATCAACCACAGAATTAAGACTATCAGAGTTCCATCTGCTGGGGGTATAAGATTGAAACAGATTAACAAACTTTTTATTTAGTATTTTGTAAGACAACTCTGTTCTCTATCCTGCACTTGTGTGTTGAAGAACGTAAACTTGGTTTGACGGCAATTTTTAAGGTGTTGCTGGATATTGTTGTATGTTGATCAATGTTTTCAGGATGTATACTAGTGCTTTGAGTTATTTAGTTTATAACAGGTTATGCAACACAATTATGCTAAACAGACCTGAAAGTTGATCTTGATTGTCTACTGCAAATACTTGTCTGAAAAACTGGCCTAGAAATAGATATCTGGTCTAGAAATAGATATGTTCACCTGAAAATCATGTTTAGGCATGGAATTGGTCTGAAAAAAAAAACTGCCGCTTGTTATATAATATATATATATATATATATATATATATATATATATATATATATATATATATATATATATATATATATATATAAACATCTGAGATCTTTAGCAAGAGGATTGAGGAAATATGAAGCAATGTTGCGTGTATGCCTTAATTAATGGTAGAGGCATTAGGCTAATTCTTAATTACTGAAAACATCTAGGATTTAAGTAGTTGAGCATTTGAAGTATCTGTTGTATTAGCTCCAGGTATTGTTTCAGAACCAAATGCTTCTAAAGCCTCCAAAACGAACTTCTTGTTTGGAACAATACCCTGAGAATCCATACACTTTAGCAAATTATTAATAAGCTCTTTCATGTTAGCTTTTGCATAAGCCCTGTAAAGTAATTTATAAGTTGAAGCATTTGGAACTAATTCCCTTTCAATTGCATAATCCAATAGCTGATCGGTTTCACTGGGCAAACCATTTTGGCAATATGCTTCAAGCATAGAGTTGAGAGTCGAAATCTGCACCTCTTTTTGTGTATTTATCATCTCATTAAAAATATCCCTAGCTTTTGAGACACAATCACAGTATCCATACATTGTAATGAGGCACTCATAGATGATATAACTTGGTTTGAAACCCAAATCAGCCATCTTCTTCAAAACATTTCTGTTTTATCTTTGAGTCGAGCTTTACCATAGTTAGTTATCATGGAATTAAATGTAGAAAGAGTAGGCTTCACCTTTGAACGCAACAAGCTTCTAAATACTTGCTCCATTTTCTCGAATGCTTGTTGTCGTCCATACGCATCAATAAGGAGATTGAATGTAATCGAATCTGGCTTGCACTGATTGCTTTTCATGAGCAAAAGTACAGCCTCCATTTGTTTGAGCGTCCCATTCTTTCCGTATGCATCCATAACACCATTGTATGTGTAGATATCAGGAAAGACGATGCTTTGCTCAAGATCTTTGAACAACGTCTCAACTTGCTTACAACATCCTTTAAAGAGTTGGGGAAACTCAGTTGCTAGGTCCTCAAAGTATTCAGCGTGACGCAGAGCTAGTCCGTATTATCGGACGCAGGCTGTCAGAGGCTCAGGATCGACAGAAGAGTTATGCCAATCAGAGACGCAGACCCTTGGAGTTCTCCGTGAGCGACCATGTATTCTTACGAGTGTCACCCACGGAAGGGGTGAAGAAGTTTGGTTTGCGAGGTAAGCTAGCTCGGCGTTATATTGGACCGTTTTAGATTCTGGAGTGGATTGGAGCAGTAGTTTATCGTCTGACATTACCACCATCTTTGGCTAGAATTCACGACGTGTTTCATGATTCCATGCTGAGGAAATGTGTACCAGATTCTTCACATGTGTTATCAGAGGTGTCGGTCACACTTCAGCCAGACGCGACCTACGAGGAGGTACTTATGTGGATTCTGGACCACAAGGAGCACCGGTTGAGGAACAAGACAGTCTGGTTGGTCAAAATTGTTGGCAGCACCACTCTAATGAGGAAGCGACTTGGGAGCTAGAGGATACGATCAGAGCTCGCTATCCTTATCTATTTACTTGAGGTGCGTATGGTTGGTTTTTATTCAGTATTTATGTTATTGAGTTGTTGATATCTGTTGTTGTTGACTAGTACTTGTTGTTCCTGTTGTGGTTTGCTAGCGAAATTTGGAGACCAAATTTTTGTTAGTGGGGGAAAATGTTAAATACCGAACTTTATAGGTTAGAATGGAAAATTCGAAACCTAAGGGTGTCGTTGGAATTAAACAAACTTGGAGGGCCTTTTTGCAAAAGTCCAAAAATCCTTATATACCTAACTTCTTCTCCCGAATCAGTTTTCTTTTGTTTCTTTCTCCCGATTCCCCTCCTCTGCTCGACGTCGACGTCGACGCCGACGCAGCGATTCCCAGCGAGCGGGCGCCGCCCGAAACCTCTCTTCTTCTTCCTCCTCCTTCTCTTCGTCTTCTTCGGCCAAACGAGACGACGAGCGGTTGTTTCCCTTATCGTGCCGCCGCCCTCGTGTAAGATAGCCTATGCCGTGGACCTGTTCTCTGACCGATTCTTGTGTGTGTCGGCAAGTAGCGTCGCCTAACACTGGTGGCATCTCCTCTTCGAGCAAGTGAGCCGTCGGTGATCGTTCTCTCCTCTTCTTGATCCCTGCCGGACGGACTTCACAGTAGGACCTTAAGTGGGACTCGTTCGGTTAATCGTAGAAGGTCCTCGTTCACGAAATTCTTCAATAAAAGGCGGGTACTTCTCCTTTGTACTCATGTAGTTCGTTTATCTTAATGCATGACTTATTATGTCTTTATAGGTCTGCTTGACCTTGATCTTATTGTTGTTATTTTAACATCGTCGTTGATACTTTCTTCGTCGATCTACGAGTATTCAAAAAATTCATATCCGTACAGTTTCCTGTTGGTTTTCTGTTCTGTAAAGTACCGCTTGTACACGAGTACTTAGCAGTTCATTATACATAATTTGGTTTATTTGGCATTAGAATTATCCTACTTAGTAGTTTAGTTGCATGTTTGTTGGTTTCTGGTTGATTTCTGATACTTGTTGTTTCTTCCGGCGCATCGTTGTTTTCCGGTTGGTTGTGCATCTTGTATTATTTAGAGGAATGTTAGAGCTATTGATAGCTCCTCTTTATTTCGAGGTTTGGAGCAGTTGGCTCCCCAGTATTAGAGTTGTTGATAGCTCCCCCTTTATTTCGGGGTTTGGAGCAATTGGCTCCCCAGTATTATAGTTGTTGATAGCTCCCCCTTTATTTCGGGGTTTGGAGCAGTTGGCTCCCCAGCATTAGAGCTGTTGATAGCTCCCCCTTTATTCCGGGGTTTGGAGCAGTTGGCTCCCCAATATTTATATGAGCTATGTTGCTGTATTTGGGTGACATGCATGTATGCTTTGATATTGTGATATCATGAGGGTTTTTTTTTGTACATGTATAGTTGTCGTTTTGTTTTATGCCATGTTGTTTTATATGTTATACATGTTTAAGTATTCTTATATTTCTTATAAACTGTATCTTGTTGTTTCTCTACTTAGTTTATCTTTTATTATGTCATGTTATGGTTTATTCTTATACCCGCTGAGTCTGCCCGAACTCACCACCCCTGCTTTCTCTTTTTGTTTTAGATAGCAGGTAGTTGCATTTCTTGGAGCCAGGAGAGGATCCAGTTATCAGTCCTCAGTGTTGAGTTTGTTTCCATATTTAATTTTACTACCGTAGTACTTATTTCTGTAATTTCGTTGTTTTTGCATTTAATTCATAGAGTAGATATGTTTTTACTGGTCCGATGTTCCCGTATTGGAGATATCCTTCTTTTGGATTTTGTTTTGGAGTTTTCTTTTTGTTTATGATGACTGAACCATCAAATTATTATAAACTGTGTGGTTGTGTTTATTTTTCTTATTGTTGTGATGCTAACCGCATGTGGTTAAGCTATATTGATGTGATGATGTAGTATATGTCCCAACTTGTCCGCCGTACAGGGGAGATGTTGTTCGATTTTTTGAGTAAGCATATGCCTCTGGGGGCGTGACATATTGTAAGATGAAGAAGAAGATCGAAGAAGAAGATTAGGATTATCTCTTGTTCAGTGGATTCGTGGAAAGAACACTAGAGAAGAAATCACGTGCAAAGAAGAGTTATACATTGATGCATGCCTCGAAGCCATGAGAATAGGGTTTAGCAATCGTTTAACCTCTGTTTGGATGGAGTGAGGGAAGATTCATTAATGGAAGGGTAAAGAAAGGGAATAAAGGAAAGAGAAGGGAAGTAAAATATTTATATTTCTCTTGTTTGGAAGGGAGAAAAGATTTATTGTTTGGGAGGAAACGAAGGATAACGAAGGTTAAATATATAAAGTTATAAAATCACTCTCACTTTTTATAATTAGAGGAAGAGAAGATGATGAAGGAGGAATAAAATTGGAACAATAATATTTTTGATGTGGTGTAAGAAAATCTTCCATTTCATGGGTAAGTAAGGTTAAAGTTTATTTTTTCTTACCTTTTCTTTCCTTAGTTGGCTCTCCCCCAAACAAGGTTTAAAGTTTCTTTTCCTTTTGTTTATCATTCCCTCACCTAGAAATAAAAAAAAAAAGGGCCCCTTCCTACTTTTGGTCTGAGGTGGTTGCCTCTTTGGCCTCATGGAAGGTACGACCCTGAATGTAAGAGTCTATGTCGGAGCAGTGGTGAGTGAAGTGGGAGGAAGAGTGGTCACCGTAGGAAGTGCAAGCGTCTGAGTCGAGGATGGAATAGCGACCGGTGGACTAGCAGGTGTGGGAGTGGTCACTAGAAGACATGTGGCCATTGGTGGTGTTAAATATCGGAAATTAAGAGGGTTAAATTGATTAAAAATTGATACTTAAGGATATAACTTGGATAGCTCAAAGATGAGGAGCCTTTTTCTAAAATTCATTTAACTTATAAGTCCTCTCTTTTCCCCTCTCGGTTGTTCACGTCCTCTTCCGCCGCAAACCAAAAACCGCCCGATGCCTTCTTCTCCTTCTCATCTCTGCGATCCCCGCCGACTGCTACCCTCCACCTCGCGATCACGCTAACAAGCCGACGCCGTCAGTCTTCCTCCAACCAAGAGTAAGAGGGAGGATTGTGTCCCAATTGGTACACCTCGTTTCCTCTCTTTTGGCCGCCCGATCTCAATTGTCACCGGCCATCTTTCGGGTCGGTTTTTGCTGCGAGTACAGGGGACTGTTGGCTCTCTCGTGTGCTGCAGGATCTCCACAACTACCGCTCGATCCATCCTCTCCACCTGGTTCATCGCCGACACTGATCCGTACCCTAGGTTCCGATCCAGGCGTTCCCTTAATGCTTCACCTCGGATTAAGCCACTGCCAACTTTTCCCTGCTCCAGCAGGTATCTTGCCAGTGTTTATCATCTTGGGGGTTGTGGCGAGTTGATCTTGTTAGATCTGTAGGGGTGGACTTGGGGGAGAGATGGTGGTGTTCCAAGAGCCAAAGTTCTTCTGGCCGAATCAAGTAAGGGTTGCTTACTTCAAGTATGGATTTCTGTTGTGATCTTGTTTTAGGTTGGGATGTATCATTTTTGCTTAAATCGGAATGGGTGGTGTTGTGGGATCGGATTTGGGAGGTTGCAGATCGATTCTGAGTTGTACAGGGAGTATTGGTGCTGTTCTGTTTTGGTTTGCTATTTTCTGCCCTATTTTGTTGCTTGCCGTGAGCTTGGGTATGGGTTGGTCTAGGGTAAGTTTCAATCTGATTTGTATGTGGAATGGTCCTATTTTGTGTCGTGTGATCGTACTTGGGCTGTAGAGGATGATTTAGTGTATAACATGGATGTTTGGTCAATAGATAGGCGCAAGAGTGTAGTTGTCATGATTAAATCCTGTTAGCTGTAATGCATAGGGTGAAAGCATGATTAACAGTGGGGGCTAGCTATAATTGATTTCTAAATGGCATGAAACTTAGGGAATAATTGAAGTTAATCATCTATTAGGTTAACTCAGGATTGATGCGATTAGATGTTTATCCTAATTAGTTTTGGGAGAGTTGATTTAGCTATTTATTTTCTTATGTAAATAGCTAAATTGAACATAATGTTGTAGGACTGATTTGATACGAGCACCTGGACTTGGGATCTATTTGATACGATTTATGATTAAGGCGGGATTTCTTGCTTGATTCTATAGCACTTTTTATTTTAAATTAGTTATTTTTTATCTGAGTAGGTTGATTTACCTTAAATCTATTTTGCTTGTATTTCTTGCTTGATATTTTTCTTTGTTTGACCTTTGAGTTAAATCAAAGTTTTCATCTATACAATCTCAACTCTTGTTTTCTAATTCTAACAAGTACCACTTGTACGCGAGTACTTTAGACTTATCATGTGACCTATCTAGCATGTGGTTGGCATTAGATATACCCTACCCATAAATTAGTTACATATTTATTTATTTTGGTATTGATTGGATACGTGCATTTCTTTTTTACTGCATAATGATTGACCTGATTGAGATTATGAACATTGATATTATGCACCATATTGCATTGTTGCATGCTGGTAGTTATCGTTTTCTTGTAGTTAAGTCCGTTGTTAGTCATATAGTAGTCTGCCCACTCAACCACTCGGGATCGTGATAGTTGTCAGAGTGCAAGTAGTCATCCTGTTGTACTACACTCAACGATTTAGGGATAGTGGTAGATTGGAGTTGTAACCGGCAGTGACACTTCCTTCGTTGTTTACGAGGGATTGGTAGACCCATAGGGTTTAGAGGTCACACTCCTCCTTATTCCTGGAGTAAAGGTCACATTCCTCCTGGGGTCTTTAATATAGGGCGGTTATGCTCCGTCTTGTACTTAGAGTTTAGAGGTTGTTCCTCCTTTTCTTGGGGTTTGTAATTGAGATTTTTCTCCCAACATCCTGTCCACTCGGCCACTCAGAGAAAATGGTTATGAAAGTGCGTATAGTTGTGACAGCCCTGCTTAATCGACCACATAGATGTGATGTGATGGTTGTGAGACTGTTTTCTAGGGGGTGACATATGTCATTGCATCATTTGTATATGACGCATCTTGTATTTGTTTGAGCTATGATTATTGCATTTGATTGACATGCATATATGGATTATGATTTGCATTTGTTATATAATCTAGATCTGCTCAGTAGTACGAGCATATTACTGATATGTTATGGAGATTTTCTAACCATGTCCATGCATGTTATATGGATTTCAAGTATGCCTATTCTTATAGTTATGTATTTGATTTATGTCATATATTACAGAGATTGTACATCATTGCTTCTATTTGTTTGATTATCCTATTTTATACCATATATTAGTCTATCTATTATACCTGTAAAGTCCACCCGGATTCACCACCGTTTGCTTTCATTTTCGTTTCAAGTAGTTGATAGATGCGACTCGTGCCGCCAGGAGAAGATTCATCTATTAGTCCCTTAGCATTGAGTACATATCATTTGTTTCTTATTTTCTTTCTTAGACTTGTGTTTATTTCTGTAGATTCGGAGTCGTGGGTATGTAATTATGGATATTGTGATCAACCGGTGTGATTTATCTTTTATTCGGAGTTCCGGACTACTGATAAGTCAAGGTAAGATTTTACAAAGTTTTGTATTGTCTTTCCTGATTATTAACTGCATAGTTATGGAGTTTTTCCTTATTTTTGATTATAGTGTCAGTCGTGTTGGTTGTGTGATATTGTATGGTTGGATGGATATGTATGTGAGTTTCATATAATCTGCCATATATGGGAGATGTTTGTTTTTGAATAAACATGGGTTCTGGATGCGTGACAGGTGGAGAGGAAGGAGGTGATGACAGAACATGTAGTTTCCTAACCAAATGAATTCTAGAACTGTAAGAACTCGTATACAGAAAAACAAACATTCCAAGATCTTATTTCACCAAATAGCATGGCAAAGAAAACAAAAGCATAAACGACAAGCGATAATGAACTTGATACCAATGGAGTTATCATTATCTTAAATATCATCTACTC
This sequence comes from Boesenbergia rotunda, assembly GCA_024364735.1. Taxonomy (NCBI): domain Eukaryota; kingdom Viridiplantae; phylum Streptophyta; class Magnoliopsida; order Zingiberales; family Zingiberaceae; genus Boesenbergia; species Boesenbergia rotunda. The sequence continues at coordinate 52,498 of JAGFNQ010000828.1, read as the reverse complement.
AATAACAAAATCTCTATAGAAGAAGAAGAAGCAGACTTCCAATGGAATTGTGACCGCATTGAATCCTTTACGTCAATGAAGAACTAAGAGATGTCTTATGCCCTAATCCAATGGAAATCAATCCTATATATAGTATATTTGTATCCGTTATCAGCATATCTATAATAACAGATTAAGTTAAAGGATTATATATATTTTAATCCACATCTAATAATCTAAAAGTCAATAAACTTAAATTATATCACTTTAACTAGTTCAGTTCATATTCACATATACAAATCACAAATGAGCTGACCCAAAAGAGATAAAAATCAACGTACTTCTACTTGGGCAACATGTGATTTGCATATGACATATGAGTATATCTTCAGTTGATATCAAACTTTGTGGATACAAAATACTCTATAAATAATCTAGTTCATTAACTTTATTAGTATAGTTACTATATATGTAATTGTAACAAAGTCTAACAGTTATCACAATATCAATATCATTAATGGCATATATTAAGATGTGGATGGATAGTATAGAAATTATATAAAATGTGATTAATATATGTTAATTTTCAACGAGCCTAAAGTGATCAAAAAGAGTCTGATCATGTTTAATAAGACTTTATACTAAACTGTATTAGTAAATTATGATCTAAGCTTTATGATTCTAAATGAAATTTATATCATATTTATAAACATTATATGTTAAATAACAATAGTAAATCATGGTGTTGATATTAGAGTCTCGAACAAACATATAAATACTCATTAATATTTTAACTTTAATTACATATAATAATTAAAATAAAATATTTATCTTTATTACAAATATAGGGTAATAAATTAAATATAAACTTTCACTAAATAAGTACTTCCATAAGGACTCTTATATCCACAACATACCTCTTGGGATACGATACAGCGAAAGAGTGTTAAATTGTCGCCCAAGTATTCATGATTTTATCCCCAGCTACGGTGCATTTATAGAAATTGTTCTTCCAAATGGGACATGCGATCATGAGTTGTTACGCTTCTTGGATGTCTATCATGAACACTTTCTAATTTATCCTGATAATTAATAAAAAAAATTTATAGAATCAAGTTGATCCCTCTAAATTTGGTGTTATCTGGTCGCACTATCTATTTAGTTAGTTGAGAAACTTTATAATTTCTTACGAGTGCTAAGCCAAGTGCTCTCGTAATTCTAGCTACAGGACTTGTATGTACGAATTTATTATGATATTGGTCGCACTACTGTTCCATCTCAAGTAATTCAAATTATTCTTGTTTGTCTAAATAATAATTTTTTATTGGGTATATTATTGTTGTTTTACCCCTATAAAATGGGGAACCGATGCTTATATAGTCTTATTCAGTTGACAAGATTTCACCTTCTTCATTTATTAGAATAGAAACTAAAAATAATATGCAATAAATATAACAGTTGATAAGAAATAAGATTTTTATGTGCGTAAATGATAAAATTTTAAATAACAGCATATATTGATATTAGAAGCAGGATAAACTAAATTAGCATGGAAATACAGTATAATCTTGAAAACAAAATCAAGTAGCCAATTGAGTAATCTGGATAGATTATGCACGAAGATTATCCCCAAAAAAAATCAAGAAAACTCCCCTTAAAATCGAAGGTTTATTTTTTTTTATTGGGGAGGACCGGCGGCGAAGCGCAACGGCAACGGCAATGGCGTCGATGGAACAACAGTGGCGTTGATAAAATGAAGAGGCACAACGGCGTTGATAACTGTGGCGTTGATAGAATGAAGAGGCGATAAAGACGAGGATAAATTGTTGGAAGAAAATGAGAAAGGATGAGATCTATTACCGATTAAGATTTTAAAAAAAAATTCTGCTTGGTTTTTTTTAAGGACACTTTTACCTAAAATCCAATAATTTTGAAAAAAAAGAATAAGAGAGAGAAAGTAAAGTGAATGACGTAGTATTTTATATGTACACGTCCGATTATCGCTTGAACATCATCGGCGGCCGAAGGCTGCCGTCCCGAATCAAATTATATCCTGGGGGCACGGTGAATCTGTCGGAGACCGTTGCATGCAAAGTGTCATATTATTCATTTTGTCTTTCACTCTTTCATTTTCACTTTCCCTATCATTTTTTAAAAAAAAACAAAACAATCATTATTTGTACCCTCTACAGACAAAAAAGGCGAAATCGCTTGCCTCAGCGCCCTCGCCGTATCCGTCCCAAGGTCATCACGAGGAAGGTAAATCACGATCCCCGGAGTAATTAGTGCACAGTTGGGCCGAGAATTGATACACCAAACGTCTAGAGTTTTAATTCAGTGCGCCTCGCGCGACTTGAACCCAGAACCTCTTAGACAACACCCTCATGCACTAACCTCTCCAGATGCTTGTGGCGACATTTGTACCCTCTACAGAGCTCCACCCTTGTGTTGACAGAAATCCGGTGACGAGAGGCCCGATAGCCGCGCCGACGGAACCTGTGCCGTCGATGATAGCGGTCACAGTCGCCAGTGCCCGCGCATCTCCTTTGAGCGACTTGTGAGTGCCGAGATCGATCAGCGGAAACAGCAGTGGTTATGAGAGCGTACGTACGTAAAGCCCGTTCACGAACAAGCCAGTGATCATCATCAGCGCGATGTTGATTGTCTTCGATATGCCTCGGTATTTGTGGTAGATATAGAGCGACGGAATCTCTAAATACATGAATGTGGCCGCCGTGGTGGCCGTGGCATTCAGTTGGTCCGATATGCAGCCGGCGAGGATTCCGCCGATGATCCCTCCTACATCGAAAAGGGTCGAAATGTTTCCAGCAGATTTGACAGAAAGGTATTCTCCTCCAATAGCTTCGACAATGGAAATACACCGTTTTTAAGAACAATTCAACTGGGATTTGTAATTTGTAAGAACATTGGAAGGAAGGACCGGAATCAAAAAACTATTACCCGTCTGACTGAGGTAAAATGGCAACCAGTATGAGGATGTGTAAGCTACGAGCTAGGCGAAGAAGAGGCAGCGTGCGAAAAGTATGACGCCAGGTATCGAGCATGCCTTGAGAATTCCCACTGCGCTTCCGAGCTACGATAGAGAACGTGAAATTATAACGTGAAACTCAACGTGAATGACGTGGTATTTTTCGTGTACACGTCCGATTGCCGCTTGGACACCGATGGTGACCTCCGAATAAAATTATAACCTGGGAGGCATGGTGAATTCGTCGAGGATCGTTATAATTGGGGTGTTATGTTATTTATGTTGGATTTCATATTAAAAAATTCATATTGTCTATTATTTTTAAGCTTTTAATAGGGGCAGATCACACCGATACAATCATAGCAAACGAATGACACGAAGCAGCGGCAAATATTTATGTATACTCTTACAATCCATTTAAATTGCAAGTTTCTAGCAATTAGTTTTATGAATTAAACTTGTAAAACAATTTGTAATTAAAATTATTATTTCGTTGCGTTTAAAATTGTATTTTGAAGAAAAATTTACAAAGATAAATGGCAAGTTTAACGGTACTTTTTATATGTTTAAAAATCAAAAGAAAACATTCCTGATTAAATTAAATTACTGAAAAAGAATTTTATTTTGATATATCAATTTTGTTCATCAAATTTAGAAAGAGCATTTTGGTTTGAAATAAATTAAAAGATAATTAAATAAATACTATAAATATTTTTTACGATATAATTTAAATAAAATAATTATGATGAATAGGAAGACATTACTCTGTTGAAATGCAAATATAGTTGCGATTTCTCAGTGGGGCGATTTGGTCCGGAATAATTGGATTATGGGCCAATGCGATTTGTTAGTCATCTAATCCAAGGCCCGTTAATGAATTTATTTTTATTTTATTTTTTATTTTTTAAGAAAGACAAAGAAATATTCTCTGAATAAAATAATATATCGGGGAGGAGCAGTGTTAAGCACGACTCGACAGGTGTCAGGATGCAGAGGAATCAGGCAGCAGCAAGCAGACGGTGTCGTGAGTAATGAGTAGGGGCTCTCACTCTCTCTCCATCATGGCTATCTCTGCTTGGAGTTCAACACCCTCTGACACACACATACCCACCAAGTCCATCTGTCTCTGGCAGATACCTGTACTTCACTTTAATTCGCCTGCTCTCTCTCTCTCCTTGGTGGTGACTGACTCAGGCACAACTCATTCTTCAGACATAATTACTGAAAATTTGAGTTATGTGATTTGCCAAACAGTAATGTTTAATCATAGACTGTGAGAGAGCATACATGAAAACATAGAAAGTCTTTGGACTGACAGTGAAGAGAAGACGTTTTCAGTTTTTTCTGCCTTGGTGGTGACTGACTCGGGCACAACTCATTCTTCAGTTATAATTACTGAAAATTTGAAATTTGAGTTACGTGATTTGTCAAATAATATGTTTAATTAAAGAGTAATGATTAAGAAAGTGAAAATTATAATAAATGATATGGTATAACGTGGTATGACGTGACATTTTATATATACATATCCGATTATTTCTTGGGCACCATCGGTGGTCTTCGGCCGTCGCCTCGAATCAAATTATATCCTAGGCGGCACGGTGAATCCGTTGGAGATCATGTATGTAAGATGTCATATCATTCACTATGATTTTCATTCTCCCAATCATTATTCTTAATTAAATATACGGTGCATGTGTGAGAACATTCACAGGGAAAATTAGATAGTCTTTGGAGTGACAGAGAAAGATAAGAGAAAGAGAATAGAAGAGAGTGTCGATGAGAGCTAGACTTGCTCCTCTCTTGTAGTTTCGGACGGTTAATCGTTGGTGACTAACGACATGGTCAAAAGCCCGACTAACCTTATCTTAGTTGATGGAACAAATTTGAAAGTGTCTAAGAATTTGATCATGACGGACGGAATACTTTATTAATTTTTTTATAGTTCAAATGTTTAATTTTTTATAATCTAGTTAATTTTAAGATGACCAATTTTATGTTTTGAAAATTTTTAATTGATCATCAAAATAAATCTAGATACTCAAATGGATATCTAGCTCTTACGCATGTTAATCTTAGAGGTGATTGATTTAATCAAATTGAAATTTTTTAATAGCCAGCAGGGTAAACTGAGAAGTACAGATGCATGGGTCGTGCTAAACAGTCCAACGTTACTAGTTTTTTAAACTCCCAAGTGTAATGTGGTATATGTGAGATTTGAACCCCCATTATCTAGAGAGTCAGCCCCACTTCTTATCATCGTACCAAAGCTTCGCGACATGAAATACTTTATTAATTATAACAAAAGATGAAGTCGTAACCTTAGACTCCTCCTGAACAGTCCCACATACCCTGAAAGAGAGTAAATCACTAGAGGCATTTTGCTCGGGTGTTATTGAGCATAGTCGAGCCAAATAAGTCAGAAGCTTAATCTCGTTTCAATTCATTTTTCTTTAAGTTCGAGTTTGATTCGAACTTTTTAATTTATAAGCTCAAGTTCGATTTATAATGAAATTAAATCGGCAATTTACCAAAGGGCGTACCCAAAAATTGGTATTTACCAAAAGACGTACCATGGTTTCATTGTTACCAAATAACGCACTTATTTTAGTGAACTTCCTCTTATACCCCTCCTGCAAAAGTACTACATGTCATTCTCTTTCTCTTTCTCTTTCTCATTCTTAATAACGAATTCCGAGATATTTGAAAAGATGTTTTCAGATTTTTTATTTTAAAATAATATATTATGGAATCGGATAAAAAACGTAAGATAAAAACCGAAAAAATATTTCAATTAAAAAAATATCTCATCAAACGTGATTTCAAATATATACAGAGATCATTTTATATAAATTAGATGAGCGGAGATCATTTTTATATTTGATTAATATTAATTAATATATTAAATAATATTTAATTAATATATTAATATATAAATACATTGAAATTAGAAAGGCCTGAAATCTTTTGATTTCAGGCCCAGCGTGGGCCTGAAATCAAAAGATTTCAGGCCCAACGTGGGCCTGAAATAAAATATTTCAGGCCCAGCATGGGCCTGAAATAACTCAGGGCCTGAAATCAAATGATTTCAGGCCCTGGGTCGAATTGAAATTATGTGTTATGATTGATTTTTTTACGTAGGTCTAAAACATAAAGAAACATCTCTTTATATATTTGAAATCACAATAAAAATCATTAAGAAAGACTACCTTACGAGAGAAATTCTAAGTAATATAAAATTAACATTATATTAAAAATGAATTTTATATATATATATATATATATATCGATTCTTTGAATAAAGAAGTCAAATATTATTTATTATATTAATTTAAATATTATATATTATATTAATATATTTATTTTAATATATTTTCATAGGAGGGCCTGAAGTCATCTGACTTCAGGCCCTCCTTAGGCCTGAAGTCAGATGACTTCAGGCCCTCCTTGGGCCTGAAGTCATCTGACTTCAGATGACTTCAGGTCCTGCGTAAATAATTAATTTAATAAAAATAATTAATTATAAAAAAATCTTCTTTTGATTATTTTTGATGTCCAAATTTCTAATGATTATAAATTATGTTGTAATAGGAGTTTTCTAGGTCTATCAGTGAGTTTCGCACAAAATCCACTGATATTTTTTCAGAAATCCAGATATGGGAGATCCATCAGTGGGTTTTACTCAAAACCCACTGATGGAACTAAACTACACCTATTGCATTGGGAAAAATAATAATTTGAGGTTTGGACACTTAAAATACATTCTCCTAACTCTACCCTAACTATTGATAATGTTTTTCAGAAATCCAGATATGGGAGGTCCATCAGTGGGTTTTACTCAAAACCCACTGATAGAACTAAATTACACCTTTTGCTTTGGGAAAAATAATAATTTGAGGTTTGGACACTTAAAATACATTCTCCTAACTCTACCCTAACTATTGATAATGTTTTTCAGAAATCGAGATATGGGAGGTCCATCAGTAGGTTTTGCCCAAAACTCACTGATGGAAGAACTAAACTACACCTATTACTTTGAGAAAATTAATAATTTAATAATTTTTAAAAATATAAATAAATAATTTTTTTATATTTGATTAATATAAGTTAATATATTTAATAATATTATTAAATATATTAATATATAAAAAAATAAAAAAAAGCTGATTTTTTGATGGGCCTGAAATCTTTTTGATTTCAGGCCCACGCTGGGCCTGAAATATTTTATTTCAGGTCCAGCATGGGCCTGAAATAGAAATATTTCAGGCCCAGTGTGAGCCTGAAATAGAAATATTTCAGGCCCAGCGTGGGCCTGAAATAACTCAGGGCCTGAAATTAAATGATTTCAGACCCTGCGTCGAATTGAAATCATGTGTTATGATAGGGTTTTTTACGTAGATCTAAAATGTAAAGAAACATCTCTTTATATTTTTGAAATCATAATAAAAATCATTGAAAAAGACTACTTTACGAGAGGAATTCTAATTAATATAAAATGACCATTATATTAAAAACGAATTATATATATATATATATATATATGTATATATATAAAAAGAAGTAAAATATTATTTATTATATTAATTTAATATTATATATTATATTTTAATAGATTTTGATAGGAGGGCCAGAAGTCATTTGACTTCAGGCCCTCCTAAGGCCTGAAGTCAGATGACTTCAGGCCCTACGTAAATAATTAATTTAATAAAAATAATTAATTATAAAAAACTTCTAATGATTATTTTTGGTGTCCAAACTTCTAATGATTAAAAATTATATTGCAATAGGAGTTTTCTAGGTCTATCAGTGGGTTTCGCTCAAAACTCACTGATATTTTTTCAGAAATCCAGATATGAGAGGTCCATCAGTGGGTTTTGCTCAAAACCCACTGATGGACTAAACTACACCTATTGCTTTGGGAAAAATAATAATTTGAGGTTTGGACACCTAAAATACATTCTCCTAACTCTACCCTAACTATTGATAATGTTTTTTCAGAAATCCAGATATGGGAAGTCCATCAGTGGGTTTTGCTCAAAACCCACTGATAGACTAAACTACACCTATTGCTTTGAGAAAAATAATAATTTGAGGTTTGGACACCTAAAATACATTCTCCTAACTCTACCCTAACTATTAATAATATTTTTTCAGAAATCCAGATATGAGAGGTCCATCAGTGGGTTTTGCTCAAAACCCACTGATGGAAGAACTAAACTACACCTATTACTTTGGGAAAATTAATAATTTTTTAATTTTTTAATAATATTATTAAATAATATATTTAATAAATTAATAAATAATATAGATTAATATAAATTAATATATTTAATAATATTACATCTTTTGGTAAATAATATTATTAAATATATTTAATAATTTTTTAATAATATTATTAAATATATTAATTTATATTAATCTATATTATTTATTAATTTATTAAATATATTATTAATAATATTATTAAAAATTATTAAATTATTAATTTTCCCAAAGTAATAGGTGTAGTTTAGTCCATCAATGGGTTTTGAGCAAAACCCACTGATGGACCTTCCATATCTGGATTTCTGAAAAAACATTATCAATAGTTAGGGTAGAGTTAGGAGAATGTATTTTAGGTGTCCAAACCTCAAATTATTATTTTTCCCAAAGCAATAGTTATAGTTTAGTCCATCAGTGGGTTTTGAGCAAAACCCACTGATGGACCTCTTATATCTGGATTTCTGAAAAAATATCAGTGGGTTTTGAGCGAAACTCACTGATCGACCTAGAAAACTCCTATTGTAATATAATTTTTAATCATTAGAAGTTTGGACACCAAAAATTATCATTAGAAGTTGTTTTATTATTAATTATTTTTATTAAATTAAATATTTACGTAGGGCCTGAAGTCATCTGACTTCAGGCCTAAGGAGGGCCTGAAGTCAAATGACTTCAGGCCCTCCTATCAAAATCTATTAAAATATAATATATTAATATAATATATAATATTAAATTAATATAATAAATAATATTTTACTTCTTTATATATATATATATATATATAATTCGTTTTTAATATAATGGTCATTTTATATTAATTAGAATTCCTCTCGTAAAGTAGTCTTTTTCAATGATTTTTATTGTGATTTCAAAAATATAAAGAGATGTTTCTTTACATTTTAGACCTACGTAAAAAACCCTATCATAACACATGATTTCAATTCGACGCAGGGTCTGAAATCATTTAATTTCAGGCCCTGAGTTATTTCAGGCCAACGCTGGGCCTGAAATATTTCTATTTCAGGCCCACACTGGGCCTGAAATAAAATATTTCAGGCCCAGCGTGGGCCTGAAATCTTTTGATTTCAGGCCCAGATTTCAGGCCCACGCTGCCTGAAATCAAAAAAATCAGCTTTTTTTTATTTTTTTATATATTAATATATTTAATAATATTATTAAATATATTAATTTATATTAATCAAATATAAAAAAATTATTTATTTATATTTTTAAAAATTATTAAATTATTAATTTTCTCAAAGTAATAGGTGTAGTTTAGTTCTTCCATCAGTGGGTTTTGGGCAAAACCCACTGATGGACCTCCCATATTTAGATTTCTGAAAAACATTATCAATAGTTAGGGTAGAGTTAGGAGAATGTATTTTAAGTGTCCAAACCTCAAATTATTATTTTTCTCAAAGCAATAGGTGTAATTTAGTTCTATCAGTGAGTTTTGAGTAAAACCCACTGATAGACCTCCCATATCTAGATTTCTGAAAAACATTATCAATAGTTAGGGTAGAGTTAGGAGAATGTATTTTAAGTGTCCAAACCTCAAATTATTATTTTTCCCAAAGCAATAGGTGTAGTTTAGTTCCATCAGTGGGTTTTGAGTAAAACCCACTGATGGATCTCTCATATCTGGATTTCTGAAAAAATATCAGTGGGTTTTGAGCGAAACCAACTGATAGACCTAGAAAACTCCTATTACAACATAATTTATAATCATTAGAAATTTGGACATCAAAAATAATCAAAAGAAGATTTTTTTATAATTAATTATTTTTATTAAATTAATTATTTACGCAGGGCCTGAAATCATCTGAAGTCATCTAACTTCAGGCCTATGGAGGGCCTGAAGTCATCTGACTTCAGGCCCTCCTATGAAAATATATTAAAATAAATATATTAAAATAATATATAATATTTAAATTAATATAATAAATAATATTTGACTTCTTTATTCAAAGAATTGATATATATATATATATATATATATAATTCATTTTTAATATAATGTTAATTTTATATTAATTAGAATTTCTCTCGTAAGGTAGTCTTTCTTAATGATTTTTATTGTGATTTCAAATATATAAAGAGATGTTTCTTTATGTTTTAGACCTACGTAAAAAAACCAATCATAAGACATAATTTCAATTCGACGTAGGGCCTGAAATCATTTGATTTCAGGCCCTAAGTTATTTCAGGCCCACGCTAGGCCTGAAATATTTTATTTCAGGCCCACGCTGGGCCTGAAATCTTATTTCAGGCCCACGCTGGGCCAGAAATCAAAAGATTTCAGGCCTTTCTAATTTCAATGTGTTTATATATTAATATATTAATTAAATATTATTTAATATATTAATTAATATTAATCAAATATAAAAATGATCTCTGCTCATCTAATTTATATAAAATGATCTCTGTATATATTTGAAATCACGTTTGATGAGATATTTTTTTAATTGAAATATTTTTTCGATTTTTATCTTACGTTTTTTATCCGATTCCATAATATATTATTTTAAAATAAAAAATCTAAAAAAATCTTTTCAAATGTCTCGGAATTCGTTATTAAGAATGAGAAATAGAAAGAGAAAGAGAATGACATGCAGTACTTTGGCAGGAGAGGTATAAGAGGAAGTTCACTAAAATAAGTGTGTTATTTGGTAACAATGAAACCATGGTACGTCTTTTGGTAAATACCAATTTTTGGGTACGCCCTTTGGTAAATTGCCGAAATTAAATAGCTCGCAAACTATTCAAACTCAATTTGAAAATAACTCATTTAAAAGTTAAATGAGTTTAATTCGAGTTCGTTTAAGATATTTAGTTATAATAATTATTCAGATATTTACATATATAAATATATGTATATATATGGTTTTGATATCCTAAAAATTTTATCGTGCACACCCTATTCAAATTTGAAATATTTTTTCGATTTTAAAATTTTTTTTATGCTTAATATTATAACACAATCCCTAAATTCTAAAAACAAAATTTTGTTAGGATATTTGAGAGCTTAAAAAAATAAGCAAAAAAAAATGGGAAATGCATGGGTGCGAACGAGGTCCATAGAGATATATAGGTCCGTAGGTTAAATTATAATATATATATATATATATATATATATATATATATAGATTTGTTATATTACGGACCAATTTTTTCCGGAATCGTACGGACTGCTCGCGTGGCACATCCACGTCAATTTTTTTTTATTAAACCCGTTCTTCGCTTCGAAAAACCTATTCTGATCTCGCCACCCCTCCCTCTCTGTTCGCTCACCGCCGCTTCCTCTCCCCGAATCCCTCTCGCCGCGCCTCGTCGAATCTCTTCGCACCGAGCCTCCTTCCCTTGCCGCGACTATTTTCTGCAACCTGCGGACCGCCTGCGTGGAGAGCAGCAAGCACCCGGTCTTCGGCTCCTGCGGTCGCCCGGTCGCCGGTACTTGGCGCGGCTGCGATCCCTCCGGCAGTTGGAGAGCAGCAGCGCGGCGGCGCCCAGAAGAGGCAGTTGGGGAGCAGCAACGCGGCGGAGCCTCCTTCCCTTGCCGCGACGTCCCGCTGCAACCTCCCTCGCCTCGAAGAAGGTACGTTTTCCCCGCGCGTCCCTCCATTGCCGTGACAAAGCTAGGTCTCGATTTTATGCATAAGGGTTTGATTTTATGATTTCCTTCTTGAAAACGACTTCAATAACAAAAGAAAATAGCCGCGACGGTTTGCCCTCGTCAAAAAGATTATTGATTACGTAATACCATCAAAAGATTATGTGTTGTTCAATCCTTTGCCCTTTTTTTTCTTATTTTTGGCAAGCACAGTTCGTCAAAAAGGTTATTGATTAAGTAATACCATCAAAAAGCTTATGGTTTAAGTAATACCATCAAAAAGGTTTGTTGCTTGTATTATTTCTTTCCTTTTACTTCCATTACATCTAGCCATCAATATGTATGTCTTTATTCATTTTAAGGAAAACTAGATTTTTTAAGTTTGTGAATGAACATATATAAGGATTTATTAGAGGATTTATGTTTGGAGTTCGAGATTAAGTGAATCACCTATTGTTTAAATAATACCTGGGTTTCTAGCAAGTGAAGAAGATCACTTTAAGTTGCATGTTATTTGTTGTTGAGACAAAGTTTGCATAAGTTTAATTGCTTAAAACTCCTTCAAATGAGAGTTTCATGCATTCAACAAGGACACGATTCCTATGTCTTCTAAAAAAATTGTATAAATCTTTTTTCTATTGATCCTCATCACAACAGATTAGTTTTTTTAACATTGGGATATTATATCAATAATTTTTATTGTTGTATGGATTTGTCATATTATATCCAAAACATTTTTTATAGTTGCAACTGTTTTATTCTTTCATTATTTAGTTGGCATTCTGATTTGGGCATTTTTTCTATCAACTAAGTTTAGGTTGATAGAGTATCTGCCAAGTTACTTGTAAATTTTGAGTATAAAATTGAAATAAGTTATAGTTTTTATTTATTTATTTACTTATTTGTTCTCAAATATAATGTCACATTCTTTAGAAATGGAAGAAAATAGAGTTGATGATCAGGAATACATTCCACAAGTTGTTGATGATCGAAAGCCAAAAATTGGGATGGAATTCTCATCACTAGAGGAGGCATATTCATTCTATAATCAATATGCACGAGAAGCTGGATTTAGTTCAAGGATAAATACAAGTAAGAAAAATAAGAAGACAAATGAAGTGATGTGGAAACAAATTGTATGCTTTAAAGAAGGGCATCCAAATCTAATGCGGGGGAATACATGTGCAAAAGCTGATCAATCGACAAGGGAAAGAGCACGTGGCACAGTTAGAACGGGTTGTAAGTCAAATATTGCACTTGTCAAGAAGCAGACTGGACCTAATTGGGTTGTCAGTAACTTCATAGAAATCCATAATCATCCACTCTCAACTCCATCAAAAGTGCATTTGCTACGCTCACATCGTAATGTTTCGACAGCAAAGAAAATATTAACTAAACAATTTTCAGAGGCCAATATACCAACTTGTCAACAAATGCGATTATTGGAGATAGAGTATGGAGGACCTGAGGGTGTAGGTTGCACAGAAAGAGATATTAGAAATTTTGAGAAAAGCTTAAGGGATGAACAAAAGGGTATTGATGCAGAAACATTGATCGAGTTATTTACATCTGAGCGAGAGAATTCAGTTTTTTCTTTGATTATGAGACTGATTCAGATAACAGATTTAGTAGGTGTTTTTGGGCTGATCATGTATCAACGAGAGCATACAGTGTATTTAGTGACGTTGTTGTATTTGATACGACATATAACACTAACAAATATGGTTTGATTTTGCACCATTTGTAGGAGTTAATCATCACCACCAGACAATTGTTTTTGGTTGCGGGTTTCTAAGTGATGAGAAAACTGAGTCTTTTGTTTGGTTGTTTAATAAGTTCATAGAAGCTATGCACAAAGCACCACCAAACGTTATCATCACAGATCAGGATCCTGCTATTGCGAAAGCTATTGCACAAGTTTTCCCTCAAATAGTGCATCGATATTGTTTATGGCACATACTGAACAAATTCCCAGATAAATTACACCCTTTGACTTTTCAAAACCATTATCAAAGCATAAAAAATGTCATTGCAAATTCTACAACACCTTCTGATTTTGAGAAGTCATAGGAAGAGGTAATTAAGTGTGCTAACTTGGAGAATAATGACTGGTTGTTGTTGATGTATGAATTGTGACACAAGTGGATGCCAGTATATTTTAGGCATGTATTTGTGCTGGAATGTCAAATAGTCAGAGATCTGAAAGCTCACATTCATTTTTTAAGAGGTACATCTCAAATAAGAATTCATTGATGGATTTTATCACCCGTTTTAATAGGGCACTGAGACACCAAAGACATAATGAGTTAGTTGCAGACCATATTGATATGAATGAGCATCCCAGAATTAAGACAAACTGGCCAATGAAAACTCAAATGGTTAAACTGTATACAAAAAATAAATGGTTGGAGTTTCAAAGTGAACTGAGCGAGAGTCATGGTTATTATGTGCAACAGACATTTACAGAAGTTGACTTAGTCATTTACCATGTGATGAAATTTCAAAGTAGTTCTTCCTCAAAACCAAGGGTGCTCAAGCATGACAAACAGAAGGATTACATATCATGTAACTATACTAAATTTGAGTTTGAGGGCATTCCATGCAGACATATGTTAGTATTTTTTCGTATCAACCAAGTGTTTCATTTGCCTGATACGTATATACTCAAACGATGGACACAAGATGCAAAGGTTGGAGCAATATATGCTTTGGCAAGAGCAAACTTTGATCAATGATTCAGATCCAAAAAGGTTTTTGATATCGAGACACTCGAGGTTATCCTATAAAGCTTCGGTATTAATTGATAATGCATCTCTACTGATGAGGGGACAAACTTCTTGAATGACCAATTCGATTGTATATACAACAAAATTCAAGAGATGAATACTAGTACAACATGCGGTGATGGAAGTCAAGGAAGAGATCTATGGATGAGGGTATTGGTATTATTGATCCTTGTTCAGTGAGAACAAAAGGATGTGGGAAGAGATTCAAATCATCAAAAGAAAAGTTAACCTCAAAGTCTAGGATATGTCGGGATGCGGACATCGAGGTGTGTCGCATGACAAACGCAATTGTCCAATTTTACAACAAAGGTATGTCTTGATTAATTCTGCATTTCTATTATAATTTGACTTGTAAACTAAATTTATTTTATTATATATTGTAAAAATGTGATGATGTATCGATTGTCAGATCAGCTGAAGATAATCACAATAACAACATTGACGCACATGTGAAGCAGATTTGACAACTATAGTTGGTACAATCAAAGATACATTTTAATAAATTATAGTGGTTTATTGAGAACATTAAGCTAATATTTATCTTTATTATTGTAGGTTCTAACAACATGTGCTAAGATGTTTGTAATTATCAATGGTCAGTATTCATTTATTTCCTTTGTTTGTAGAATTGGAATGTAAATTTTATTTGCATTTATTGGGCCAGTTCGCTAATGCAAATATAAATTCTAACTTGCTCTTTTAAATTTTGTAGCTAGCTGGTGCTTCACTTTTTGCATTTTATTGAAATACAATTGAATGACTTGCTTGAAACTTACATACGGTATGACATTTATTAACTTTGATTTATTTTGATGTGTTAAAATATTCTAATATCTATCATTCAATTACTATGCAGTTGGAACAATATTGGATGCTTTCAGACAAGGCTGGAAAGTTCTTGCAAATTTGCCATGTGTTGCTTTATTTCTATGTTGTTCTAGCTCCTGGTTCCATCTTGACAACACTCTCAGTGCTTGGATGAATGCTATGCTGTATTGACAACACACTCAGTGCTTGGATTTAATTTATCATCTACAAAATTCTCTAGTTATTTCTAGACATTCTGTTAATAATTTATCAATGTAATAGAACATTTTTAATGAATTTCTTGGTTTGCTTGAGAACAGAGACAAATATATATGTGCTACAAAATATATATATGGGATTTTTGAAATTATTTTTTGAAATCTTTTCTGTTTCCTTATGTTGCCTGTGGCATTTGTTGTTTCGAACGTCGATTTACAAAACTGTTGCTTTTTTGAAATCTTTTCTTGCAATAATGTACATATATAGTGTGTGCTTCTGGATCTTTTCTTTCCGCTGTTTTCCAGCTTTCAATTATGATTCAAATGGATTTCCAGTTCTTATTAATGCATTGGACCTAAAATGTAATTTTCTTGAAAAGCTTAATCTTGGATTTCCAATTCGTATTAATATTTGTCTTTTGGTCATTGCCAATACCAAACATCACCCTTTATTGATTCCGTGTTTGTATGCTGAATAATACATCTGGTCCAACATCTAAGAAGCCCTTAGCTAGATGTTCTGATTCATTACCAATGCTAAAGTGAAAGATAAGATTGTATTGCTTCAAGTCTACTTATATGTACCAAATTTCTTGTTTCTCTCTGTTTCATGACAGTGTCTACTTGTAGTATTTGTTGAAATTGATATATGTGATTAACATTTATATACAAAAAATCACCCCCGCCCCCCAATATTCATTTTCAGTCTTTTCTAACTCACAGTTTATGCCCAACTTTTGGCGGTAGTAATCCTGGCATGCTAACTGAGCTCACACATTCGCTAGAGGAGCGACTTAATTTACGCTGTGGTTATTCTCTTGCTAGGCAACCATCTGCCTTCGCATCTGTTGCTGTAAGTTCCTTAGTCTGGTCTGTGGTTCTAAATACCGTAATAAATAGTAGTTGCTATCTCATTCCATTCCCAAATTGACTTTATTGCAGCTTGGGAGATCCAAGTGGAATGGAAATGTTGGAAATGCTGGTGTAGTTGTTAGAGCAGAAATCCCACTAAGCTCTGTCGGCAGGTCTTCCTTCTCCGTCCATTAAACAGCGAATGGAATTCTGATCTCTCTTCAGATGAATTGTTCAGTGATTATGTGCATAAAGCCACTGTCTAACATGCAGTTGGAAGATATTCTCTTCCAGTGCACAGAAGAATCCATTGTGTGATCTGCTATGAAACTGTAAAAACTAACTGGTAGTGGAAAACCAGCTAAAAGTGTGCGAACGATTGCACTCTTATATGGCAAGTTAACTGTATGATTTATTCCAGCTCCAACTCTAAAAGTGCTCGACGATTCACTCTAATGCAAGTAACTTGAATTGCTCATCTCTACATTCTCTCAATCTACATGATTCTAATTATGATCATCACATTTCCGGTGGTGGTCCAATCATCATTTATTATGCATACACCTATGTTTCTCACCGCCAAGAGCAGCGCTTAATTCAGCAAGCTTTGATCCATTGAAGAAATCAATCGAATCTACATCCCAGACAAACTAAATCAGATACAAACTAAATCAGAACAATCAGATTCAGAAATATTAGAGCAATGCTTGAAAGGAAAAAACATTAGAGCTCCTCTCATACGCCCCACATAGCTTAAGAATTGGCCTACTTCATGTTGCGGCCGCGCCGCCTTCCAACCTTCACCTGCTTCCGCCCGGGTCGCAACTGTCGTGTCCCCTTCGCCACACCACGCCCACCTGATGCCCTTCTTCGACGAGAAGAGCGTCCGGTTCCAGGTGCGCATTCTGGAGCGCTCCGGCCTCGGCGAGGAGACGTGCCTCCACCGGCCAACCATTACATACCGCTGCGCGCCTCTTTGGAGCGGCCCGCGCCGAGGCCGAGCTCGTTATCTTCTTCGGTGGAGACCTAGCTTTGTGGATGGGACGCGCGGGGAAAACATACCTTCTTCGAGGCGAGGGAGGTTGCAGCGGGACGTCGCGGCAAGGGAAGGAGGCTCCGCCGCGCTGCTGCTCCCCAACTGCCTCTTCTGGGGCGCCGCCGCGCTGCTGCTCCTCCAACTGCCGGAGATCGCAGCCGCGCCAAGTACCGGCGACCGGCGACCGCAGGAGCCGACGACCGGCTGCTTGCTGCTCCCACGCAGGCGGTCCGCAGGTTGCAGAAATAGTCGCGGAAGGGAAGGAGGCTCGGTGCGAAGAGGGACGGAGGGCGAGAGCTTTCGACGAGGCAAGCGCGAGAGGATTCGGGAGAGCGAGGGGACTTTTACAATTAAGTAAAGGAAATATATATATATATATATATATATATTATATATATATATATATGTGGCTTTCGGATGGGAAAAGCGTAGCAATGTAGAGTATCTATCTATAGATCAGTATTGGGCACAATAGAAAAAACGTTTCCAACAACCTTAATCCACCATCTGGTAAACATTCAGGCTGCGTTTGATAGAGAATAATATAATCGAGTTTGTAATGTAATCATGTTTATAATGTAATCAAGATAACATTACTATGTTTGGTAATGAGTTATATGTAATCTTTGATAACCATTAGCTACGTTTGGTGAAAAGTAATTCATCCTGTAATGTAATCAAAGATTGACGGTTGACGACTGACAACGACGACCGACGACCATGGTTGGGACTGCCGTCGGTCGGTCGGCCGGCGATCGACGACCGACGGCCGATCGCCGGCGGCGATCGGCGGTCGGTCGGCCTGCGGCCGGTGGTCGGCCGTCGACCGGCGGCCGGCGGTCGGCCGTCGATCGGCGGCCGACCGACGACCGCCATAGCCTGGCCGACGACTTTACAAGCTGTAATGTAATCGGATTACATCAGTATTGTTTTGTAATTCAGATTACAAATCATCAACCTCTTTTGTAATCGAGATTACATTACATTATAATTTTAAAGCTATTCCAAACAAAAGAATCCAACTTGTAATGTAATTTTGATTATATTATATGATCAATTACACCCTACCAAACGCAGTCTCAAAGTAACGTTTCTTTGTTGCAATTTGCATAAATATTTTATGTAGTTGCTCAACCTGAATATATATAATAATATATGTATTATTAGAATTCAAAGGTCGTGGGAGGAGGAAATTCAGAGTGTTGTCGACGATGAAGACGTCAATGTAAACGGAGAGCGGATGATACAGTGGAAGACTTGAAATTTAGGTAGATCCCTCCTCCGCCACTCTCCAACTGATTCCTATCCGTTGGACACTTGAATAGACCATAGCTATTATCATAATATCACCCTAACATTTCCAAAATGACCAAAAGGAGCTCCATTTTCATTTGTTTTTTTTCCAAAAAAAAAATCCTTGGCTCAGTTTGCAATTGGTGCGAGTGCCTGTAAACCAATTCGCGATTTTCGCCGCCCTCGCCCGCCAGGGACACCGATCACTAGCCACCAGACTGTGTCGCCGGTGCCGCGACTCGCATTTCTTCCGTGACGATCTCTTCCGCGATTAACGTGGTTGCGGGCCAAAGGCTTCTGTCGATGGCCCTCGACGCAATCGCCGACGCGCAACACAGCCGCCTGCGTGCGACGCGGTCGCCAGCGCGAGTTTTACCACTCGCTGCATGCTCTGCGCCCGGCGACGGCAAAATCGCGGTACTATTGTCGCGTTTTCCTGCGCAGCGAGCGACTTCGCGGCCTCTGCCGCGATGTGGTGGCCGATGAGAGTTCGCGAGGGTTTTCTTCTCTGCCGAGCATTACTTGCTGATCTGATACCATTGATGCTATAAGGAAATTCGTACAAAATTTAAAAAAAAAAAAAAACCTACAGTGGTCGTGGAGAAGAAATCGGAGAAGAACTTGCTGTCGGAAGAGCGATCATTCTCTTCACTTGCATATTCTATGATGTTTCCTTGGACCAATTTATAGGAGTAGAAGATGATAATAATTTGCACATAACAGAGGAAGATGAGTGGGCAAGTAACGCCGGCCCACTCTATGAATCACATGTGCTGTAACTACGTACACACGTCCAACAGAAGAAGGGAGAAAGAGAGTGAGTTATCACGCGCGAGAAGATGCTTGCGGTGCCGGCCGGGAAGAAGGAAGGAAGGAAAATTTAGTTTAATTGGAGAGTAAAATAAAAGAGCAACGTTAATTAATTCTAACATTTATAATATTTTATCATTGTCTAACCTGGTATTTCGTTTTCAAAATTTATTATGTTTAAAAATATCATTAAAAAGAGTTTATAATGACATTATCGTATTAGTCATTTATTCTAGTAGTGGATGAAAGTTAATAATCAGGTCGTGCCAATGAAGTTCGAGGTCTAGGTAGGGGAAAAAAAATCTCTCTTACTTTTGTTTCATTCGGATTTGAGATTGACATATACAAGTTTGAAACTATTTTTTTATAGTTTTAAATACAAAAAATTATTAATTACAAAAAATAGTTTTTTTATTAAATTTGTATTCACTGTTTTTAATTACGCTTGATCAAATATAATTTAAATAATAATTTCATCAATAATATTAAATAAATTATATTTAACGTCTATTAATTTATATTCTTCTTATAAATTATTATTATCTTCTTCATTAATTATTACATTTTTATTACATTTTTAAAAAAAGTTCTTCATATATAAAGATTTTTTAAACCGATTTACAGTATTGTCTTCTATGAAAAGATACATTTGTTTTTCCATTTAAATTTTTAATTATATTTTTTTGACTATTGTTTTTTTATTAGTAATAAATCTATTAAGTGCATTTTTTAGATTGAATTTTTTTATTTGTTTATACGTTTTGTATATCCATTTTTTTAGTATTAGTAATAAAGTTATTAAATGCACTAATTTTTAGATTGAATAATTTTTTCTAATTTTTCTTAGACGTTTTGTGTATCCATAATCAATTTCAAAATCAACATTTTATTTTGAAATTATAAAAAGAAGCAATCAAATATAAAATCCTAATATTTTATAAAAATAAAAATTTTAAAATTAAAGGAATAATAAAATCTGATTTATACAGTGTATTTTAATTTAACGATACTTTAAAATTTGATTATTACCTACATAAATATAATAAACAAATAAAGAAATATTAATTTTTATTTTGATTATTAGAATTTTCACATATATGAAAATCTATGAAAAATGACATGTCATTTGCAACATTTAAAATTTTCATTAAAAATATGAAAATTTAAAAGTAGTATTTTTAGTTTTTGAAATAAAAAAAATTGATATTTATGAAGGACTAACATTTTACTTTCAATCCACCTTTTTCTAATGCTTACTGATTGCCAAAATTTTATTACCAATTTTCTATTAAAAAGAATTAGTATTAAATATTTTTTCTCAAAATTTTTAAAATATTTTCTACAAAGAATATTACATATTTCTCTTGCAGGGATGGGCTGGTCTGGCTGGGCTGGGCTGGGCTGAGGTGCTTTATGCAACCGGTCTACAAGGTCTGCTCTGCTACAGGTCGTAACCCTTTTTAATTAGTTCTTATGTTAATTAAATCAGGCAGTGTTAATTAATCAGAGCTGGGCTAGGCTGGGCTGGGCTTAGGTGCTTCATCCAGCAGCCCTTGAAGGTCTGCTCTGCTACAGGTCGTAGCCCTTTTTAATTTTTTCTTATATTAATTAAATCGGGCAGTGTTATTTGGCACTAATTCATTTTCGAGCCTCTGGTCTCACTTTCCCTCCCCTTCCAATTTCTCCTCCTCCTTCCTTCGTTAATTAATTATGATGACGACGATGATGTTTGCGTCGGATGCAAAACCACCCTCTGTTCATGGGCTCGATCGTGGAGTTCTGGGTGGGTCGCATCAGACCAGAGGAATCAGACGCAAGCGCATCAACGATGAGTCTGCCTTCGACAATGCTGCCGTCAAAAAACAGCGAATACAATTGCCGATTTCTATGCCGAAACTGTCCTTGGTTTTGGATTTGGATCTCACTCTCTTAAATTCGGTCGAGGTAATTTATCTGCACTACTTTCACTGTATGTATTTATTTATTTGTTTGTTAATTTTGTCAAAATAAAATGCTAATAATTTTTGCATTGTCAGTTTGACCGAGTCGCTCCGGCTGATAAACGACTTCTGAAGAGAAAACTGACGATGCAGAAAGAGAAGGAAGATTGTGATCTTTTCTGCGTTGATCGTCTTCGATGTTGGACGAAACTCAGACCCGGGGTCAGAGAATTCCTCCACAAGGTAACGCCTATGTTTTTTTTAAAAAAATACGTACTTACTTCTAGAAATAACTATAATAACAATAGATAATTGAGGAATGAGGATTAGTATAAAGATGTTTTTCTCTGTTTTTTTTTAAATATTAATATGAGTATATTTTTATTGGCTAATAAAAATACTTAACTTATGAAAATATAACTATAATAACACTAGATAAGGATCTTTTTTTCTAAAAGAAACAATGAGGATTATATAAGGATTTTTTTTGTATTATTTTAAAATATTAATATAAGGATATTTTATTGGCTAATAAATATACTTGACTTTTGGAAATATATCTATAATAACAACAGTAAAGATATTTTCTTCTAAAAAACAACGACAATTAAGAGAAAGTAAGATGGTAATAAAATTAACATTCATCCACATTATTATAATTACTACCATGCATTAGAGGGCGGGGAGTTCGACAAGGTCAGAGAGAAGCTTAAGTCATTGGGTTGGGCTATGTCCAAGTCACCTCCATAAATGATAAACTCAGTGTTTACAGCCCGAATCATTATCAACTTTCAATAATAAATCCAAAAGGCAGGCAGGCATGAATCCACCAAACCAATCAAGTTTATTAAAACTAGAACAACTGATGAGTGAGTTCAGTTAATGGTAGTGTATGTATCTTTGCAGACCATTTATAATAAATAACAATTAACAATATCTAGTACCATTTTTTTGTCAAACCAAAAACGACCACTACAGCTGGTGCCTCAAACCATGTTAATAAGATTAGTAAAAGATTACGATATTACCAACTGAAATGGCAAAAATAACTTTTCTAACAGCTGAGTTATTTATTATTCAATTTGCTCTTCCATGACCATTATTAAAAAAAAAAATTGATTAACGAGATTTTTCCAATTTCGGGCGACTGGCCCGCCCCTACGGAAGTTTCCCACCGACTGCAAGGGTAAATCAGGAAGTGCTCGCGGTGGGCGGTCTAAAAGCCCAGCGTCCCAGGGTTCATGCCCCATTTGGAGGAAAAATTTCTACAAAATACGCCTGACTATCGAACCGCGGATACCTAGAATAGCGACTAATCGTCCTACCACTGCATCATAGTCTCGGGGTCAAAATTTAAGCCATGACCATTATTCATGTTCTATATATGGATGATATTTTACTCTCGAACATTGATAGTAGTGATGCACAATGAACTAATGTCAATGTAGGCGAACTAATTAATTTTTCATAACAGTGATGGTTATAATTGCACAGTATTTTTTATAATTTAAACATAGAACCGTTTAATTTTTAATGCTAGCTGTTTGCATTCATTTTTTTTACTTGTTATATATATTACGAACTAATCCTTTCTTATGTTTTTAATTATAGGCGAGAGAATTGTTTGACTTGCACGTCGTCACCATGGGGACTCAGCGGTATGCAACTGCGATGGCAGAGCTACTAGATCCCACCGACACTTTGTTTTTTGGCAGGATCATCTCCAGAGAGGATGCCAGTATAGATAATCGTGGTTTACCGGTTAAAAATTTAGATCAAGTGACTGCTTTTGAGTCCAGCGTGCGGATTTTGGATGATACTGTGAGAGTTTGGCCACATCATCAATGGAATCTCATTCATATTAAGAGGTATATAATATAAAATAAAGTAATACTTCTTTAATTATTTAAATATTATTTTTTATTCATAATTTAAATTGTTGATAATTTAATTTGTGTAGATACGTCTATTTTCCCTACACTTGGCGTAAGTACATGGCAGTGGGAGATTCGCCTCTTTATACGGGCATGGACGATGATGATGCTTTAGCATCCGTCTTATCGGTAAGAAATCAATTATTTCTAACTTACTCTAGCTTGTATAAATTAAGAGGGGTTAATTTGAATTTTAATTGTTTCAATATTTTTATTTTTTTTATTGAGCAGGTGCTAGAGAGAGTTCACGACGACTATCACTTGGTGCATCAGTATGCGAGTCACGTTGATGTCAGGACTATACTCGCTAGCACTCTCAGAGGATAACACTTTATTTGTTATTTGGATTATATTGATATCAGTATGATACATTTGTATACTTTTATATTGAAAGTTGATGAATCCATGAAAAGTTATCATTCATTACATTGGACTATCTTAGTTTTCTTGGGGACTCCCACTGCATTTTGGTTATTGGAGAAACACTCGAATTGAGAAACACATATAAAAATGAGTAATAATCAGGTACCCCTTTGAGACCCGTGGTTACTGGGGAAATAACAAAGGTACCCCATTGAGACCCAAAGGTTACTGGGATAATATCTACCTCAATATCGAGTGCTCCTTTGAGACCTTATGTGGATAATGCAAAGCATTAGGGACGACGATCCTTTCGTGTGAAGCAGGTAAGTGCTTCCTCGCTGGAAACTCTGGGAACACAATGGAATGATGAAATAACTTGGATTGGTAATTGATTCTTTAAATTTGAGTCACATTATACAACGCAAAAAAAAACTTTCTCACAAGGAAATAATTCCTATGTTCATCAATAAAATTACTTTATCAATTAGATGAATTCGCGAAGGAGGATGATATTTCATTCATATACATTAGTTTAAATGTATTTAACTGCATATTTTGTCGTGTGAATTCATGAATGTGCATGCTATCAAGAGAGTTTTAAATCAAAATCCGCTGTTGCTAAATTAGGAGGCCACATCTCAATGTGGTTTCTTATTGAGATGAGGATTTTCATTCCAATCATTTAAAGGAAAATACATTTTAGTAGTGCAAAGGAGAAAGATATATCTCTCTGCGAAACACAACTTTTAGAACTTAAGCAAAACCTCTAGATTTAAATTTTGTGAAAATAAAAAGAATCTACCAAATGTCACAATATTCATATGCTCAAATAAAAAGATGGTTTGGCACTAAGGAAGATAATAGGCCTAACTAAATCTTATTTGTTCTATCCTATAATAAGGACCGCATTATATGAGTGTAGAGACCGCATTACCCATTACACGAATCCTTTCTTACTATCATTTGATAAAAACAATGTGTTAGCATCTCATGACAATATTTTCTGAATACAAATTATTTTCTACAAAAGAATTCGAAATGAAAAGGGGAAAATTAGAGAATTTACAATAATTTACTCGTCACTTTTGTTCTGTTGAAGTTTAGATAAACTTGATTGACTTGTTCGAGAGAAAAAGGAACAGCACAATTGAATTGAAAATCGAAAGTACTCGATATTACCTGACTTTGAGGGGCACCCATCCATGAATGGTTTCTCCGGCCACATTGCTCAGCCACGCAGGCCATCCTGTGGCGATCTGCTCCGCTTCGGTATGTCGGTTCATACTCCACATGAGGAAGCACCCAAAGCTATTGCTGGAGCTCATTTTCTCTGATTCCGCCGACTCGCTTTGTTCCCTGAACTCACCATTCTCGCGAGGCAGCGACCGTTTAGTGTGAGACGACTCGCGAGCCGCCGCCTCTCGGCGCCTCTCCGGCATCTCGCGAAGCGGCCGCCGCTCGCTGCCTCTCCCGATTCTGGACCGGATAGTGACTTAATTAACCATTCAACATGCACGATTAAACTTCTCAATTCAATTCATAATTCATCATGATTCAAAATTTGTGTTAAAAAATTTTTAAATTATAAATTCATAACATCAACTGTGAGGTTGGGCTATGATTATTAAGAATATGTATATTAAAATAAATTAAATAATTAATTAATACATATAATTATTTCCCCACCAACTATTATAAATTAACTAACAAATTCTTCTTTCAATTATTAAAAAAATAATATAATAAATAATTATTAAATATTTAATTAATTCATGAAAAATATTAATAATCATATTATAATTGATTAAGATACTAAGGGTGCTTATGGGAGATTATGTTAGAATTCAAGCAACGACGTAATACACACCTACAAAAAAAAAAATCTCGTTCATCTTGGACTCAATTAGTGCTATCTCAAGTAAATCAATTTTAGAATTCTCTATTTGATTCGTATTCGAATCCTCTTCTGAATCCTCCTCAGGCTCTTCAAGATCATCTTTTAAATCATCCACATATTCTTTAAGATTTTCGTCGGGATTCTCATGGTGAAGTAGCTCTACACACAATTTAACAAATGAGATACACCCTTCATAACGCCTCCATACATTGTGTGCAACCATGCACCTTAGAACGCTCCGACAATAATCGAATCAAAACCCCTTAATTGTCTAGTATCGAGAAATCTTCCAGCTCAAGTTTCTAGGATCGAGACGTCCAATATGTGTCGTAACTCGATCAATCGGGTCTTACTTTATTTCCTGAATCTCCTCTTTTTAGCTCATTCCGTAGCACATTACGATGAGTCATGTGTATATTATCTGTGACATCTAAAATTAAAAATAATAATATTATTACAAAACTAACAAATCAATAACAAAACTGATTCAATTCAATTTACACATACATAGACATATGCATAGAACCAATATATATAATAATTAAACAAATAAGAAAAATAATTTTTTCTTTATTAGAGGAGCTCCGGTTGACTGACATACTGGATCGGTAAATTGGGGAATTAGATCATAAACATTAGCTTTATCATTTGTTCTTATTAAAAATGATATAATTAAGATGTCCAGATGTTATTGTTTAACCTAAACCCATTTAATTCATAATCAAACATATTGATCAAATCAAGGCCCATTTGATCAATTTTTGTCCATTAAATAACCTGATCAGTTTCGATCAAATCTAGTACATTACAATAAATCTGACCCATGTGATCAAATATAGACCAATAGAACAAATTAAATAAACCCCAAATCTAACTAAATTTATTTGACCCAGACCCATTAACCGAACCAGTATGATTCCAGTCTGATTAAACGAACCAGTTTAAATTAGATCAGGTCTGGTTTGGACCAAACTTATTTGTTTTACTAACTAATGATTTAATACAAAAAATTATTAATTACAAAAAATAGTTTTTAAATTAAATTTGTATTTATTGTTTTTAATTATGCTTGATCAATTATATTTAAAATAATAATTTCATCAATAATATTAAATAAATTATATTCATCGTCTATTAATTTATATTCTTCTAAATTATTATTATCTTCTTCATTAATAATCGATTAGATTTGTATGGTTAAAAAAGTTGTTGTATATTTCTTTTTCCCTACAGTATTATTATCGTCTATAAAAAAATACATTTGGTTTTTCGTTTCAATTCTCAATTATATTTTTTGACTTTTGTTTTTTTATTAGTAATAAATCTATTAAGTGCATTTTTTAGATTAAATATTGTTTTTATTTTTTTATACGTTTTGTGTATCCATTTTTTTAGTAATGTTAATAAAATTATTAAATGCACTGATTTTAGATTTAATAATTTTTTCTATTTTTTATAAGTTTTGTATATCCATAATAAAATTTTTTTTATAAGTTTTATGAGGGGCGGAGCCACACCTCGTGAACTTGTTCGTTAAAAGGCTCGTTTATCTTATTATATATATATATATATTTAAATATGACATAAATAATATACTATTAATTATTATAATGATTTATTATAAACGAATTCAAATTAAGTTCGTTTAATTTTTAAATAATTTTTTTTCAATCTGAACTCGAGCTATTTAATCTTATTACTAATTGAACTTGAATTTAAAAATTAAAGTTCGAATCGAACTCAAGTCTAAGCTCAAGCCTAAAATAACAAATCGAGTTTGAACTCGAGCTTCTTACTATTCGGCTTAACTCGATTCGATTACACCCATACTTCCTTTCTTATCGACGAAGAGGGAAAAAAAAGAGAAAAAGAAAAATTATCGATGAGGATGGGCAATAATGTCTTTTGAGAGATCACCATCGAGGAAAGGAAAAGATACGGTATAGCTAATGAGTGAGGAAAAAGATGCAAGAACATCGATGAGAAAAGGGAATATGAGATCATATATAATTACGTGGGCATATATTTTGGAGAGATTAATACAGAAAAATTTATTAGGTTTTTTAAAAAAATAAGATATATAATTAAAAAATCTATCATAAATAAAATTAAAAAAATGATTTTGTAAAAAAATATTAAAATTTTAAAAATAATGAGCGCCAATTTTATTAGGGCCCTTGGCATTTGCCTTACCGGCCTATACCTTAAGCTCGGTTTAGGCCTAGTGATTAGGAGTAGAGATTGACTAGACTGAGATGAAGACGAGTCAAGAGTGTTCCGGAAAACTAAGGAGTCGAGGTGTTTGGGATAAAACTCCGGAGACTTAGGAAGCGAGACCTGGTGATGGAAAAAGACGACCAGTGAGTCGAATTGCTCAAGAAAGGGCTCTAGTGACTCGAGGTGCTCGGAACAACTTCGGGTACCATCTTATGTATACCTTCGAATCGGACAGTGGAGCGGAGTCAAATGAAATCTGATTATAATGTTGGTCGAAGAGGATGAACTCAAGAATAAAGTTAATAACATCATCTATTCATATTGTGTCTAATGAAATATAAGTATTGAAAATGTATCCATGTATTTGTATTTTCTCAAATATGAACTATGCATTTAGAATGTCACAGTCAAACATACATTGATACCTAGCCAGACATGCATAGATATCTTATTAGGTACCAAGCCAACAATCATATGCTATCAATACAAGTAAGATGGTTAAAAGAAATATAATAGAGTAAGATAGTTAAAAGAAATGTAATAAAATGTGAGTTTCGTAGAAATAATATGACTTGAAATATAAAGTTTTTGATAAACTCGATCTAACTATTTGTATCTTTTTGATCCCCACTATTGCTAAGAAAAATACAAAGAGATGACGGAGACTAAATTTATCACGTTCAACACAAGAACAAAGGTAAAATATATGAATTCAAAATTTTTTAACACAAAATATTAGAAAAATAATCTTATAGCTTTTCAAAAGCGGACAAACTAAATCAAATAAAAGATAATCATGAATATCCTATTAATTGTCAAGCTGATAATCGTCCTCTAGTCCAAATATATCCTTTGAGAGTTACTTCGATAGGGGTATTGCCATTTTAAAATTTGAGAGTCAAAATTTCGTAAAGTTAATATGCCCATCCTCCCCATCAGTGGCAGAGCCAATCCGAGTGATTTACCTGAGTTGTGGACCTTGTGCGTTGATGTCGACGTCTTCATCCCCACCTAATCTCCTCTTTTGATACCATTACCTGGGCTAGCCTCCTCTTCTTGTCGATGCCGACGCGTTAGTCTTCTCTTTTTTAATTTTTTCCGCTTCATCCTACTTAAGTTTCTTTCTCATTGTCGTTGAGCCTCGGGCTACAACCCGGGTAGTCACAAAGCTGGCTCCGCCCATGCTCCCTACGCATTAGCCACTGTAGCATCTGGTAAACAATGAAGATGCTTTTTTCCCTCCCTTGATCATTGAGTTGATGCTTCTTAGTTCTACAATAATTTTTTTAAAAAAATATTTTTCTAATCCCAACAAAGAAGACAATTTTATCGGAAGAAGGAAATTTTTAATAATGGTTGGAATGCAAATATTTGCTCGATATCATTTTTCTAATGCTTACTGATTGTCAAAATTTTATTACCAATTTTCTATTAAAAAGAATTAGTATTAAATCTTTTTTTCTCAAAAATTTTAAAATATTTTCTACAAAGAATATTACATATTTCTCTTGCAGGGATGGGCTGGGCTGACGTGCTTTATGCAACCGGTATTCAAGGTCTGCTCTGCTACAGGTCGTAACCCTTTTTAATTAGTTATTATATTAATTAAATCAGGCAGTGTTAATTAAATCAGGCTGAGCTGGGCTAGGCCAGGCCGGGCCGGGCCGGGCCGGGCCGAGGTGCTTATCCAGCCGGCCTTGAAGATCTGCTCTGCTACAGGTCATAGCCCTTTTTAATTTTTTCTTATATTAATTAAATCAGGCAGTGTTATTCGGCACTAATTCATTTTCGAGCCTCTGGTCTCACTTTCCCTCCCCTTCCAATTTCTCCTCCTCCTTCCTTCGTTAATTAATTATGATGACGACGATGATGCTTGCGTCGGATGCAAAACCACCCTCTGTCCATGGGCTCGATCGTGGACTCCTGGGTGGATCGCATCAGACCAGAGGAATCAGACGCAAGCGCATCAACGATGATGAGTCCGCCTTCGACGACGCTGCCGTCAAAAAACAGCGAATACAATTGTCGATTTCTACGCCGAAACTGTCCTTGGTTTTGGATTTGGACCTCACTCTCTTAAACTCGGTCGAGGTAATTTATCTGCACTACTTGCAGTGTATTTATTGGTTTGTTTGTTAATTTTGTCAAAATATAATGCAAATAAATTCGTTTAATTAATGGATTTGAATCATCAGTTTGACCGAGTCGCTCCAGCTGATAAACGACTTCTGAGGAGAAAACTGACGATGCAGCAAGAGAAGGAAGATTGTGATCTTTTCTGCGTTGATCGTCTTCGATGTTGGACGAAACTCAGACCCGGGGTCAGAGACTTCCTCCACAAGGTAACGCCTATGTTTTTTTTTAAAAAAAATACGTACTTACTTCTAGAAATAACTATAATAACAATAGATAATTGAGGAATGAGGATTAGTATAAAGATGTTTTTCTCTGTTTTTTTTTAAAATATTAATATGAGTATATTTTTATTGGCTAATAAAAATACATAACTTATGAAAATATAACTATAATAACACTAGATAAGGATGTTTCTTTTTCTAAAAGAAACAATGAGGATTATATAAGGATTTTTTTTATATTTTTTTAAAATATTAATATAAGGATATTTTATTGGCTAATAAATATACTTAACTTTTGGAAATATATCTATAATAACAACGGTAAAGATATTTTCTTCTAAAAAAACGACGACAATTAAGAGAAAGTAAGATGGTAATAAAATTAACATTCATCCACATTAATATAATTACTACCATGCATTAGAGGGCGGGGACTTCGATCATGTCAGAGAGAAGCTTAAGTCATTGGGTTGGGCTATGTCCAAGTCACCTCCATAAATGATAAATTCAGTGTTTACAGCCCTAATCATTATCAACATTCAATAATAAACCCTAAAGGCAGGCAGACATGAATTCACCAAACCAATCAAGTTTATAAAACTAGAACAACTAATAATTAAAGAACATTTAAAGGGAGTGTATGTATCTTTGCAGTCAGGCAAGCATGATGAGTGAGTTCAGTTAATGGTAGTGTATGTATCTTTGCAGACCATTTATAATAAAGAACAACTAACAATATCTAGTACCATTTTTTTGTCAAACCAATAACGACCACTACAGCTATTGCCTCAAACATGTTAATAAGATTAGTAAAAACTTACGATATGACCAACGGAAATGACAAAAATAACTTTTCTAACAGTTGAGTTATTTATTATTCAATTTGCTCTTCCAGGATCATTATTCATGTTCTATATATGGATAATATTTTACTCACTAACATTGATAGTAGTGATGCACAATGAACTAATGTCAATATAGGTGAATTAATTAATTTTCCATAACATTGATGGTTATAATTGCACAGTATTTTTTATAACATAAACAGAGAACCGATTAATTTTTAATGTTATTTGCATCCAATAAGGATAGGGTTACATCAAGGATCAGCTTTAAGTCCCTATCTTTTTACACTAATCATGGATGAACTCACTAAGCACATTCAAGATACAGTGCCATGGTGCATGTTGTTTGCAGATGATTTTGTTTTGATAGATGAGACACGTGAAGGAGTAAATGCTAAACTAGAATCTTGGCGGGAAACTCTAGAAATGAAAGGTTTTAGGCTTAGTAGAGTAAAGACTGAATATATGGAATTTAAGTTTAGCAATGCTAGACGTAGTGAAACAATTGTTAAGATAGGAGATGATGAGTTGTCTAAAATCGAGAACTTTAAGTATTTAGGATCGTTCTTGCAAAGTGATGGAGGAATTGAGAGAGATGTCTTACATAGAATACAAGCAGGATGGTTGAAATGGAGATTAGCATCGGGTGTCTTATGTGATCGTAAAGTACCTCTAAAACTTAAAGGGAAGTTCTACAAAACGGCAGTTAGACCTGCTATGTTATATGGTGCTGAATGTTGGGCTATGACTCGAGCACATGAGCAAAAGATGAAAGTTGCAGAGATGAGGATGTTAAGGTGGATGTGTGGACATACGAGGATGGATAGAATAAGGAATGAGAGTATTAGAGAGAAAGTCGGAGTTGCATCTATTGAAAAAAAACTTCGGGAGACACGTTTGAGATGGTACGGACATGTACTTAGAAGACCAATAAATGCCCCTGTTAGACGATGTGAAACTATGATAAATACGCACATTAAAAGAGGGAGAGGAAGACCAAAAAAGACTTGGTTGGCAACAATAAAACAAGATAAATTTTATTTAAATCTAGATGATGATATAGTAGGGGATAGAACTCAATGGCGTAAAAGGATCCATATAGCCGACCCCACCTAGTGGGATAAGGCTTTGTTGTTGTTGTTGTTGTTGTTGTTATATATTTTACGAACTAATCCTTTCTTTTATTTTTAATTGTAGGCGAGAGAATTGTTTGACTTGCACGTCGTCACCATGGGGACTCAGCGGTATGCAGCTGTGATGGCAGAACTACTAGATCCCACCGGCACTTTATTTTTTGGCAGGATCATCTCCAGAGAGGATGCCAGTATAGATGATCGTGGTTTACCGGTTAAAAATTTAGATCAAGTGACTGCTTTTGAGTCCAGCGTGCTGATTTTGGATGATACTGTGAGAGTTTGGCCACATCATCAATGGAATCTCATTCATATTAAGAGGTATATATAATAAAATAAAGTAATACTTCTTTAATTATTTAAATACTATTTTTGGTTCTTAATTTAAATGGTTGATAATTTAATTTGTGTAGATACGCCTATTTTCCCTACACTTGGCGTAAGTACATGGCAGTGGGAGATTCGCCTCTTTATACGGGCATGGACGATGATGACGCTTTAGCATCCGTCTTATCGGTAAGAAATCAATTGTTTTCTAACTTACTCTAGCTTGTATTAATTAAGAGGGGTTAATTTGAATTTTAGTTGTTTCAATATTTTTAATTTTTTTATTGAGCAGGTGCTAGAGAGAGTTCACGACGACTATCACTTGGTGCATCAGTATGCGAGTCGCGTTGATGTCAGGACTATACTCGCTAGCACTCTCAGAGGATAGCACTTTATTTGTTATTTGGATTATATCGATATCAGTATGATACATTTGTATACTTTTATATTGAAAGTTGAAGAATCCATGAAAAGTTATCATTCATTACATTGGACTATCTTAGTTTTCTTGGGGACTCCCACTGCATTTTGGTTACTGGAGAAACACTCGAATTGAGGAACTCATATAAAAATGAGTAATAATCAGATACCCCTTTGAGACCCGTGGTTACTGGGGAAATACCAATGGTACCCCTTTGAGACCCAAAGGTTACTGGGATAATATCTACCTCAATATCGAGTGCTCCTTTGAGACCTTATGTGGATAATGCAAAGCATTAGGGAGGACGATCCTTGCGTGTGAAGCAGGTAAGTGCTTCCTCGCTGGAAACTCTGGGAACACAATGGAATGATGAAATAACTTGGATTGGTAATGATTCTTTAAATTTGAGTCACATTATACAGCGCACAAAAAAACTTTCAGAGTTATATCACAAGGAAATAATTCATATATTCATTAATAAAATTACTTTATCAATTAGATGAATTCGCTAAGGAGGATGATATTTCATTCATATACATTAGTTTAAATGTATTTAACTGCATATTTTGTCGTGTGAATCATGTATGTGCATGATATCAAGAGAGTTTTAAATCAAAATCCGCTGTCACTAAATTAGGAGGCCACATCTCAATGTGTTCCTTATTGAGATGAGGATTTTCATTCCAATCAGTAAAAAGGAAAATACATTTCAGTAGTGAAAAGGAGAAAGATATATCTCTCTGCGAAACACAACTTTTATAACTTAAAGCAAAACCTCTAGATTTAAATTTTGAGAAAATAAAAAGAATCTACCAAATGTCACAATATCCATATGCTCAAATAAAAAGATGGTTTGGCACTAAGGAAGATAATAGGCCTAACTAAATCTTATTTGTTCTATCCTATAATAAGGGCCGCATTATCCATTACACGAATTCTTTCTTCTATCATTTGATAAAAACAATGTGTTAGCATCTCATGGGAAGAATACAATCACAAATGACAATATTTACTGAATACAAATTATTTTCTACAAAAGAATTCGAAACGAAAAGGGGAAAATAAGAGAATTTACAATAATTTACTCGTCAATTTTGTTCTATTGAATTTTAGATAAGTTTGATTGACCTTTATGAGAGAAAAAGGAACAGCACAATTGGATATAAAATCGAAAGTACTCGATATTACCTGACTTTGAGGGGCACCCATCCATGAATGGTTTCTCCGGCCACATTGCTCAGCCACGCGGGCCATCCTGTGGCGATCTGCTCCGCTTCGGCTTGTCGGTTCATGTTACACATAAGGAAGCTCCCAGAGCTATTGCCGGAGCTCATTTTCTCTGATTCCGCCGACTCGCTTTGTTCCCCGAACTCACCATTCTCGCGAGGCAGCGACCGTTTAGTGTGCGACTACTCGCGAGCCGCCGCCTCTCGGCGCCTCTCCGGCATCTCGCGAAGCGGCCGCCGCTCGCTGCCTCTCCCGATTCTTCTTGCTGATGGAGTTTAGGGTTGCCGCTCGAATTTGCTGCGGAGGGGATGGGAAACGGACCGGACGAGAAAAGTGGAAGTTTAGATTAAGAAAAAGTTGGATTAATTTGTTTAATCTATTCTTAACCTAATGACATTTATTAAAATTGTTCGGTTTTTGAGATAATGGTGAAATCCATGTTAGCAAGTTCGTTTTCTTGTTGTTTACTTTCCTTTTTTTTTTCTTTGTTATTTTTAATATAACTAGATCCTGTGGAATCTATTTCGAATTGATATGGTTTTCTAGAACTTATTTTAGAATTCATAATTACAAGATAACCATTAAGTATATATCAATGCTGTTCTTTGAGCGTGACTTAGATTGCAAACATATAATATTCTGTCCAAATCAAATAAAATTTGTAACTTGAGTTTCCGTAATGTGGGACCATCTATCAAGGGCGGCTAAGATGTCGCATCCATTTTTTTTTTATATCAAAGTTACATGTTGTTTTCATCAAGTTTATAGTATAAAATTAGGATTTTCAATAATTTTTAATTTTGTCCTGAATTTTGATTTATTAGCGTAAAATGATATATTATAGTCCCATAGGATCCTGTTCAATTTTTTAGTTTCTTATATTTTTTACGAATACATACAAATAAAAGTATTATTTGATGATTTTCTATAAGGTCACTAATATTTTGGATAATTGTCACATTTGATTGAATTAAATATTAAAATGCATTGGTATCAATCAACTATTGTAAGGAAACAATTGACCATTGTGCCTAAAATAACAAACATAAATATTTTGAGTCGAGCGATATAATAATAGTCGACTATTGTGCGTAAAATTAGGCATAAAATTTTCTTAAGTCGATTGAGTCACTCAACTAACTTATTAAATCAATTATCTGTTGGATATCTTGGATATTTATTGTGAATGGAAAGGGAGGTGGTGAGACTTTAGTCCCACATTAGAACTTTCCATTGAATGGAAAGTGAGGAGGAGAATAAAAAGACTCCCTTGTGAGTGGGGCTTTAGTCCCATATTGGGAGTTTTAAGGCAAAATGTTTGGTTTATATTGTATCACAAGCCAGGGGCGTAGCCAGACTTTCAAATTACATGGGGCTACTATGTGAATATTAACTTATAAAAGACATAAAAATTTAATTAATTTAAAAATATAAATAACATAAAAAGCATATGAATAGTTTTTCTTTTCTTCACTTCCTGAGTCTTCTGTATTGAAATGAATAGATACAAAAATTATCATATCTAATAATGAAGAAATATTCTTTATTAACTAATTATATAATATGATGCATATGAAGTCATACATGTTAATATCAAACAAACAATAAAAAAATAATCAATTATATAAATAAAAATAACTAAATTAATTAATAATCTTGTTAATAAATTTAATCAATTTATCAAAAGAAAATGATTGTAGTTTGACTCGTACAAAATTAAAAAAAATAAACCTGTGGTGATAAACACATAGATATCGGCTGTTCTTCGAGAGAAAAGATGTCGCGGTTATACTCGTCGAGTCATCGTCGATCGTCTATATATGACATAAATATGAAATATATAAATAAAAAAATATTATAAAAGCTTTTAAGAAATAGAAAAATTAGAGATAAAAAAATTCATCTCAAATATGAATCGATTAAAAAATTAATTTTAAATATGAATAGATTTCTTCTATTTCATGGAAGAGAGAAATAAAATAATCAAAATTTTATAATAAAATATTGCTTACCGATTTGCTGTTGGCTGTAGCCTGTAGAAAACTTTAAAAAGGGTTTAGGCAGAAGTTTTTGGCTGGCTTTGGAAATTTTGGCAGGCTTCGAAATTCGAAAATTTTGCTTTTGGCAGAAGCTTTTGGCGGGCGGCAGAAGGTTTCGTGTTGGCTACAGAAAATTTTGACAGATGGTAAAAAATTGAGAATATTTGTGGCAGGCGGCATTTTTATAAAAAGCAGAAACTGCCCAACTGGTAGGGCAACACTGCAAAATACCATTTACCAGAAAAGTTGGGCCAGGAGTTATATTATATATATACTTATATTTTTTTGGTTGATGTGGGTGGGGCTGGAGCCCACCCTAGCCCAAGGGTGGCTCCGCCCCTGTCACAAGCATGGTAGTTGTGAACAAATGTTAGGGGAGAGGCTCTCTCTCACGCGTGGGTGCGCAGGGGGGTGCAAATCCAGGGTCCGGATTTGTTTCAAGGAAACTGCGCTGCGCAGGCCTCAGCAGCATCCCGGTCGGGAGACGTCCGACCACTACTCAGGAGTTCCCAGTCAGGAAACTTCACTCGGGAATTCCACTCGGCGGCTCGGGAGCTCACTCGGGAATTCCACTCTGCTCGAGAAACATTACTCCGGTCGGAAGCTTCACTCGGGACTCCACTCGGGAATTCTACTCGGAGTTCGGAAGACGTTGCTCGAGTCGGGAGATTCCACTCGGGAGCTCACTTGGCCATTCCGCTCGGGATCTCACTCGGCTACTCGGGAACTCCACTCGGCCACTCGGAGCTCACTCGACTACTCGGGAAATCTGCTCGGGAGCTCACTCGGCGGCTCGGGAGCTCGAAAACTTTACTTGAAAGACTGCAGCTTGGAGAAAAAGCGTCGAGGCCACTCAACAGAGATAAGTTGAAATTAATTTCTGTAATTTCAATTTACTGTAAAATCTCCGAATATCCTCCAACAATCTTGAAACAGAGTCGTTCTGTTGAAATGGCCACGGAACGTGTTGAGGTGAAACAGACTCATCACCAGGCCCCCTCCGCCCCGATCGGGAATGTCCCGATCAACCATGGGGAAAAGCCAGAAAAGTTCACTGGGCTGAACTTCAAGAGATGGCAGCAGAAGATGCTCTTCTACTTGACCACACTCAATCTGGCTCGGTTCTTGACCGAGGACCCTCCCACGTAAGCTGAGGCTGCTGAGGTAGAGGCATGGACTCATTCTGAGTACCTACGCCGAAACTACATCCTCAACTGCTTGGCCGACTCGCTGTATGCTGTGTACAGCACGAAGAACACGGCCAAAGAGCTATTGGAGTCCTTGGACAAGAAGTATAAGTCGGAGGACGCTGGGGCCAAAAAGTTCATCGTGGGCAGATTCTTGGACTACAAGATGGTTGACTCTAAGACTGTGATCAGCCAAGTCCAGGAGCTTCAGGTGATCCTCCATGAGATCCACTCAGAAGGTATGGTTCTGAGTGAAACCTTCCAAGTAGCAGCCATCATTGAGAAGCTGCCCCCCGGCTGGAAGGATTTCAAGAACTACCTGAAGCACAAACGGAAGGAGATGAACATGGAGGAACTTGTTGTGAGACTTCGCATCGAAGAAGACAACAAGTGTTCAGAAAGAAAGATGTTCTCTCAAGCTACTGTGAAAGCCAACGTGGTCGAGCACGGACAAAGCTCGAAACAGAAGAATTCTAAATCTTCCAAGCTGGGATCCAAAGGAGGCATCACCAAGAAGTTCTCTGGGAAGTGCTACAACTGTGGTAAAGTGGGTCACAAGTCTTCGGAATGCAAGAAACCGAAGAAGAAGCAGGAGGCCAACCTGAACGAGGGACCAGAAATGGAAGACCTCTGTGCCGTAGTCTCTGAACTGAACCTGGTGGGTTCAAACCCGTGGCAATGGTGGATCAATACTGGAGCCACCAGACATGTATTCTACAACAAGGAGCTGCTCCACAACTTTGAAGAAATTAGTGGAGAGAAGCTGTTCATGGGGAACTCGACAACCTCGGACATCATGGGCCAAGGGAAAGTGGTGCTGAAGATGACCTCGGGCAAGGACCTGACTCTCACCAATGTGCTGTATGTTCCGGAGATTCGAAAGAATCTAGTGTCCGGATCACTGTTAAGCAAGCATGGCTTTCGCATTGTATTTGAGTCCGACAGAGTTGTTCTGTCGAAGAAGGGAATGTTTGTAGGAAAGGGCTATGTATCTGATGGGCTGTTTAAGCTCAGTGTAATGACTATTAGGCCTAAGATAAATAAAGGTGAAAGCTCTTCCGTTTATATGCTTGAGTCTTCTTGTCTATGGCATAGTAGACTAGGACATGTGAACTACGATGTGATTCGTAGATTAATAAACATGCAAAGCATACCTACATTCCACCTTGACCCGAAACACAAGTGTGAGACTTGTGTTGAAGCGAAGTTGACTAGGTCATCATTTCAACATGTTGAAAAAAGCACCGAACCACTCGGCCTAATTCACACTGACGTATGTGACCTTAAAGGTACACCGACACGTGGTGGGAATAAGTACTTCATCACTTTTGTAGATGACAACACAAAATATTGTTATGTGTATCTTCTCAAAAGCAAGGATGAAGCTGTAGAGAAATTCGTTCTCTATAAGAATGAGGTTGAAAACCAACTTAATAAGAAAATTAAGGCGGTTCGAAGTGACTGGGGTGGTGAATACGTATCACCATTCGCTGAGTTGTGTGCTGAACATGGAATCAGACACGAAACAACAGCTCCTTATGCCCCTTAGCAGAATGGGATTGCTGAGCGAAAGAATCGAACTCTTAAGGAGATGATGAATGCTCTTCTATTGAGCTCTGGACTGCCAGACTCCATGTGGGGGGAAGCTGTGTTAACAACTAATTACCTTTTAAATATGGTCCCTCGAAAGAAAATAGATAAGAGCCCTTATGAGTTATGGAATGGAAGACAACCATCCTACAAATACTTGCGAGTGTGGGAGTGTCTTGCCAAAGTTTTGGTGTCTGATCCGAAAAAGGTTAAGATAGGATCAAAAACTATTGATTGCATATTTATTGGATATGCACATAACAGCAGTGCATATCGGTTTTGTGTGTATGAGTCACAAATACCGGATATTCACAAGAACTCGATAATAGAATCGAGAAATGCCTCATTCTTCGAGCATGTATTTCCATATAAGACCCGAGAGGATGCTAGCTCCTCAAAACGGGTTGAGGAAATACTAGAAGAAGAAGAAGAGGATGATGAACCAGTGGAGGCTGCGCCTCGGCGAAGTAAGAGAGCTCGGGTGGAAAAATCTTATGGATCAGATTTTATCACTTTCATACTGGAAGGTGACCCCCAAAGCTACTCAGAAGCTATGAACTCTTCGGAGGGACCTCACTGGAAAGAGGCAATTGCATCTGAGATAGAATCTATTTTACAAAATCACACTTGGGAACTTGTGGATCTTCCTCCAGGGAGTAAACCATTAGGTTGCAAGTGGATTTTCAAGAAGAAGATAAGATCAGATGGCACAATTGACAAGTATAAGGCCAGGTTGGTAATTAAAGGTTACCGACAGAGAGAAGACCTTGATTACTTTGATACATATTCTCCTGTGTTGAGAATAATGTCCATTAGAGTGTTATTAGCTATTGCTGCCCTATGGAACCTGGAAATACATCAGATGGATGTAAAGACGGCCTTTCTAAATAGAGATTTAGAAGAGGAAATTTACATGGAGCAACCTGAGGGGTTTTCTGTGCCAGGACAGAATAACCAGGTTTGCAAATTGGTGAAGTCTTTA
Source organism: Boesenbergia rotunda (assembly GCA_024364735.1). NCBI lineage: Eukaryota > Viridiplantae > Streptophyta > Magnoliopsida > Zingiberales > Zingiberaceae > Boesenbergia > Boesenbergia rotunda. The sequence continues at coordinate 12,397 of JAGFNQ010000828.1, read as the reverse complement.
TACGGCTTGAAGTAAGCTCCAAAGCAGTGACATGAGAAATTTGATAATGCCATGCGAGAAAGTGGATTCAAAATCAATGAATGTGATAAATGTGTCTACTCGAAAGCTACAGAAGATGACTTTGTCATCTTGTGCTTATATGTAGATGACATACTTATATGTAGATGACATACTTATCATTGGGAATAATGATAAGATAATCAAATCCACGAAAGACATGAGCCTAGCTGATGTGATTCTAGGAATCAAGATTCTTAGAACAGTTGAAGGACTTGTTCTTAGTCAATCCCACTACGTGGACAAGATTCTTGAGAAATTCACCAATGGTGATACTGCGTTGGCACGAACGCCGATAGATACAAGCCAACATCTATCGAAATACCGAGGCGAAAGTATCTCTCACGTAGAGTACGCTCGAGTGATTGGAAGTCTGATGTACTTGATGAATTGTACATGACCAGACTTAACCTACACAGTAAGCAAACTGAGTAGATACACGAGTAATCCCGGTGTTGAGCACTGGAAAGGGATAACAAGAGTACTGAGGTACTTGAGATATACTCGTGGAAATGGACTGCACTATATGAGATATCCTGTTGTTATCGAAGGATACAGCGATGTGAGTTGGATATCTGACATAAAAGACTCGAAGTCTACGAGTGGTTATGTGTTCACTCTGGGAAGTGCAACCATTTCATGGAAATCTTCTAAGCAAACCGTAATAACCAGATCCACGATGGAGTCTGAGTTTGTAGCTCTTGACAAATGTGGTGAAGAGGCTGAATGGTTACAATAATTCTTAGAAGATGTACCGAGATGGCCGAAACCCGTGCCGACAATCTGCATACATTGTGATAGTTAATCGGCAATTGGCCGGGCACAAAGCCATCTGTACAATGGTAAGTCTAGACATATACGTCGAAGACACAATACCATTAGACAACTACTCTCAACTGGAGTTATCACTGTTGACTATGTGAAGTCAAAGGATAACTTAGTGGATCCGCTAACCAAAGGGTTAAATCGAGAGTCAGTTGCAAGCTCATCAAGGAGGATGAGTTTGATGCCGATAGAAAAAGCTGGTGCAAAGGAAACCCAACCTATGCAGACTGGAGATCCCAAGAACTAGGTTCAAAGGGGCAACCTAACTGCACCGACAAAGTTGTTCACTGTAAGGGAATGACCCTTTGAAACAGTGAAGGATTGAGGTTAAGCATACGGCTTTTAATGATTCAATAGAGTTATGTGGAAAAACTCTTAAGAGATCACCTATGTGAGAAAGAAGTGGGGCCGCTTTGAAGAGAATTGGAGGCACAATTCTTAGAACTTCTCGCAGAATCAGGCGTGTTCATGGCCAAGAAAGAGCACACTCATGAGAACTGAGGTGTATCAGGGAGAGTCCTGACTGAGATGTGTCAATGCTTACATAAACGGCAGCACAGTTCAAGGACATCATGTCTACTGTCAGTTACGAAGCAAACAGATCTTCACAAGGGAAGGTTCAAAGGGTGAAACCTACCTATCCTATACACGACTCAACTGCTGAATGCTATCACCATGTTTCCATTCATGTGGGGGATTGTTGGATATCTTGGATATCTATTGTGAATGGAAAGGGAGGCGGTGGGACTTTAGTCCCACATTGGAACTTTCCATTGAATGGAAAGTGACGAGGAGAATAAAGGGACTCCCTTGTGAGTGGGGCTTTAGTCCCACATTTGGAGTTTTAAGGCAAAATATTTGGTTTATATTGTATCACAAGCATGGTAGTTGTGAACAAATGCTAGGGGAGAGGCTCTCTCTCACGCGTGGGTGCGCAGGGGGGGTGCAAATCCAGGGCCCGGATTTATACTGAACCAAGTGAACTCGTGTGCGTGCACGACCCGCGCACGTCGAATGTCTGACCGGTCAGGTCAAAATTTGTCCAAGCAGATGAACCAATGTTTTCCCAAATTAATTTTTTGCTCAAATGTAACTGATGTATTAATTTTGATTAATGCGAGATCGGTAACCCCCAGACGTTTGGATCTGGTCGGGTAAATGGCAGTAAATGACGATTAATTCGTCATTTACTCCTGCGGGGGTCTGAGCCTATATAAAGGGGATGACCGAGAGCAAAAGAAAGAGACACAGAGAAATTCTCCTCCGCTCCAACTCCGCCTCGTTCCCGACCTCCACTGATAGCAGTCGGGTACTTCCTCAGTTCACCACGAGCAACGAGTGCTCCGTTGTGCCCATGGTCGGCTGTTGTATCCTGAGTGATAGACGTCCTGAGTGATAGACGTCCGTCTGAGCCTCGAAGCACCGCCGGAGGAGGACGAATCTGTTTCAAGGAAACTGCGCTGCGCAGGCCTCAGCAACATCCCGGTCGGGAGACGTCCGACCACTACTCAGGAGTTCCCAGTCAGGAAACTCCACTCGGGAATTCCACTCGGCGGCTCGGGAGCTCACTCGACTATTCCGCTCGGGACTCCACTCGGGAATTCCAACTCGGGAATTCCACTCTGCTCGGGAAACATTACTCCCGTTGGAAGCTTCACTCGGGAGCTTCACTCGGGACTCCACTCGGGAATTCCACTCGGAGTTCGAAAGACGTTGCTCGAGTCGGGAGATTCCACTCGGGAGCTCACTCGACCATTCCGCTCAGGATCTCACTCGGCTACTCGAGAGTTCCACTCGGCTACTCGGGAACTCCACTCGGCCACTCGGAGCTCACTCGGCCACTCGGGAAATCTGCTCGGGAGCTCACTCGGCGGCTCGGGAGCTCGAAAACTTTACTTGAAAGACTGCAGCTTGGAGAAAAAGCAGTCGAGGCCACTCAACAGAGATAAGTTGAAATTAATTTCTGTAATTTCAATTTACTGTAAAATCTCCGAATATCCTCCAACATTATCATATAATAACAATCAACAAATGTGTCTGGGATTGTGTATAAAAAGTTTCTAAATCAACGGATGTATTTGACTATTAACATCAATCGACTGTTATTTGCGAATAGTTGACTGTTAGTCGTAGATTCAAACATAGAAAGTTTACCAATCCACTAGGGGAGTATGTTATTTTGTAACACACGTATTTATGTTATCACAGACATACTTATTAAGGGATATAATTAATCTTAATTGTGAGTTAATATTAAGATGTGAGTTTCTTTAATGTAGAGAGCCTTATGATCAGCTAATAATAAAATCGGGTCTATAATTAGATATCAAGTGTCATCCCATAGAGTTGAGTAACTTAAGATTTCTTTCTTCTACATTTGTGAGAAGATTACAATGTCGTCACATGGTCTATCACGATTATTTATTTTCGTCTTAGTCTCATAGAGTTTAATAGCAATTTTTTAAGTAAATCAATAAATTATAGATAATTTTTTTAAAAAAAATATACAATAGTTAAATATTTCTATTATAATTGAATAATACTATAAACATATCCAAAACAATCACTAAAAACATATCCAAAACTCTATATCAGTAGATAGGGTTGAGCTAGGAGATGAGATTTTGGGTGCCGAAACCTCTAATCTTGCTGTATCACCAATGCTATAGGAGTGGTTTAGGTATATCAGTGAGTTTTGAGCAAAACTCACTGATGGACCTACCATATTTGGAATTCTGAAAACCTTATATCAGTAGAAAGGTTGAGCTACGAGATAAGATTTTGGGTGCCGAAACCTCTAATCTTGCTGTATCACCAATGTTATAGGAGTGGTTTAGGTCTATAAGTGAGTTTTGCTCAAAACTCGTTGATATACCAAAACCACTCCTATAGCATTGGTGATACAGCAAGATTAGAGGTTTTGGCACCCAAAATCTCATCTCCTAGCTCAACCCTGCATACTGATATAGAGTTTTCAGAATTCCAAATATGGTAGGTCTATCAGTGAGTTTTGCTCAAAACTCACTGATATACCTAAACCACTCCTATAGCATTGGTGATACAGCAAGATTAGAGGTTTCGGCACCTAAAATCTCATCTCCTAGCTCAACCCTGTCTACTGATATAGGGTTTTCAGAATTCCAAATATGGTAGGTCCATCAGTGAGTTTTGCTCAAAACTCACTGATATACCTAAACCACTCCTATAGCATTGGTGATACAGCAAGATTAGAGGTTTCGGCACCCAAAATCTCATCTCCTAGCTCAACCCTGTCTACTGATATAGAGTTTTCAGAATTCCAAATATGGTAGGTCCATCAGTGAGTTTTGCTCAAAACTCACTGATATACCTAAACCACTCCTATAGCATTGGTGATACAGCAAGATTAGAAGTTTCGGCACTCAAAATCTCATCTCCTAGCTCAACCCTGTCAACTGATATCGAGTTTTCAGAATTCCAAATATGGTAGATCCATCAGTGAGTTTTGCTCAAAACTCACTGATATACCTAAACCACTCCTATAACATTTTATTATTATATAATTATATATTATACCTTTTTTATAAAAATTATAAATAATATGTAATTATATATTATACTTTTTATAATTTTTTTATATTTAATAATGGAGGGCCTGAAGTCTATCAGACTTCAGGCCCTCCTTGGGCCTAAAGTCATCAGACTTCAGGCCCTCCTTAGGTCTGAAGTCGGATGACTTCAGGCCAAAGGGCACTGAAATTTTTTTAATATTAACAATATTTTTTATGTTTAATTATTATTTATTAAATTAATATTTATAGGATCTGAAGTTATTTGACTTCAGGCCCTCCTGGGATGACTTCAGGCCCTGCGTTTGAATATGAAATTAAGTGTTTTGATAGGTTTTTCTATATATTAATATATTTTTAAAATAGAAAAAAATATTTGAGTTCTCGTCGGGCCTGAATCAAAAGATTTCAGGCCCAACGTGGGCCTGAAATAAAAAAATTTCAGGCCCATGGTCAGTTTTTTTCAAAAAGATTTTTATACATTAATATATTTATTAAATATTATTTAATATACTTATTTCTATTAATCAAATATAAAAATCATTTATTTATATTTTTAATGCTACTATCATTATAAAAATCATTTATTTATATTTTTAATGCTACTATCTTTATAGCAAAACTTACTTATAGACCTAAACCACTCCTATAGCATTGGTGATACAGCAAGATTAGAGGTTTAGGCACCCAAAATCTCATCTCCTAGCTCAACCCTGTCTACTGATATAGAGTTTTCAGAATTCCAAATATGGTAGGTCTATCAGTGAGTTTTGCTCAAAACTCACTGATATACCTAAACCACTCCTATAGCATTGGTGATACAGCAAGATTAGAGGTTTCGGCACTCAAAATCTCATCTCCTAGCTCAACCCTGTCTACTGATATAGAGTTTTCAGAATTCCAAATATGGTAGGTCCATCAGTGAGTTTTGCTCAAAACTCACTGATATACCTAAACCACGCCTATAGCATTGGTGATACAGCAAGATTAGAGGTTTCGACACTCAAAATCTCATCTCCTAGCTCAACCCTGTCTACTGATATAGAGTTTTCAGAATTCCAAATATGGTAGGTCCATCAGTGAGTTTTGCTCAAAACTCACTGATATACCTAAACCACTCCTATAGCATTTAATTATTATTTAATTATATATTATACCTTTTTTATAAAAATTATAAATAATATGTAATTATATATTATACTTTTTATAAAAAAAATTTATATTTAATAATGGAGGGCCTGAAGTCATCAGACTTCAGGCCCTCCTTAGGCCTGAAGACGGATGACTTCAGGCCAAAGGGCACTGAATTTTTTTTAATATTAACAATATTTTTTATGTTTAATTATTATTTATTAAATTAATTATTTATAGGATCTGAAGTTATTTGACTTCAGACCCTCCTGGGATGACTTCAGGCCCTGCGTTTAAATCTGAAATTAAGTGTTTTGATAGGTTTTTTTATATATTAATATATTTTTTAAATAGAAAAAAAAAATTGAGTTCACGTCGGGCCTGAATTAAAAGATTTCAGGCCCAACGTGGGCCTGAAATAAAAATATTTCAGGCCCACGGTCAGTTTTTTTTAAAAAGATTTTTATACAATAATATATTTATTAAAAATTATTTAATATATTAATTTCTATTAATCAAATATAAAAATCATCTATTTATATTTTTAATGTTACTATCTTTTTAAAAATCATTCATTTATATTTTTAATGCTACTATCTTTATAGCATAACTCACTAATAGACCTAAACCACTCCTATAGCAATGGTGATACAGCAAGATTAGAGGTTTCGGCACCCAAAATCTCATCTCCTAGCTCAACCCTGTCTACAGATATAGAGTTTTCAGAATTCCAAATATAGTAGGTCCATCAGTGAGTTTTGCTCAAAACTCACTGATATACCTAAACCACTCCTCTAGCATTGGTGATACAGCAAGATTAGAGGTTTCGGCACCCAAAATCTCATCTCCTAGCTCAACCCTGTCTACTGATATAGAGTTTTCAGAATTCCAAATATGGTAGGTCCATCAGTGAGTTTTGCTCAAAACTCACTGATATACCTAAACCACTCCTATAGCATTGGTGATACAGCAAGATTAGAGGTTTCGACACTCAAAATATCATCTCCTAGCTCAACCCTGTCTACTGATATAGAGTTTTCAGAATTTCAAATATGGTAGGTCCATCAGTGAGTTTTGCTCAAAACTCACTGATATACCTAAACCACTCCTATATCATTTTATTATTATGTAATTATATATTATACCTTTTTTATAAAAATTATAAATAATATGTAATTATATATTATACTTTTTATAAAAATTTTTTATATTTAATCAAACTTCAGGCCCTCCTTAGGCCTGAAGTCGGATGACTTCAGGCCAAAGGGCACTTAAAATTTTTTAATATTAACAATATTTTTTATGTTTAATTATTATTTATTAAATTAATTATTTATAGGATCTCAAGTTATTTGACTTCAGACCCTCCTGGGATGACTTCAGGCCCTGCGTTAGAATATAAAATTAAGTGTTTTGATAGGTTTTTATATATATTAATATATTTTTAAAATAGAAAAAAAATTTGAGTTCACGTCAGGCCTGAATCAAAAGATTTCAGGCCCAATGTAGGCCTGAAATAAAAAATTTCAGGCCCACGGTTAGTTTTTTTTCAAAAAAATTTTTATTCATTAATATATTTATTAAATATTATTTAATATATTAATTTCTATTAATCAAATATAAAAATTATTTATTTATATTTTTAAATCCAACAGTTTGTTTCAAAAAACTTTTTATACATTAATATATTTATTAAATATTATTTAATATATTAATTTCTATTAATCAAAAATAAAAATCATTTGTTTATATTTTTAAATCACGTTGGATGAGATATTTTTTAAGTGAAATATTTTTTCAATTTTTACCTTACGTTTTTTAATTTAGCGCCGATTCCATAATATATTATTTTAAAATAAAAGTCAGTAATTAAGTCACGTTGGATGTGCTGACGTCTCAGATTTATTACTGAGAGAGAAAGAGAAAGGCAATAGATAACAGGAGGGGTATAAGAGGAAGTTCACTATAATGAGTGCGCTCTTTGGTAAAATACAAACCATGGGACACCCTTTAGTAATTTCCAATTGTTACGTACGCCCTTTGGTAAATTGCCGAAAAATAATCTGTCTTACAATTTTAGAATTAACAATACTAATCAAGTATAATTAAGTTATTGAGGAATTTATTTCTCAATTGATAATATAGCTAATCGTTTCTCTCTTTCTCATGATTTAATTGATCGGAGAAAACTTTTAATGAACTTTAATTTTGAGAAACTTTGTTAATTTGCACTTGCTAGTTAACTGAGATAGTCAACAAGATTTTTGTTTCTCTTAGTAATGAGTACTTCAAAAATATCAACTCGAAAAATAAATCACCTTCATTAATATCATAATAACCCTTATGAGTAACAGAATTTTCAAGATTCTTGCAAGACCTCAAAAAAGCTTCATTTGTAACACCTTCAAATTGAACAAAAAATAAATAAATGTTTCTTTTCATTTTTGAAACCATTCAAATCAAGTTTTCATAGAAGAATGAGTGATCAATTAAAAAAATAAAGTAGTTGATTCGAAAAGATTTTACTCACTTAATTTGCTTCTTTCTTCGAACAATATGTTTTTCTCAAAATACAACTTCATTATCCATCTCCCATGCCCTTTCTTTAGCAATTCAGCCATGGCTTTATCATAATCACCTTCTCTAAATTATTTTAGAAATAAAATAATCCCTTGTAAAAGTGTGATAACAATATCAATATTTATATCTTCATGTTGAAGAAATTTGCTTACAGGGTTGATGGCATGCAACAACTTATACCAAATTATAATACCAAGTAAAATTCAAATTTCTAAGTTTCATATAACACTAAGGACTCGACTTTACTCTTTGTTTTGGGATCGTCGCTATCATTTTCTAAGTTATACAAAACATCTTTTATTTGTACGTACAGTTTACTCCTTTATAAGTTTAACACTATAACATGCCTTTCATAGCGTATTTGTGACAAAGGTTTAATTATCAAACTCTTCACACATGATCTTTGAAAATCTTCTTTCACTTGGTAGAAGAGGAGAATAACATATAGATTTGTTATATCACTCCAAAAGTGATAGCTTTAGGATAATTATTTGTCATATCATACAAAGCTAAATTACGAGTATGATAACCACAAAGAGTATAAAAAGTTATGAGATTCTTTTCAAATAACTTTTCCTAAACACCTATATCTCCCTTTCATATTGTTCTATTATCATATGTTTGACCTCTAATATCATCAATATCAAGCTCAAAATTGATTAAAACATTTTAAAGATGCATAAAAATGAAGTTATGATATCATCAACCTCTAAAAATTGTACCCAATATTCTTTTACTTTTGTGGAACTTTCTAAATCATCTAAATATGATACTAAACATTTGATCTTTGTGACTCATATCCGGAAAATTATTTTTTTTGTCTAACCTTTGCAAGTATTAATGTTTTTCTTATCTTACTTGTCAACATCTGTATCAACTCATTTTAAATTTTGCAACCAAATATGGAGTATAAGTTATAGGAATGTAGAGAATGAGAAGGGGGGGGGTTTGTTAGATTGTATTTATTTTAATAATTTGTTTATAGCTTTTAGGGCATTTTAGTCTTTTTTCCTTTTTAGGTTAGGGTTTAGGGTTTCTAATTAACACATCTATGCAATGTAAGGCTTTGTATTCTTTCTTTCTAAAGCACTTTTGGATTTAGCAAGATGGCTATTTTTCTTTTCTCAATTTCTACATGGTATCAGAGCAGGGTTCTGTATGACTTTGATTATTCGATTGAAGGACTGTTAATTCAATCCACAGCTTTCGCGAATTGAACATGGTTGGTGTTCGTATAATTTTTTTGTTCTGAACGTTGGTTGAGTTTCTTTTGTTCTCGCATCAACTTGTTTTTGTTCACTATTTGGTTATTCGTGAGCACTATTTCTATGACCATGAGTGGTCGTTCAAATGATTCGCTTCAATCGATTAGTGTCAAATTGCACAAAAAAATTATTCGTATTGGGGATATGTTATGACAAAATTCTTGCATGAAAAATCTATGTAGGGATATATTTCAGGTGTGCAAAGTAAACATATGGATAACAATGTTGCAGATTATGCAAAGTCGATAGATATTTGGGAAATCGATAATGCGAAAATTATTACGTGGATCAATAATTCTGTTACACACTTCATTGGTGCTCAGTTGGCTAAATACGAGACTGCTAAAGAGGTTTGGGATCATCTAGCAAGGTTATACACGCAGTCTAACTTTGTCAAACAATGTCAATTAGAAGTATATATCTGCGTACTTTGATAGCAAAATATGGGTATCCAAGACTTTTATTCTGTCATGTCAGAACTATGGGATCAAATGGCACTCATAGAATCCTCAGAATTACGAATATTTCCAACTTATATCACTCGTGGAGAAGAACGTCTGATCCAATTCTTAATGGCTCTTCATGATGATTTTGAATGATTGTGTGGAACAATTTTTCATTGCAATCCTCTCCCTTCTATAGATTCTCTGGTATATGAATTACTTACAGAGGAGATTCGCCTTTAAGTCTCAAGTTGATTAAAGATCTATTGCACCATCTACGCCATCAATTTTTACAGCACCAGAGCGGCCTCCACCTCATAATCAAAATAGATTGACTTCGAAAATTTCTAATGATGAATGTGCTTATTGTAAAAATAAAGGACACTGAAAATCTCATTGTCCATTATTATTGAACAAAGGTAAATGACCACCCCAGCAGCAGTATCAACAACAACAACCTCAACAACCACCAGTGCTTCATCAAAATGTTTCATGAAAATCTGATAATCGTCTACTTTAGTCTAGTACTGCAGTGGCTATCCCCTCTTTAGATCCATATATGCTTGAGCAATTTCAACAGTTCCTTGCTTCACACTTCTCTGCCATGTTTGCTTCTTCTTATATTTGTTTGTCATCCTCTGGTACATCAGGTATATCTTCTTCCTGTTGGTGCAGTTTGCACTAACGGTCAAACTCGGGTTTTGATGTATGACAAAGTGGTTAAAGTTAGGGTTGTTGGTGTTTAACCTCTTTACTAAGTGTGCAGGGTTGAAAGACTTAGGACCAGACACCAGGCTGAAGTCCAGGATGGTTGAGTCCTGGCGGGAAGTCCAGTTGGGTCCGTGGGACCTGACAACTGGCTGAAGACCAAGTTGGTTGAGACTTGGCAGGAAGACCAAGGTGGTTGAGCCTTGGCAGGAAGTCCTGGTGTGTCAAGAAGTCAAGTAGAGCTGCACAAGGTAAGTGAGGTAAGTCACTGGAGGAGCGAACCAGTGAGGACGCGTTCCCCGTCGAGGGAACAGTAGGCGTCGGTTCGACCTAGGGCTCCATTTCGGAGACCAAAGTCAGAACCAAGACAGCTAATGCTGTATAATCTAACACTGTGTTTTATTGTGTTTTGGACTAACCCTGGATGCAGGACCAAAGGAAGGAGTATCTGCAGCTCAGAGAGCCTCAAAGGAGTGAGGCAGTAGCTGAGCAGGGCGCCCCGGATGTTCCGGGCGCCCCCAGAGTCAACCCAAGTCAGCAGACCAAGAAAAAGCCTCGACAGCCGCGCGCTTCGGGCGCCCCGCGTGTCGCGGGTGCCCCCAGTGCCACCTCACTGCCAGCTGCCGAAGCTCGCCCTCGCGAAGCCAAGGAGATGAGGCTTTGACCGGTCAACCCGGGCGCCCCCGCGCTCCGGGCGCCCCGCGCGCATCCGGGCGCCCCGGTCAAAGCAGATCCCGAAGATGAAGAGATCAGGCTTGACCGAAGGGTGCAACGGATCGAACGCCACGTGGGGGGCGCCCCGAGCATCCCGGGCGCCCCCAGCCCTATATAAGGGCCCTCGACCCTCTTCTTCAAAACAACAATTCTTTCAACGCTTCAAAGTTCTTCTACGCTCGCGCCTTGCTCCGGAAACGCTTCACCTCGAGCCGACGACGTCCCGCTGCCCCGAAAGAGTCGACCTACTCCGGACGTCGGTAAAAAGAAGAATATTTTTTTAATACTTTATTGCACTTAATTACTTGAAAGTGTGGGGTTGTCACACTTTCAATTCTTTTGTACTCGCCTACTCTATCGGGGTTTCCGGTAGAGAGTTTTAGTGGATTGCCCAACGGAAAGGTCCGAGGGACCTGGGCCTTCGAGTAGGAGTCGCCGAAGGCTCCGAACGAAGTAAAAATCGTTCGTGTTTGTGTGTTCGTTTTTCGTTTCTTTCATTTCCGCTGTGCACGCTTTTTAAAGCACTCTAATTTTTTAAAAAGTCACGTGATTCACCCCCCCTCTCACGTGCATCGATCCTACAAGTGGTATCAGAGCCTGGTACGCTCTGTATCGGTGCAACCACCATAAGAGCCGGGGGAAATCCAGTTTTTTTTCGAGTTTTGGTTTTTCGCTACACTTGATCTAAATTAGGTATTGTTGCCTAGATTTGGATTATTTTTTTCCGTTCGTTTGATTTTACTCGAATTTGGTGAAACACCATTTCGAGTCACTCTTTCTCTCTCTTCTCCTTTTTCTACCACACTACTAATCCAAGACCTAGTCTTGGGACAAGTTTTTGTTTAGTCTATTTCAGATGGCTCAAGGTGAAGGCTATAGCACTGCCCGCCCTCCCCTCTTTAATGGGGAAGACTTTCCCTACTGGAAGAGAAGGATGGAGGTTTATCTGAAGACCGACATGGATCAATGGTTCGCGGTGCAATCTGGCTACGAACCACCAATGGACGAGGGAAACAATGCACCACTGAAGCCTGATAGATGGAACCTTGATATGAAGAGAAAGGCCCAGACTGAGTACAAGGCGCAGAACACCCTCCAGTGTGGACTAACAAAAGAGGAATTGAAC
>JAGFNQ010000827.1:120384-214713 GCA_024364735.1 Boesenbergia rotunda | reverse complement strand
TTACAGATTTCACATTATTAGAGTTATATTTAGATATTGACTCTATTTAACTTTTATTTATCTTCTATTGTGCAGGAATATTTTTCTTTTTTCATCCAGTATTCACTCTGATATTCATGTATGTATTGTTTCTCTACTAAACTCTGATATTCTTGTATTTACTCTGACTTTTGATGTATTCAATTCTTGTAAACTTTTCATGTATTTACTTTTGTTTGGATATTCATGTATCTTCTATTGTGCAGGATTTGGATTTGGTATGAATGTATATATGAATGTTTAGATTGGATATTTTATATGAATGTTTGTTTGGATGTTTGGATTTGGATTTGGATTGAATATTTGATATGAATGTTTGGATTTGGAAATGTTTGATATGTGCGTTGGATCTGGATATGAATGTATATATTTGTTGTGTTTGTTTTGTTTAGATATTTGTATATTATTGATATATATATATATATATATGGGAAGGGGAAAAAGCAGAATTGAGCTGTTGGAATTTTTCCAGATTTTGCGACGGATCATTGACTATTTCGTCGTTAATAGCGACAGATATTTGATTACCCGTCGCTAATTACGATGGATTAGCGATGGATGTTTAACCGGCCGTCGCTAATTACGACGGATATTTGACCGACCGTCGCTAAAATCTCCCCACGACACGTCACCCATATTTTTGGGGTTTGCGACGGGCTTATGTGTCCGTCGCTAATAGCAACATAAAAATCCGTCACTAATAGCGACGAGTTTCATGGTTTCATCGCTACCTTTGCTCTGCGACGGATTTTTGCCCGACAGCGCTCTTTCCGTCGCTATTAGTGTTTAACGACAGAATAGCGACGGATTCCGTCCGTCGCTAATCGATGAAATTTTTGTAGTGCCACTTCTTCTCGACTAAATCGTTCCGTGGATGAGAAGCCAACCTAGCTAATATGTTAATTCTTTCGATGTGGTCATGGTCAAGACACTACCTTATCAAACTACTCATTCAATCGGACAAGCAAACGATCAAGCGGTGGAGGTTATATACATGGAGCCATGTCATATTTCTTGAATTGGATGAGACATAAATCTAACAATGTTGTTGGTCTAACCTCATTTGTACGAAGAACAAACGACATTATGTCAACGAGAATCTCCTTAACCCACAAAGTCCGAACACAAATTAATTTCAATTTGAAAGGCAAAAAAAAAAAGAAAAAAGGAAACTCTACCTCTTAATTAATTGAATGCATCCCTGGCAGTACTCATCTTTATCCAGAATTTTTTTCGCAGTGGCAGATGAGAAATTTTCATAGGACCGGTTAGTCATTCCAATTCGACATTACTCAATCAGTTTTATTAATAATTTTTTAATCTAAAATTTCTTAAAGAAACTGTCCTGTATAAGTTCGTTCCACGGTAGTCCATCGACTACCATATCCATTGTCAACGTTAATTTTGCGTCTAGCTGCATAGCTTACGACCGCCGACAGATTCAATCACTTGGAGTTTTCCTCGAAAATTTTTCTGGTCATCCCATAATTAAGATGCACAGATCATCCATCATGTGTTTCAAATATTTTACCATTCATAAGTTATATTACAAATCATCCTTGGCTAGGCGTGTGGTCTAATCTACCTTCAATAAATTCATAAAATGTGTCGTTCACGGATTGACATAATTAATATTTACATGAGTATTATTATAATAAGATTTAAGATTAATTTTTAATGGATATAAAAATACTTCGTTAGATGTCTAACCTCTTCTAAGATAAAAAAAAATCCATTTAATTCAATCTCTTCCATAATGTATGGTGTCACTTTGGACGAAGCTACTTAAGGTGACGGTTTCACCCTTCTTTTCCATAATAAAATCATCACAAATTTAAGGTGTTTCCAACCCCCCTTTCTATGTTGCTCACTCCATGCGACCCTCACAATGTGTGACTATCTACACACAGCATGTTCAACTTAATTACTTTTTTAAGCATTGTGTTAAAAAAAACACACACACTCTAAATATTATACCTGATAGGGAAGTGCAGCTAGGGGGATACGTGACATAGGAAAATTACGTGATAGGGACCACCGAACTAGTGCACCGATGTCAGACCGGGAATCGGACTCCTGAGATTATTTCGGGAGAACGGAAGTAGGCCTCTGAGGCCAGATTAGGAATCGAGCTCCCGAGACTATCTCGGGAAAACGGATGAAGGCTCTCGAGGTCAGCTCGGGAGATAAGACCCCGAGACTGACTCGGGAAAGTAGAGCCCAAAGATCAACGTAAAGATAAGAAAGTCAGGCTTCAAGTACCCTCTCCTCATTCCATAACAGAAAATCCATTAGATAATTATTGTTCGCAACAGTAATTAAGGCCTTAATAGTCACAGTGGTCATTACCAGAAGACAACAGCTGTCAAGTAACCGATGATTAAAGAAACGTGGAGGAGAAGGTGGGGACACGTGGAAGGAAGACATCCGGTATATAAGATGTCTCAGCACCCAGATAAAGGAATAAGCTTTCCAAAAATTGAATACTTTGTATTGTTCTCCCTAAAAGAAAGAGTTCTGACTTGAGTGTCGGAGAGGGCTCCATTGGAACTTCTTCCGGTGTACCCCTTTACGCTCGTGTTAATCTCGTAGGCGTCAACATCTTCTCTCCTTCATCATTCGTCGTTGTGTGCTGCACTTTGATGATTCATCATTCCGACATTCGCTTCCAGAATAATACCCTACACCCAAAGCTTACCCTAAACTCAATGATTAAATATTATATCTTAAACCCAAAGCCTAAATACTCCCTAAACCCAAATTAAGCTTAAATATATACTATATCCTAAATTTTAAACCATAAACCCAAATCTTTAAAATCCTAAACCCAAAATTCCAAAGCTTAAATACTACAATCTAAACTCAAACTTAAATACGATACCCTAAACCCTGATCCAAAGTTTAATGTTATGTCCTAAACTCAAAATTAAAAAAAAAAAGAGCAGATGAAAGTTTAAAAAAATATATAAAAAAACATAGTTCATTTGTTGCGTGCACACAGTCACAACTGTGTGACACACAGTATATTAACTGCTTATCTATAAATATATAGAAAAATATCATCCTATTTATTTTATGATGCACACCTTATGTACACCCTATATAAAATATAGTCTTGTTGATTATATATACATGCAGAGAGGTTGTTAAAATAAGAATCAAACGTTGTGAACTCGGCCACGTTCCTACCAAAGACGTCTCCAGTTGAATTAGAGGCACCTTCGATCTGTTATTTTTTTTAAAATCAAAATTTTCTCACAATGGGAGGCAGGGGCCTCAATTTGTTTTTTATTTTTTATTGACATAAATCTATTATAATCGAACCTCTAAATTTTAAGATTATAAATATTAAATACATGTAATATACCCATGAACATTTAAAATTTATTATCTTAAATATTATAATCTAAGAGGTAAGATTAAATTTTAGATAGAAAATTTTATTAGCTTAAATTTACTATAACCCAACCCTTAAATCTTAAAATCTTAAATCCTAAATTTATATAATATATTAAAAAAATAACCAAAAAAAAAACTACTGACGAACAAACGCGCAAAAAAAAAAAAACTACTGACAAACAAACGCGCTTTCAATGAGTGAGTGAAGGCGCCTCCAATTACACCTTCAGTTTTGGTGTAGACGAATGCCGAGCGGGAGATCCGTAATTTAACAAAATATATATATAGCCAAAATTTGTTAGGATATATCATTAAGTTTGATTATGTTTTATTTTTAAATGTTTGATTATTAAAAATCATGACTGTTTGATTATTAAAAATCATGACTGTTTGATTATAGAAAGCTTCAAATAATGTTTGATTATTAAAAATCATGAATGTTTGATTATAGAAAGTTTTAAATAATGTTTTATTATTAAAAATAAATTAATATTTGTTTACTGGAAGCTTTAAATGTTTGATTATTAATTTTTTTTAATATTTGATTATAGAAAGTTTTAAATATTTGATTATTAAAAATTATTAATGTTTGATTATTGAAAATTTTAAATATTTGATTATTACAAATAGATATATCATTAATAATTTCTTTTCAAATTATTGTCTAAATATTTTATTTGTAACTTTAATTTATATAAATAAAGTTAATAATTTAGATGGCAAAAGGCGATTCGCTCGCCCTCAGCGTCTCCGTCAATCCGTCTCAGGGTCAACACGGAGGAGGTAAATCACGGGGATTACTAGCTCGGATGTTGTAGCTAATGCGTGGGGACGATGGGCATACTAATTTTATCAGGATTTGATTCCAGATCTCTTGATGGCAAAATAGAGTTAATAATCTAAGAACATGTTTACACAGTTTTGATATGTTTTGATTATTAAAAATATAAGATGAGGATTCTGTGTGCTATATATATATTACTGTGTTTTTCAAAAAAAAATATCTACTATTACTTTAGGCAGAAAAAAGTTTGGAATATGTCTTTCATGTTAATTATTATTTTACATTTTTATGAATATTTACTACGTCTATATTTTTTAGCTAAGTTGAATGTCTTTATGAAACAATAAAGCATCTAGTCATGAATAAAGTGAAACCCATGTTAAAGAAGGTCATGTATTTGTTATACAAAAAATATTATTGTTGTAGAATCGAATGAAGTATAAGATAATAATTAAATACAAGATTAATTTTATCGAAAAAACTCATATATATATATGAATTGTTTGATGATACGTCCATATATATATATATATATATATATATATATATATATATATTTTTTTTTGAAGTCCTTTAGTCAACTGAATTAGGAACATAGATGTTATATGGATGAGATCATACTTTTTGATATATTAGGGGGCGTTTGGTTTGGGGTAATAGGGACTAGGGAATGGATGGTAATCATTCCCATTAACACTGTTTGGTAAGTGTCAATGGGAATGAAAATAAGGGAATCATTCCCTCATTTTCATTCCCTACTCCCCCCTCATCAATCAAATTCCTCAATCATTCTTTCCTTTTCATATATCCAAAACACTCCTTTTTTATTTTTTATATTTCATTTTACTATTTCATTTTATATTATCTCATTTTACTTTCTCTCTCTACATTTTAAAATTTCTCTCTACGTATTTATTCTTTTCTCTCTCTACATTTTCTATTATTTTCTCTCTCTACCTTTCTGATCTCATTTTCTCTTTATTTATTTTCAATATTACTTTCTCTCTCTACCTCTCATATTATAATTTATCTATCTTAATTTTTTACTTTTTTTTAATATTTTCTATATCACCTTTTCTCTATATTTTCTATATCACTTTCTCTCTCTACATTCTCTATATCACTTTCTCTCTCTACCTCTCTTATAATAATTTATTTATCATTATTTATCAATTTTTTTTGTATATTTCATATATCACTTTCTCTCTCTACATTTTCTATATTACTTTCTCTCTCTACCTTCTCATCTCACTTTCTCTCTATATAATTTCAATATCACTTTCTCTCTCTACCCCTCTTATTATAATTTATCTATCTTTATTTTTTACTTTTTCGCTATATTTTCTATATTACTTTCTCTCTCTACATTTTCTATATCACTCTCTCTCTACCTCTCTCATCTCATTTTCTCTCTATATATATTTTCTATATCACTTTCTCTCTCAATATTTGCTATATCACTTTCTCTCTCTATCTTTTTCATCTCATTCTCTCTCTGTATATTTTGTTAATCACTTTCTCTCTCTACCTCTTTTATCATAATTTATTTATCATTATTTATAATTTTTTCTGTATATTTCATATATCACTTTCTCTCTCTACATTTTCTATATCCCTTTCTCTCTCTACCCTCTCATCTCGTTTTCTCTCTATATAATTTCAATATCACTTTCTCTCTCTACCCCTCTTATTATAATTTATTTATCTTTATTTTTTACTTTTTCTCTATATTTTCTATATTACTTTCTCTCTCTACATTTTTATGGATTCCCATTACTAAAGTTAAACTGAACCAAACATCATTAATGACAATAATTTTCATTCCAGGATTTGAACCAAACACTACCAATGGAATCATGATTCCCATTCCCATTGACCCCTCAATGAATCCCATTATCATTCTGATTAATAAATTTGAACCAAACGCCCCCTTAATTTATATTTGTGTTTCATGATTAATTAAGCTAATATTTTTTCTATAGCTTATGATATTTTTTTCCCAGATGTCATTTGTAAAATAGTTGTATGAGACTCACCACAAAGTAGAGAATTTTATACAAAGTTTTTTTATTTTGTCTTAAAAGATTCATAGTAAGTATGTTTAACTTCGTTTTTATCTATTTTATTTCTATATTTTAATAATATGATATTTTTACCTTGTATTTAAGAAAAAATTTCAAAATTTGTAAATTATTTTTTTATTTTCTAATTATACGAGCAATAATCAATTTAGTTCATTTGTATTTTAATTATTTATTCAAATGCTCATACTTACTAATTTTTATAGTTTATTATATAAAATAATCTATGGCTGAAATACTAGTACTAGTAAATAATAATAATAGAGATTGATTTTTTTTTAACATTCTTAATTTTTTATAGGGCAAAAATTAAAAGAATATTTTTTTATTGAAATCTTAAAAAATGATTATTTTTCATTTATTATCAAAAGAGTATCCTTTTCTGCCATTATATATTTTATCATAACTACTATACAATATAATATTTATAATCTATTAGCTGTTATAGAATTATACAACTATGATTTTATACCCTGCTCCTACAACATAAACATTTTAATTTTGGTTAATACTAATAATAATGTTTTTATTATGCTACAAATATGGATACTTTATCTTGATCAATATTGGTTAATATTATTGATCCTGTCGACAAGCGAAGATCGGTTCCTCCTTAGGTGATTCGGTCTAACCAGGCCGACTCGGGCTGCTGTAGCGGGGAGGTCGGACCGAAATGGGGCTCTCAATATCGTGGAGTGGTTGCAAAAATGGCAGCGATCCTCTCTCTACAGTTTCAATGGGGTTTATATAGGGGAGAGAAAGGGTCTCCCCACGTGCGAGCTGTCCCATCTCATTAAGAGAAGATCGAGCAGCAGATTATGATGGGGACAACTACATTAATGCTGAGAGACTGTTACCGCCGCTTGACACCATGTTGGAGCTGTCTCCTCTGTCCCTCTTTAATTAATGATGGCTTTGCCAGGCAATGGCTGTGTCAGAAGGGGTTACCCTCCGAATGTCTAATTAAGGAAAACTCATGTGATAGGAGAGGCTTGCGTTTGTCCGGATATCTCCATGCATCATGAATACCTGACCTCCATTAGTATACTTTGAGAGGCAGACCTCTAACGACCTGCCTTGGTCATCCTAGACCTAGCTGATAGGTTTTGAGTGCCCCGACCTCCGACAGCCGACCTCGAGTATCCCGGCCTCCGACGGCCGACCTCGAGTATCTTGACCTCCGGAGGCTAACCTAGAGGGTCTTGACCTTAGGAGGGCTGACCTAGAGGATCCCGACCTCTGAAGGCCGACCCCGAGGGTCCCGACCTCTGAAGGTCGACCCCAAGGGTCCCGACCTCGGGGTAATCCTGGGTCCCGGTCCGCTTAGCACCGGTTCAGATCGATGACCGAACCCGGCCGACTCTCAACCCTTCTATAAATCATACGCCCGGATCACAAGCCTCCCTCTCAAGTCTAGTCGAAGGAGGAGTGTAATCCGACTGACTAGGCTCCTTGCTCGGTCGGCTTTCCCCCTTAATGCCGCGCGTCACTTCGTACGGTCGATCCTTCCAATTAATGCCATATCTTCCGTCAAATCTCCCATTAAACCCTCATTAATGCGAGGGCGCGTGTCGCTTCCCGACTGGGCGCCTCGAAAGGCGAAACGTCATCAGCATGGCTAGGGCGTCGTGCGGGCGAAGCTTCGAGGTCTGGGAAATGACAGGGATCGAACGGCGAGGAGTTTACCCCGCCATTTCCTTTTTCCTGATCGGACGGTCCTCCCCGATTTACCCAGAGTATAAATAGGCTTGCCCCCTCCCTTTCTCCTCTTTTTACTCTGACCTTCGCTTTCTCATCCAATTCTGGTCCGACCTCCGCTGCCTGACCTCTTCGATTCCGGCGAACAGTGTTTCCGGCGAACCTCGTTTTCTAGGTACTTTTTCTTTTTGCCGAGGCCTTGTCGTGTCTCTCCTGATTTTATTTCGATGGCATCATCTTCTGCACCTCCATCTGCGCCACCCGAGCCCTGGTACCTGACTACTCGTTCTTCCCTTACCCTAGGTCAGATAGAAACTTTGCGCATAGACTACTTGATCCCAGAAGACCACTCGATAACTCAGCCCGACCGTCGAGGTCGGGCACACCAGCCTCCCTTAAGTCATTTCACCGTCCTTTCCGACCAACTATTAGCCGGCCTGCGCTTTCCCATACATCCTTTCCTTCGCGAGATCTGCCGTTATTTCCAGGTCTCCCTGTCTCAACTAGCCCCGGACTCTATCCGTATCTTGTGCGGCGCTGTGATCATCTTCACCATCCACAAAATCCCCTTAGAGCCCCGAGTATTTCATTTTTTCTGTTATCTCAAGAAGCAAGAGCCCGGGAATTTCTACTTCCAGGCTCGTATCAACTCTGCCTTCCTGGAGAAGGTGCCTTCCTCCAACAAGGGTTGGAAATCTCACTTCTTCTATATCCAATCGGTCCCCCGACCTAACTGGCCTACCACGTGGTTAGAAAACCTGCCTGAACACCCGCAGTTGCCCAAGAACCTCCGTTCAGAACCCGGCTACCGGTCGGCAGTCTCCAAGCTCGGGGGAGCTCGATATCACGCGGGCAAGCTGTTGATTGAGGGGATGCTGTATCTATTCCAGCTGAGCCAAGTCCCGGCAGAGCTACCTGGCACCCTCGGTACGTTTCTTCTTGCTCGGTGAGCTTGTTAATGCTAACTAAGGCTCTTTCTTTGGTGCAGCCGAAGTCATGTTCAGCGCTAGGGTTGATGCTGTACTGGATCGGGAGGATGACGCCATGAGGGCGTTGGCTGCCCAGCTAGCAGCCGCTCGTGCGGCGGCCCGGGCCCATACTGTTGCTTCAGATCCTGAGCCGCCGATAGTTGCTGCCAGCGGCCCCGGGGAGGATTCCCCCACTGAGGAGACGGGAGCGACAACTCGGGTGGTTGTTGAGGGGACATCCGCCCGGGCCGAGGAAGCAGAAGAAGAAGAAACGGATCGGGAAGCTTCCCCCGGCTTGGTTCGAAAGCGCCGCCGGGTGGTTCACAGCGTGGACATACCCTCGTCTCCCGAACCGACCGAGGAAGGTCAGGCCATGCCGCCCTCTCGTCCTGAGCAAGCTGCGACGGGCCTCCCGCTTCCGGTCTTGAGCTCCGCTCTGGCTCCTACGATTCCCCCATCTGCCGCTCGGGTCTCGGCTCAGACAACACCTCGGTCGACGGCCCGACCTTCCACTCCTGTGACGCTTCCTTCCGGCGCATCGACCTCGAGGTCCGCGCCCCGTACTTCCGTCCCTCGACCGAGCTCCGCCCCTACTGACGCAGCCGAAGCCCTTCTGTCCATGAGCTCTCCGCCGCGTTTAGCGGTGGATGTTCAAGTGCCCTTGGCTATTGCTCTAGCCCCGACTGTCCAGCCTCAGCCCCTGAATTTGCATGATGGCTTAGTTGCGGGCTGGGATGAGGGACGGAGGGCGTCCTTCTCGATGGACTCCATCACCTTGGCCGACCGCTTCTTCGCGGGCATGACTCAGGTATCCTCTTCTCTTCCTTGGTTGTTTGTGTTTATATTCCTGACCTTCGCCTCACGACGCAGCAATGGGCGCTGAGTTACGCGGCGAGCCAAGCGTTGGTGGGCAACACCCGAGCGCGCCGGGCGGCTGAACGACGGGTGAGGGACCTGGAGGCCCGAGTGGCGCAGGGCAATCCTCCTTCAGGTGATCCAGATACGGACCAGCTGCGTTCGGAGATAGTCGCCCTGCATTCTCACGTGTCCGAGTTGGAAGCTCGCTCGGCGGAAGAGCAAAGGCTGGCGGCTGAGTCAGCGGTAGAGACGGCACGTCTGACCAGCCGGGTGGCCCATCTGGAGGGCGACAACAAGACCCTCAAGTCCAGGTACAAACGAGCCCATACTGATCTGGCCAAGATGACCACAGACGCTAAGGGACTCCAACTGAAATTGAAGGAGTCGACTGCGGCTCATCATCAGACTCAGCTTGCCCTGACAAATAAAGAAACAGAACTGGCCGCCCACCTAGAGACAATGCGGGGTTTGGAGATGCAGATGGTGGGCAAGGAGGCTCAGCTAGCTATTCGAGAGACCACCATCTCGGCACAGGACGGTGAGCTTACCCGTCTCAGGAAGGAGCTGGAGGATTACAAGTCGGGCGAGTCGGCTCGGATTGAAGCCGCCCGAGTGGCTTATCTTCAGTCAGACTCCTTCCTGACTCTTATTTCCGAACGGACTGGCGGCATGATTAAGTATGGGGCCATAGGCGCCATCCAACAATTAACCGAGGCCGGCCATCTCTCCGAGGACCTCCCCCCAGATGCGGTGACGTTGAGACAAATCAAAGCCTCGATTCCGGAGGATGCCTTCCCCCCTTTCACCTAGGTCGACCTTTTTCAAGCTCACTCAGTTCGGTGGCCCCGACCCTCTTTTGCCCGAGCTGGTGTCTGGTCCGTCTTCCACTTGTCCTTGGCCTTAGATTTTTCAATTTGCTGTAATGATATTCGACTTCCTGACTCCGGCCTTCAAGGCCTAATTTTGTAATGGCCTCGGGCCTTAGTTTGTTTTCGCAAATTTTTCTTCTTCTCTATTTTGTCTAGCTGCTTACGTCATGCGAGATTTTTGCTAAGTGTCGTTTGCTTGATGTACTGGCCTACTTCGCCGAAGGCCGATATTGCGAATCATACATCCATACTCTACCAAGTACGGGTCGCTGGGGTTGCATAAATCATTATCAGAAAATGAACTCCCTTGGGTTGATTCGAAAAATCGGCTAAGTGTTAGGAGCTCGGGCGATTTGCGTTTCTATTCTTCCGATCCTGGTTTTTTCTTCAACTCGGGATCATAGCCCAGCTAGACCAGCACTTGGACTCAGAGATTATAGTCGGTCGGATGCCCGACCTGATCTGGTGATTTCGCTCGGTCGGGTGGATGCCCCAACTCGGCGATATGTATTGCAGAAAGATAATGAATCATGTTTGTCCCTGAGCAAGAGTCTGGACACCGTCCGACTTACCCTGATCGAACGTGGATCGCCACGCCCGACCGGGCCCGACCGAACGTGGAATGCCACGCCTGATCGGCGCCGATCCGGTGGGTGCGTGAGAGCAAGCCCACTTATAACTTGCCTTAACAAGAGTCTGGACACCGTCCGACTTACCCTGACCGAGCGTGGATCGCCACGCCCGACCGGGCCCGACCGAACGTGGAATGCCACGCCTGATCGGCGCCGATCCGGTGGGTGCGTGAGAGCAAGCCCACTTATAACTTGCCTTAACAAGAGTCTGGACACCGTCCGACTTACCCTGACCGAGCGTGGATCGCCACGCCCGACCGGGCCCGACCGAACGTGGAATGCCACGCCTGATCGGCGCCGATCCGGTGGGTGCGTGAGAGCAAGCCCACTTATAACTTGCCTTAACAAGAGTCTGGACACCGTCCGACTTACCCTGACCGAGCGTGGATCGCCACGCCCGACCGGGCCCGACCGAACGTGGAATGCCACGCCTGATCGGCGCCGATCCGGTGGGTGCGTGAGAGCAAGCCCACTTATAACTTGCCTTAACAAGAGTCTGGACACCGTCCGACTTACCCTGACCGAGCGTGGATCGCCACGCCCGACCGGGCCCGACCGAACGTGGAATGCCACGCCTGATCGGCGCCGATCCGGTGGGTGCGTGAGAGCAAGCCCACTTATAACTTGCCTTAACAAGAGTCTGGACACCGTCCGACTTACCCTGACCGAGCGTGGATCGCCACGCCCGACCGGGCCCGACCGAACGTGGAATGCCACGCCTGATCGGCGCCGATCCGGTGGGTGCGTGAGAGCAAGCCCACTTATAACTTGCCTTAACAAGAGTCTGGACACCGTCCGACTTACCCTGACCGAGCGTGGATCGCCACGCCCGACCGGGCCCGACCGAACGTGGAATGCCACGCCTGATCGGCGCCGATCCGGTGGGTGCGTGAGAGCAAGCCCACTTATAACTTGCCTTAACAAGAGTCTGGACACCGTCCGACTTACCCTGACCGAGCGTGGATCGCCACGCCCGACCGGGCCCGACCGAACGTGGAATGCCACGCCTGATCGGCGCCGATCCGGTGGGTGCGTGAGAGCAAGCCCACTTATAACTTGTTGTAGTTGTTTCACGTGGAGAGCTGGAGTTGGCCTTTACCATCACTTTTTCCGATTACAGTTACAAGAGTTGTTCCTCTCTACTCTCCTCCCGATACAATTTTAAATGAACTGCACTCCAAGGTCTTCCAAGTCGCTTTCCTTGAGCATCCTGTAGATAATAAGCTCCTGACCCCAGCACCTCGACCACCTGGAACGGACCGCTCCATGGGGGTTCCAACTTGCCGACCTCTCCAACTGGCTTGACTCTCTTCCATACCTTGTCCCCCACTTGGAAATGTCGAGGTATGACCTGCTGGTTGTATCGATTTCGCATCCTTTGCTGATAAGCGGCCATACGGACTGCAGCTTTAGCTCGGACCTCCTCAATCAAGTCCAGTTCGGCTCGCCTCTTTTCATCATTATCTTCCCCCTACAGTTGCCTTCTGTCTGATTCACAGCCGACCTCTATGGGAACTACCGCTTCACTCCCATATACTAATTGGAAGGGAGTGCATCCCGACCCCTCTTTAGGTGTGGTCCGAAGGGCCCATAGGACACCGGGCAGCTCATCCACCCAGGACCCGCCGACCTGATCCAGCTTAACTCTGAGCCCTTTCAGGATTTCTCTATTGGCGACTTCGGCCTGGCCATTACTTTGAGGGTATGCCACAGAAGTGAAGGCTTGCTTGATCCCAAATTCTTTGCACCAATTTCTGATGATCCGGCCTTGGAATTGCCGACCATTGTCGGATACTAGCTTGTGAGGGATGCCGTATCTGCATAGAATATTTTGCCAAAGGAATTTCTTTACTGCCTGTTCGGTGATTCGGGCTAGGGCTTCCGCTTCGATCCACTTGGAGAAGTAGTCCACTGCTACCAGCAAGAATTTCTTCTGGCCTGCTGCTCGGGGGAAGGGTCCTACTATGTCCATGCCCCACTGATCAAAAGGACAGGATATGACGGACGTTCGCAATATCTCCACCGGTCGGTGTGACAGGTTTTGATATTTTTGGCAAGATAAGCAAGAAAGGGCTATTTTCTCCGCATCCTTTTGGAGGGTCGGCCAGAAATAACCGGCTAACAGGACCTTCCGAGCCATGGACCGACCTCCCGAATGATTTCCACAGCACCCCAAGTGTATTTCTCTGAGTGCATAATCCGCCTCCTCTTTACCAAGGCACCTGGCGAGAGGTCGGGAAAAGGCCCGCTTATACAACGCATCTCCTATTAGGGTGAATCGGGCTGCTCTGATCTTCAATATCCGAGCTCGTTCGGGGTCGTCTGGAAGAATCCCTTCTTTCAGGTAGGCGATGAATGGAGCCCTCCAGTCCCCCTCTATTTCCATTTCTGCTTCCTTCTCGACCTGAGCCACCAGCATGACCTGAGGTGAAGGTTTGGAAAAGACCCACGGTCGGACCGAGCTGGCCAGTCTGGCTAACTCATCTGCCTTGGCATTGTCTCCTCGGGGGATCTGGATGATCTGGACCTCTTGAAACTCTGCTTGTAACTTCTGGTATGCTTCTACGTAGGCCTGCAACTTCTCATCATTCACTTCGAACCGCCCCGCCACCTGCTGAGTCACTAACTGAGAATCAGAATATAGGATGATTCGAGTGGCCCCGACCTGCCGAGCTGCTTGGAGGCCTGCCAAGAGGGTCTCATACTCTGCCCGGTTATTGGTAGCTTGATATTCTAGCCGCACCGCAAGGTGAATGGGGTCTCCTTTAGGAGACATCATCAAAATGCCCAGGCCACTCCCCACCCGGGTGGCAGACCCGTCCACGTATATTTTCCAGACTCCGTCCTCTTCCTTTGTATGAAGTTCACTCAAGAAATCTGCCAAGGCCTGAGCTTTGATCGCCGTTCTGGGCTGGTACTGGATGTCATACTCGCTTAACTCGGTGGTCCATTTGACCAGCCGACCTGAGACTTCAGGATTGGTCAAGACCTTCCCGAGCGTGCTATTGGTCAGTACTCGGATAGGATGGGCCAGGAAGTAGGGTCGCAATCGCCGAGCCATCAACACCAGGATATAAGCTAATTTCTCAAGCGTAGTATACCTACACTCGGCCTCTTTGAATAAGTGCCCAAAGAAATAGACCGGTTGTTGTTCGGTCTGTTTCTGGGTTACAAGTACAGCGCTCGCAGCTCCCTCAGTAGAAGATAAGTAAACGTACAGCGGTTCTCCTTCTCCCGGCTTGGCTAACACCGGCAGACTAACCAAGTAAGCCTTCAATTCTTCGAAAGCTCGGTCACACTCAGAATCCCACTGAAACTTGGAAGCCTTGCGCAGGATCTTGAAGAATGGCAGACTTCGATCTGCCGACCGGGAGATAAATCGGGACAAAGCGGTGATCCTCCCGGTCAGGCGCTGAACTTCCCTTATGTTCTTTGGCGGAGGCATGTCCAGCAGTGCTTTCACTTTTCCTGGATTAGCTTCTATTCCCCGCTCTGTCAAGATGTATCCCAGGAACTTCCCACTTCTGGCTCCGAACAAACATTTGGCCGGATTGAGTTTAAGGCCATACCTTCGCAAGGTGCGGCAGGTCTCCCGCACATCTGCTACGAGGTCGGCAGCTCGGGTAGATTTGATAAGGATATCATCGACGTATACTTCCACATTTCTCCCGAGCTGTTCTTTAAAGACTTTATTCATCAGCCTCTGATAAGTTGCCCCGGCGTTTTTGAGTCCAAAGGGCATGACCGTGTAGCAGTAGGTACCTTCGGCTGTAACAAAACTGACCTTCTCTTGGTCGCCTGGGCACAATGGGACTTGGTGATATCCCTGATAGGCGTCGAGCATGCAGATGAGCTCACTCCCGGCGGTAGAGTCCACCATCTGATCTATTCGGGGGAGCGGGTAGCAATCTTTGGGGCAAGCCCTATTAAGGTCTCTAAAGTCGATGCAAACTCTCCACTTATCGCCCGGCTTGGAGACCAGCACTACATTGGCCAGCCAAGCTGGGAATTGGACTTCCCGGATATGCCCGGCCTCCAGCAGTCTTTCTACCTCCGCCTGAATGATCTTGTTTTGCTCGGGGCTAAAATCTCTCTTCTTCTGCTTCACAGGTCGGGCGTCAGGGTACACGTGCAGCTTATGCTCCATCACCTCAGGTCTGACCCCTTTAAGGTCTTGTTGGGACCAGGCAAATACTTCTCGGTTCTGGGTCAGACATTCCACTAGCTGTCGTCTGAGGTCGGGCGATAATCTCGGAGCTATCTTTACTTTAGTTTCTTCTCGGTCTGGCAAGAGCTGGACTTCTTCCTCTTCCTCCATCAGCTCAGCCCATGGAGATGGCCGAGAGGAGTGCACCATGTTACAATGGGCCGGTGCAGACCGGCGTGCTTTACTGACCTCCACCCGGACGTCATCTACATAACATCTACGAGCAACCTTCTGATCTCCTTTGACCTCGCCGACCTGATCTCCCACTGGGAATTTGATTTTCAAGTAGAAAGTGGACACTACAGCTCGGAACTCGTTCAGCACTGGTCTGCCCAAGATGGCGTTGTAGGCTGAGGGGGCGTCTACTACCAGGAATGTAGCCCACCGAGTCCTCCTTAGAGGCTCTTCACCGAGAGAGATGGCCAATTTGATTTGGCCCAAGGGCTGAACTTCATTTCCCGTGAAGCCAAATAGAGGCGTAGCCACGGGTCGAAGCTCGTTGGCCTCAATCTGCAATTGCTCAAAAGCTCTTAAGTATAGAATGTTTACCGAGCTCCCTGTATCCACGATAGTCCTATGAATCTGATAATTGGCTATGATCGCCGTGACAACCAGCGCATCCTCATGGGGCACCTCTATTCCTTGCAAGTCGGAGGGACCAAAGCTGATCTGCGGCCCTTGAGCTTGCGTGGAGCTGCAACCCACTTGGTAGACATCCAACCGCCGGGTCTGTGCTTTTCGAGCTCTGTTAGAATCCCCGTAAGTGGGTCCACCTGAGATGACGTTGATGGACCCATGCACAGAGTTTTGCTGATTGGCCTGTTGTTCACTGGTGTTCCCCCGCTCGGGCGAGCCCGAAGTTGGGAATAGCTGCCTGGCTACAGGGGCGGCTGGCCGATCATGAGGTTCGGCCGGGCTAGGCGATGCTCTCCCCCGGCCCCGACCACCCCCCTGATGGGCCCCTCTCGGGCTACCTCTGCCAGTTCGGCCTCGACCTCGGCCGGCCTGCCAACAATCTTGCAGGTCATGGGTGTGGCTATTATGAAAGGAGCAGTAGGGCTGCCATCTGGACGGGAGGCAACCTTGGGCCACTTGCTGCACTATTCCTCTTTCAGTTCCTTGTCGATGTCCCATGCCTCTGGGACTTCTTAGAGGTCCTCCGGGAGGTGCACTCCTCTGATGATGCTGGGGGACCTCGGGTGTTGGTCTGACCTCCGGTCGTCTGGCGGCTTGTGCCTCCTCCACGTCCACGTATTTGCTGGCCTTGCCTAGGAGATCTTCGAAATTCTTCGGGGGTTTCCGGATTAAGGCTCTGAAGAATTCTCCCTCCTGTAAGCCTTGCGCAAAGGCACTGACTAACACCTCGGATGTGGCAGTGGGTACATCCAACGCGACTTGATTGAACCTTCAAATGTATGCCTTGAGGGGCTCCCTGGAGCCCTGCTTCAGGGTAAAAAGATTGAGGCTGGTTTTGTGATGTCTCTTACTGCTCGCGAAATGTTGAAGGAACAATCTCTTGAAGTCAGCAAATTCCCTTACGGATCCCTCCGGCAGTCTGTCGAACCATCGTTGAGCCGATCCGGACAGGGTAGTCAGGAAAGCTCGGCACTTTACTCCATCGGAGTATTGATGAAGTATTGAAGCATTCTCGAATTTCAATAAATGCTCCTCGGGATCCGAGGCCCCCCCGTATTCAGCTATGGACGGGAGTCTGAAATGCTTGGGTAAGGGTTCTTGCAGGATTTGGGCGGAAAAGGGGAATCCCGTGCGCTCCACCGAGGTCGGCTCGAGGGGAGCCTTTCCTTTGTTAGCTCTGCAGCGGCTGGATGTAACTTCGTGAGGGTCTGACTGCCCAGCTCCCTCGGTCGGACCGAACAACGCCCGGTGGAAATGAGGGCTCTCCTCTTGTCGAGCCCCTCCCTCAGTACCCACTCGAGCAGTCTGCTCAGCCGGACCCGGCTGAACGGGTTGGGCAACTGCTCGAGCAGCTACTTGCTGTGCTTCTGCCAATTTCCTGGCTCTGGCTTCTATCAGCAGCTCTAAGTCTTCCCGTGAAAGAGTAACAGTCACCTGGTTGGATTCACTCATCTTCGGCTTTCGATCAGGCTAGATTCCCACAGACGGCGCCAAATTTGATCTTGTCGACAAGCGAAGATCGGTTCCTCCTTGGGCGACTCGGTCTAACCAGGCCGACTCGGGCTACTGTAGCGGGGAGGTCGGACCGAAATGGGGCTCTCAATATTGTGGAGTGGTTGCAAAATGGCAGCGATCCTTTCTCTACAGTTTCAATGGGGTTTATATAGGGGGGAGAAAGGGTCTCCCCACGTGCGAGCTGTCCCATCTCATTAAGAGAAGATCGAGCAGCAGATTATGATGGGGACAACTACATTAATGCTGAGAGACTGTTACCGCCGCTTGACACCATGCTGGAGCTGTCTCCTCTGTCCCTCTTTAATTAATGATGGCTTTGCCAGGCAATGGTTGTGTCAGAAGGGGTTACCCTCCGAATGTCTAATTAAGGAAAACTCATGTGATAGGAGAGGCTTGCGTTTGTCCGGATATCTCCATGCATCATGAATACCTGACCTCCATTAGTATACTTTAAGAGGCAGACCTCTAACGACCTGCCTTGGTCATCCTAGACCTAGCTGATAGGTTTTGAGTGCCCCGACCTCCGACAGCCGACCTCGAGTATCTTGACCTCCGGAGGCTAACCTAGAGGGTCTTGACCTTAGGAGGGCTGACCTAGAGGGTCCCGACCTCTGAAGGCCGACCCCGAGGGTCCCGACCTCTGAAGGCCGACCCCGAGGGTCCCGACCTCTGAAGGTCGACCCCAAGGGTCCCGACCTCGGGGTAATCCTGGGTCCCGGTCCGCTTAGCACCGATTCAGATCGATGACCGAACCCGGCCGACTCTCAACCCATCTATAAATCATACGCCCGGATCATATATATATATATATAAAGTAATGCTATGCTACGGACCGCCCGTGCGGACCAGAGAGGCCAGACCGATCAGGGAATGCCCTGATCGATCTGGCATCTCTGGTCCGCATATCACGGTTCGCAGCATAGCATTTGGGTATATATATATATATATATATATATAGAGAGAGAGAGAGAGAGAGAGAGAGAGAGAGAAGGGGGGAGAGGGGGGGGGGATTGTTATCCTAATTGATATACGGACCGCGAGCGGACCGCACTGCGTGACTGATCAGGGACTTCCCTGATCGGTCATGCACTGCGCTACGCTCCCGTGTCGATCGAACACCATCAGCGGCGGCCGAAGGCCGTCGCCCCCACACAAAACTATAATCCTAGGGGGTGTGGTGAACCCTGGGAGTAGTGATGAACCCGTCGGCACGGTGAATCTAAGGGTAGCGATGAACCCATCGACGTACGTGACCGATCGGCAACTGCACTAACCAATCAGCCGTTGTCGCGCACGCGATCCGTAGGGATCGATCCGTAGAAGATCAAATTCGTGTATATATATATATATATATATATATATATATATATATATATATATATATATATATATATATATATATATAGAGTTTTGAGAAATAAAAATTATACTTGATACTCATACTCATAGGTCATAGGTTAAGACCATAAAATAAATAGGATAACAATCCTCTCTATATATATCAATTATTTCGATATAAATAATTTATGAAATTTTCTTTACATTTTTTCTTGTGTTTTGGGCTAAGTAATATCCAAGGGTTAGCTGTATTGTCTATATATTTAAAGTTAGATCATATATCTTCTTTCCATACTTGTCATAGCTACTTTATAAGTAAAATAATAGACTGAGAGACAATTGATCATGCTTAGGTCATAATGTCTAGAATGAGCAAATTAGTTAAACCAACCTGGTAAATGATTCATGGCCAAATAGTTTATATTTTTTATTTGGAAAATGTTAAGATCCATGTTAATAATGCCTTAAACATCTTTAGCACTGATTGTTTAGCCTTACTTCAACCCTCGACCTACTTCCCCTTGGCCTAAGGTAAAAGAGATATGCTAATATTCAATAACAACTAGGTGAAGCTTGGATAGAGGAGAAAATGAGAGGCAAAAAAAAAAGAGTTGAGATGATGTGTGACTGTAGATAGGTGATCAAGAGTTAAGAGAGTTTGAATCAATTATACAGGATGTGTAAGGATAGAAAGAGACTAAATAAAGATAATGTTATTGACCAAGATTTATTGATTCGAATATTGTTATTAAACAAGATTTATAACTGTCAAAGCCTATATCACCTGGACAGGTCAAAATTGGTCTTAGGGTTCTTACTAGACCTCTTCCTGACCAACTACAATGAAACGTTTCTTCCTTCAGTTATTCATGAAACGTTGAAGGCTGTGGTTGCACAATACAATGCTAGCCAGTTGATTACACAAAGCTAGAGAGGTTGGAATTAAGAATGATCCTATTCATCAAATCGGGTCTTCTGGCAGTATGATTTGTTCTTAACCTACATTAGCTGAACTTTGAAAGCTCAGCTGAGTTCAAGTAAAGAACTATGATTTCTCCACGTTTGTTAGGAGACTCAACGAGATAAGGGTGAGAAATTCCATAAAGGTTAGGGGGTGCAACATGACCAATTTGCTCGAGCACAACCTAGCTAGCTCGGTTAAAACCATACAGGGCACTGTTCGATCTAGTCGTACCTAGCCGAGCCGCAATTTAACTGTATTAACTGGACCGTGAGCTAGATTTCTTCTAAATGAATATACAGATTCGCTAAAATTGAAAACTTGAATCAATTTTATCACTTGAAATTTCCTTTAGCAGCTTCCAATCCATTGCATGCCTGAAACCAGTGTCCATGGACACCTCTGTCGTCTACAGCATTCACAAGAAGGTGGAGCAATGCAAACCAGCATCATGGGGAGGCCACTGGATCCCCTCCCTCCGGCAAGGAAGGGGCGATGGCTGGGCGATGAAGGTAGGGTACCGGTGCCCCGGCATCAGCACAGGGACGTCGCCGGCCGCCGCCGCGGAAACCTGCCAACAGACTCGGTTCATTAGCCGTCTCCGACACAAGCCGACTCCCAAGTCCAACCGGAAGAGCTTACTGTCTTCGAATTCTGAGGCGG
The DNA here is from genome assembly GCA_024364735.1 of Boesenbergia rotunda. NCBI lineage: Eukaryota > Viridiplantae > Streptophyta > Magnoliopsida > Zingiberales > Zingiberaceae > Boesenbergia > Boesenbergia rotunda. The sequence goes on along the minus strand of JAGFNQ010000827.1, from coordinate 194,065 downwards.
CTGCTCCGTCTCCGAGGCGCCGCCCGGATCAAGCCGAGGACGACGGAAGGACGCCCTCGGCTTGATCACATGCTCGAATATCGCCATGACGAGGAACATGGAGATCAGGATCGCAGTGGCCGCTAGACCGAACGATATCGCGCTCATCGACGTTCCCAGATCTCTCCAGGAGCCGTCTCTGCTGTAAGCTGCAGGTTCTGATGGGGTGGTGGTGGAGGAGGAGGAATCTCCGCCCCATGGCTTCAACCTTCCTCCAAAATCATTCATAGAACGCCGGTCAGAGTTCTAGCAGAAGAAGAAAAAAATCCGAAATGAGTTTATACGAAGATATCTTGAAAGAATGTCTCCATCGATCCTAATTAACAGACATGCAACGAGAACTGACAAGGAGGAACAGAGAAAGGCAACAACAACCTGATAACAACTGTCGAACTGGCTACAGTGGACTGCCAAAAAAACCAGGACTTTGGCTATGTTCTTCTTGTTGTTCTCCTGCCAACAAGATACTTCCCTCTCTCAACAAATCATTACTTTGTTCATCGGCAATGGCATGGAGCAATCACAGGCATGACCGGAGAGCTGGATTGGCCACCGCTCTAAAAGCAGTTGTCACATTCTAAAAGATTGCTTAGGCATTGCCTCAGTGGGGAGGAAAAAAACGATAAACAAAGATCAAAGGTAGCGTCTTACATATTCTCCACCATCACTTTTGAAAAGAAAAAGCTGCCATGGGGGAAATTAATTGAACACTGATGAAAGGCTGCAAGGAAGGGACAACCCTATCAGTTTTCAGCACTCAGTCTATGTACTGCTGTCCAGTTTGACAAAAAAGAAGAGAAAAATTGTTTTCGTCACATTCAGTAACAGTGATAGCAACTCACCTGAAGAACACAAATTTGAAGTAGGAAAAAAAAAATCTGTGTTGAACGACCCAGAACAGATCACCTAAAAAGACTCAAAGATAGAGAGGATCTCTCTCACATGCAGCAAAAAACAAAAAAAAAAAAAAACCCAGCGAAATTGCTAAAGCACCTCAATGAGCAAGGACCATAATTATGAGTTGTCTGACAGAGAGGTAGGAGGACAAAAAAACAATGCTTTAAAAATTTATAATCTAGTGAGGGTGCAGTGTCCAGAAGACAGTGAAACAGTTGAAGGCCTGATGGCAAGAAACATACACTTTAAGAATATCTTTAGTTGAATCGACCTGTGTGGAAATTTGATCTAATAACTTAAACTAATGCGTACAATCTTTGTGCTAAATTAAACTGCACACTCATATTTTAATTGTTCTGCTTAACTACCTCAACTAGGATACAAGTTCCAACAGGTCACATCTCTGTAGTTACGGCTCTTCTTGTTACTGCATCAGGTTCATGTGAAGTTATTCGGAAAGAGTAGAAAAGTAATGAAACAAGATGCTGAAGCCACTGAACCCAATGAGTAAGGCACAGAAGATATAGATCTCTGTTAAATAATTTTTTTTTACTGTTTTACTTATTGATCTCGACTTAGCCTAGGTGTAACCTAATTGGTTTATATGGCATTGTAGAGAGGCATATCATTGTCAAAAAAGTTCCGACAATTCGGCGTGGTAGGACATGAAACGGGTGTCACTCGGGTCAGGATGTCCGATCGAAAAGTCAACCTGATATAGTCTAAATTAACCCCAGCGAGAGATATCAAGTTCTCATCTTAATGTCGTCTAATCAGCACGCGACCAGCAGCCAGTCGACGCCCTTCTAGGGTTCTAATCCTATGCTCTAAGGATGAATCAACCTGGCCGAGTCTAAGTGCCCCAAAGATTCAGACTGTCCTCATGTTTAATCCGTAGGGCATTAGTTGTATAGCAAGATCTCACTCGGGGAATTCGGTCGGCGCTCTGACTCGGGAATTATCGTTTTCCGGGGGAGCACCTACCCCCTTACACTGTACAAATAAAGGTGGTATGAGAATCGGCGCAGGCCAGCCCAGATTTGACATCACTCGTGTCTGAATCGCAAATATCCCACTGGCACAGTACTTGCCTGATAAGCTCTGGCAACCCGTACCACGGCACCCCCTGCCCATGTCAGAATGGGCGGCGCCGATCGAAGAGCTAACAACAACCCCTAATCCTGTCCCCACATAAGACAAAATGCAACAGAAGCGGGGCAGAGGCTGTCGGCTCCCTCGGATATATAAGGCACTCCTCACTTCATATGTAAGTACGCGCACGATAAATTTTTTGCTACAGTTCTTTGTCCAGTTTTCATCTTCTTCAGCTACTGACTTGATCGTCGGAGTGCCTTGCCGGGGAATTTTCCCGGCGGGTTGCTGAGTGTCATCTTTCTTGCAGTCCTCGGACCTAGCAGGAGTCGTTCCTGAGTCCAGCTCACTCTTGGGAGTCTACCTCGCTCTTCGACAGGATCATATTTGGCACTAGAAGAAGGGCCTTTGCCTGATCAAGAGCGCAAAATGGAAGATCCCAATCGAGTGACGGTGACCGTCACACCAGAGGAGTACGAGTTTCTGATGGCTGCCCGAGCTTAGAAGACCCCTCAGTTGCCTTTACATGCGAGTAGCCCGACGACTCGATTTCCTAAGCCCTCGGCCATAGACAACTCGGTGGGTCAAGGGAACGCTGCCCGACCAGAAGGCATTTCAATTCCATTTCCCCTTGCATTCTACCGAGTCAGAGGTGATGAGGCTCACTCCAATCCTGCCAAAGCGTCCAGATCCAGTCAGACGCGCCGGCAGCGCCCAGACAAGGGAATGAACCCGGCTGACCCCCCACTGGCTCCCCCAGCATGGTGCCCTTTTTCCTCGCAGATTCTCAACGATCCGGTCCCCAAGCATCTCCGATTCTTCACCATACTGGAGTACTCGGGAATGAGCAACCCCGAGGAGCACCTCATGAAGTTCGAAAGCGTTGTCCTACTTCACCAATACCTCGAAGGCGTGAAATATCGAGCCTTCGTAACAACTTTGTCGGGGCCAGCCCGGCAATGATTTAACCGGCTACCGAATGAGTCCGTATTCAGCATCGAGGAACTCAGGCGGTTGTTCCTACCGCACTTCGTGAGTAGTCAGAGGCACCATAAAACCAGCCTCAACCTGTTCGCGCCAAAGCAAGGCTCGAAAGAGTCGCTCCGAGCCTACATCAAGAGGTTCAACGGAGTGGCCCTGGATGTACTGATCGCCACTCCAAAGGTGCTGATCAGTACATTCTCCCAAGGGCTATAGGAGGAAGATTTCTTCCGCTCACTAATCAGGAAGCTGCCGAAGGACTTTGATAGCCTATTGGGAAAAGCTGTCAAATACATCAACGTGGAGGAAGCATAGGCCGCTTGGAAAAAGGAGGTCGTTAGTGCCCCATCACTAAGTCCTGCCCAGAACAGTCATTCTCCAGGCGGACCCATCTGTAGCCCTCGAGGGGCAATCGATCGGGTAGGGATGGAGTGAAGACACGTGCAACAAGTGACTTAGGGATGTCTACCGACTCGATGGAGGCCCTACTACGCTTTTCACCAGAGCAACACGCACAGACTGAAGAGTGCCGACAAGCCGGGAAGGGTCGGGCCCTTGCCACTCAGGGACACAGGCGTTAGATCTCCCCAGGACGTGGTTCAAGTCGGGGAAGTCCTGTAGCCGTACCAGCGGCAGGAGAGCCTAGGCGAAACCCACCTGCCGCTCGCAATCTATTCCCTCGGGAGGAGCGAGCCAAGCCCCAGGAGATGGACGAAGAACAAGCCAACCAGCAGAACGTCATTTGAGGAGGGGTCCATGTGATCTCGGGCGGGTCGACCAGAGGAAACTCGAACCGAGCCCGGAAGGCCCAGGTACGCCGACTGAAAATCCACTAAGTAGGGACGAGTGACGCCCAGGCACAAGGCCCTCAGATTAGCTTTGCACCACAAGAGTTGCAAGGGTTGGAGGTCCCCCATGACGATGCATTGGTCATCACAGCTGTGATTGCCAATTATCAGGTCCACCACACCATAGTGGATACGGGCAACTCGGTCAATATACTATACAAGAAAGCTTTCGACCAATTACAGATCGAGCCATCCCAGCTGGAGTTGGTGGCCACAACATTGTTCGGATTCACAGGGAACCAGGTGCAGCCGATCGGGCAGATACGTCTGGCAATGTCCTTAGGCGAGGAGCCCCTGAAGAGAACCAGATTGTCTACTTTCCTAATAGTGGACGCTCCTTCAGCCTACAATGTGATCTTAGCACGATCGACCCTCAATGAATTCCGAGCGGCGATCTCGACATTTTATCTCCAGATAAAGTTCCCGGTCGGCGACAAAGTCGGGAAAGTTAAAGGAGACCGGCGAGTGGCGCGTCAGTGTTATGTGGACAATTACTGGACCGAGAGTCAGAAGTCCCAGCGCACGTCCACCAGCTACAATACGGTACAGGCCTCCCCATGGACCGAACTGCACGAGGGCAAGGAGGAAACTTAGCTACTCCCCTACCAGGCTGAGACCAAAAGCCAAGATAGCTGCGGGATTGCCGAACGAATTGAATGAACCATTGTTGGCGTGCCTGACACGGAACTAGGATGTGTTCGCCTGGTCGGTAAAGGATCTACAGGGCGTTCGATCGGAAGTTGTTGAGTACCACTTGCATGTGTATCCNCTTTCAACGCCAATGGTAAACTAAGTTGTTACCATTAGTATCATCAGCCAACCGATACCTACGATTCGATCACTCCTGTCAACTGCCTCTAAACTCCAAGCAAACAAAAAGATTTTTGGCTGATCGAAATGGCCGACTGCACCCTCAGTCAATTGATACTTCTAATTAATCGACTAGCACATTCTTTTCAGTCGCTTCCTAATTGAGTTTACATTTGCCTTAATTACTTGAGGTGCTAGCACCTCCTTGCTGACTTGATAGTGATGCCAAGAGGTTTTCAAGAACTCCTCATGTCCAGCATCCAATCCTTCTCGACTCATTGTGACCTCATGCACTTGCTAAGCATCTAGTCTTCATCAACCCGTTGGGACTTACTTGCCTAACAATAGATTGACCTCAATCTAGTGAGACTTCCTTCGTGCCCAGTGTCTACTTGGATTTTTCCATGCCAATAACCTTCTTGGACTTCCGGTGTTCAAGCTTACCTACACTTGCACACTTGATATACATGTAAGATAAATAATATTTTCTAACTTAAACATTGCTCAAACATCAAAATACCGTGCAAACACATGTTAAAGGCATGATTGCACCAATATTATTTAAACAAAGTCACCAAGAAGATAAAGATATGGGCAAATACAGAAGGACAGCATATAGACTTCGAGAAAAGTGGCATGATACTTGTGAAACTCCTACCGTAGCAATTTAAGTCCTTTTTGAAAGTACACAAGAGGCTGGTAAGAAGATACAAAGGAATCAAACGACTAACATTCCAAACTCTTCCAATCTCTCTTAACTTCTCTTGTGCAAGAATCAAACTTAGCAACTTTTCAGATAAATTATCTGTGTCACACAAGTTGTAATAAAAATAAGTTTGTAACAACTAGCTCGCAAGAATTCTATTGGTCTTTTCAATTACTCCTTTCACCATTGAAACAAACTATAAATGCAGATCATCTCATCCATCCATATACTAAGTCCACCAGCTAAAGCAGTGTTTAATATAATTTACAAATTAGTCGTGATGAATGAAGAAGATATAATATCCCACTTCCAACAGTTTAGAAGTCGTCCTGGAGTTTGGCAGACAGCATACATGGTTAAATTTCAGGCTGATAGAAATGCCATTTATTTAATGAAACAATCCAGGAGAAACTCAAAATAAATATAATGACCCACTCCCAACAGTTTAGGAGTCATCCTGGAGAGCATACTCGGAAATTAAAAGAAAATGTTTTTGTCGGTTTAATTGCAGACAGAAACAAATGCCATTGATTTAATAAGTTGTCCATGATGTATTCAGTCAAGCTTTACCAAGTTCCTCTAGTTTATTGTTAATTTGAGCTTCGGTCAGACCATCCAAGTTAACACATCTCTCAACACCCACATCTGGTAGAATAACCGAAGTATTAGAAAAGAAGCAAGCACAAAATAATATAAAAGTTTCCAACTAAAATGCTAATATAATAAGCAATCTGGAAATATGAAAGGTTGTTGCAGCAATTGCTGCTCTCTTAAAACTTGAAACTGAAATTTTTAGCTACACCTAACCAAGATCATCATTTTAAAAACAGGCAAAGCTATCACATGTCCCAACATAAGTACATATTCAACTTTTTACCATATTTCTTATGATTTCATGCCGCCATTGGGCAATCAAACAAAATTTTTGATCAATACATAGTGAGATACTGAAGCCATAGCTTAGTATTCGTGTTCCGATTAGATTGCAAATTTCAGAAGTCACAACCAGAAATAAAACTAGCATTTGGTAGGGTCCATGACTATAATGAGGACACAATGGTTAATTCACTTGGCAAGTTAAAGAAATAAATAGAATCAGTGGTTTGTGTCTTAGCAAACAAATGACACAGGTAAAACATCTTGTTAAATCTGTCGACCGCTGACTGGAAAGCAAAATAAACCGAGACAATGAAACTTGCTCAGCGACTGCAGTGACCACGACAAAGTCGACTTCAGCATGGTCCATGATGACAGTGTTGTTGCAAGAATGTCATAACCTTCGCATAAGCTTGTGCAACAAAGGCAATGACTGCAACAACATTTGTGCCTTTTCACAAGACAGTGAGTTCTATGATCTGTCATAGCTTTGGCACAAGGCTTCTGCAGGTAACACGAGGCGACCTCGACAAGGGTTAGAGTTCAGCATTCCTTCTTCCTTGTCAACGCCTCATACATTTTGTGTCAACATGCCCAGCATTGAACTAACAATGTCATTCCGGCAAAGAATTGAATCTCTAACTTGGAATGAGATTTCATACCTTGATATATATTTTTTTCCAAAACAATATAGGTTGGTGGAGCGAATACAAAGAGCATTTAAGGTAGTGCTTAAAGTTACACTTATAAAGACATAATCTACTAAATTTTCTTTATTAAGATATGAGGTGCATAAATATCTTATATATATTAAAAGAAAACCTAAAGCAAAACTAAACTAAATCTTAAATTTACAAAAAAAATCAAGTAAATGAAGAAATATATTGTTAATGAGAATAAACAGGTTGATTCTTTTTAAAGATTTTGAAATACATTGTATTATTTCATAGTTTTACTCATAATTTAATAATTCATAGATTCTAAAAAATTACCCATTTAACTATTTCATAGTTAAGAAAAGTCGCAATTTTTTAATTGATTAACAAAAAAAACATATATTAAATTTGTCTACAAAAATAAGTTAAAAATAAACAAACTAATCATGAGCTTAAGGAAACATTAAAAAACGCTATTGGACTCCATGTAGTGTCGTGCATGTCTTCCGCGCTCACATCAAACTACACATGGAACGTACTACTATCTTCTACACTTATGCAAAGTGTGGAAGCTAATCTTGGAAAATTGTGATCAACAATGGAAGTCACATGAACGTAGTTTTCACACCAGCACTTTCTAGAATATCCACGTCATACCTTAAACCTTAATTGAACCCCTACATAGTGCTATAGATAAATCAGATCTCTCTCATCATTCAAAGGTGTTTAATGTTGCCCTCAGGGCAATGGTGCAACGACATGACACTTTTCAATTTCCCAGGCATCGAAGGATCGAGTCCCAATTTCAGCGAATTAATGGATGAATTTCCCTTAATGGGTGGTTGACCTAAGAACGTTGGATTGACGGGTCGTTCGCTGCAAGTGCCTCCCAATTTACGCCGATGGCTGGTGGAAAACTTCTATGGGACCGGGCTAGTCACCCTAGAATTAGTCGGCGTAAGCTGGATACTTGGTGCCAAAGTGTTTGATGTTTATTGAGATTGGCTCATATCAAGACAAAATATAGTGTGATGTCCTTCATATAAGCATTCTTTTATCATTGGTCAACCTTGGCTTTGCAATCTTTTTGTTGATCACAAAGGACAAACAAATAACTACTTTTTCAAACACAATGGTCAAAATATTACATCTACCAATGTCATATATATATATATATATATATATATATATATATATATATATATTGAATTTTAATTTAAAAAGGCAGGTCCGTTGCCCCAGCCCACGGATATGGAGGAAGGTAAACAGACGGGAGGCGCATAGTGGGGAAGCACCAGGTTGTCAGTTCCCGCGAAGTATAGTAGGGAAGCACCAGGTCATGGTATTTTAATTTAACATTGGATAGGATGATTAAATCGATCCATTTAGAATAAATTAAATCAATTAGGCCTTGATGACGCCCGATAAGATCAATTAACCAAAGTTTAAACTCTAAGACTAAAATAGTTTTCCTCTCCCACCCCCTCCACGTGTCTCGGCGCTGCCATTTGTAAGCAGCCGACACCGCATCCCTCCCCTTCCTCGATGTTGGCCATTGTCCTAGTCAAGCAAGAAGCACACCGCCTGTCCTTGTGTCCTACCTTCGTTCCTTTTTCCAAGCGTGATGTGAGCCACTACCGGCCTCCCAACTACCGCCCTTGCCTGTAGCCGATGCGAATTCTCTTCGACAATAACCACCGCCCTTCTCTTCCATTCCTGCATGTTCGCGATACATGCGTGTCGTGTCTGTGCTAACCACTGTCGTCACCGCCGCCACAGTCGCGACCACTACCGACTGCTCTAAGCTGCTCGACCAGGCCACCACCGGCCACTCGTGTTGCCACCGTCCCGGCTGCACCGTCGTTGCTGTCTTTCGTTCACCTTCCCATCGTGGTTGAACCATGACCCCATTGTCGGATACACCATCGCCGGTCCGCATGCCGCTATGCTGTCGGAGAAGGAAAATAGGGAATTAAGTGGTTTATGATTAATTGGTTTGATTAGAAGATTAATTAATTAAGATTCAATTGAATTGAGGCAATTAGGGCTGGCCTATAGTTAGCAACTTAATTATTGATTTATAGGTTGACTACAGCTTGGATTAATTAATTAAGAATATATTATTAATTAAATAGGATTTGTTTGATTAATAGAATAACTTTTCTGTAGGTTAATCTGCTAATTGATTAAATGTTTATTTGATGATTCAATTATTTAATTAAAGATTAAATTAAATTCATAGATGAATTAATTAATACTTTGATTAATTAATTCATAGTCTTTTAATCAGTTGGAGGTTTATTATATACCCATATGAGAAAGTAAGACAATTACAAAAAGGGAAAACTAGATGATTTACCTATGTAGACCATTTATGGTTAGTAAGATTAACTTTAGTATTTAGTTTTTCCTCGTATCCTGTGCTTGTAGAATTCGAGCTCAAGACAAACTCTTTGATTCGAGGATAGGACGATCTACTATAGAGGTGGGTAGTTCTTTCTTTGACCTCTTTAGATCTTTGTCCTTAGTGCAGTATTTGATTACACATTACTTTGTTTATCTTGATTCTACTCTATATTGCATCTTGAGTTGAAACTTAGTTGCTTGTCCTTGTTGTAATCTACTTGATATATATGCAGTCTTGTTGCTATCCATGCTATCTATTGTTATTTATACCGGTGTCTTTATGTTAGCGATACCATAGTGTAGCTTGTAGAGCTTTACTCTTGGATGTGATTATTATTGCACTTAGATTGGTTGTTATTATGCTCATACTATATGTACATCTGTTTGCCCACGAGACCCATTCGTGGAAACATGTTATTGCGTGTAGAAAGTGGTCTTTCATATGCTTTGACGACCCATGAGACCCATTCATAGTAGCATGTTATTGCGTGCAATCAGTAGTTAGATAACTACCTACTCATCTTGTTTATCCATAGACCCATTTGTGGTAGCATGTTGTTGCATGTTGCGTGCAGACAATGGATACACCTTGACTGCCGACAAGAACCATTCGTTGTAGCATGTTGTTGCACACAATCAAGATAACTACCTACTCATCCTATCTGCCTACGAGACTCATTCATGATAGCATATTGTTGCACGCAAATAGTGGAAACACCCTGACTGCCCACGAGACCCATTCGTGGTAGCATGTTATTGCATGCAATTAGCACTTGTGATATGCTTGTTATGTGCTGGTTTTATATCAGATTTAGATGTACTACACCCGGTTTATTTGTCATAACTAGTTCATCAAGTTTGTAGATAATTATGTGTTTTGCTATTGTTTATGTTAGTAAGTAACATGAGATTGTTCTTTTGATTTCCTTATATATAGTATCATGCGCTATCCTAATTTTTACTCACTACCCTACTTTTTTTTCCTTTGACTCTCAGGTTGGCAGATAGAGGATATATCGTGTCGCTCAAAGATCTTGACTACCGGTCCCATGTCACTTTGAGATGTTTCATTTTTTGTTTGTCTTTATGGTGTTTGGTACTTCCGTACTTGATATATTAAAGTCATGCATGCGTGCAAAACTCTTTCATACTTGGTTACTTTTTCTTCATCGTTATTTCAATATTAGCAATCTTTGGCTTCATATCATGTTGTATTAGCAATTGTCACTGAGGGGTATTCCCCATCATCGGACGGCGATTTATACCCCGGGGCATGACAACCAAGACTAGCCCAACAAATCAAAGCTCAAACCTAAGTCACCCACTAAACCAGCCCAACCCTTGAGATAACCCTTCTACCTTCTCATACAATTGATATTATAAAAAAAATATACCATCAATGACTCAAACCTTACAATGGGCTTATGAAGTTCCAAAACATACCTAATAAAAGGTTACCTTCAAACCCCTGCACTACGTGCATACACCAATGCACCAAGGATGTGAGTCTCAATTATGTTATGTGTAACCTACCTCTTATCAAATTCACCCATGGAAATTTGGTAAATCAATTTACCAACCATAGTACATTTGAAATTGTGTGTGGGTTGAGAGATCATCAACCTGTTACCAAAATTACCTTTCCACTTTTTATTCATCTAAGGTAATTGAGAGTTTTACTAAGTGCAACAAAGAGATCCATACTAATGTCAGGAGAATGTCTCATTGAGTAATACGATTTATAAATTTCAAGCTAATATACATCGTTGGAATACAATATAGGGATTATACGCTTTTTTGCATTCACCCCATCATGGATTTAGGCTCACTCTTCAAATCCTTTACAAATTATGAGAAAAATGAGCATTAGTGCATATGCGTTAATTTGTCAACACAATTTCCAATGATGAGAACTTACTATTGTACCAGGGAGTATTTAAGCCTTCCTCTTTGCATATTGAATTACCTACAACTCACATATAATCAGTACCGACTCATGCACTCCCATCGATGACACAACCTTCTCATTATATTAAGTGCATTATAGAATCTCAATAGGTAATATTATTAGATGGAAGCACCCACAGATACCTTATCCATCGGAAAGGGCTTTTAGAAACTAGAGACATTAGGGCTACATAGGATGTGACAACACCTTACCCCCGAGAAGCATCAAGAAATAAAGCATCAACATCTTAATTCAGCTAGAGAGGCACCTCCCCTTTGCACCAATGTGTGGTGCCACCCGATTTGACATGGGCCATTCCACCTTCCTACTCAACAAAGTCTAAGTTCTCTTTGGTCGGGGTTTGTCTTCTATGTTGCATCATAAACTTTTGAAATATATGTTGTAAAAAAGCTTTCAATTATATTAAACCACGACCCTGTATATGATTTATATAACCTGCCAAACCCTAATGACACAAAATAGGAAATGACCTAATTACCCTCACAACACTCCCCCTCAAGTTTAACATATATATCAAACATGTTTAACTTGCTAAGGGCAGAATTAAACACAGCTTGAGGTATATCTTTTGTAAACATATCAGCAAGTTGGTCCTCGGATTTGACATAAGACAAACATAGCTCTCCAGAATCAAATCTCTCCCGAATAAAGTATCGATCAATCTCGATATGTTTGGTTTGATCATGTTGAACTGGATTATTTGCAATATTGATTGCAGCTTTGTTGTCGCAATATAGCCTGAGAGATAATTCAACCTTTAATCTAATGTCTTCCAACAAGAAGGTCAACCACAATATTTCTGCAAGACCATGTGCCATGACCCGATATTCTGCTTCCGCACTGGATCTTGCACAAACACTCTGTTTCTTACTTCTCCAAGTTAAAAGTTTCCTCCTAAAAAGGTGCAATAGTCTGAAGTGGATATTCTATCATCTCTAGAACCAGCCCAATCAACATCAGAATAACATTCCACTTTCAGGCAGTGTTCGAAATTGCGGGCTAGGCGGGCGCCTAGGCGCCGCCTAGCCGCTCGACGCCACCCTTCCGCCGCGATTACAAGCTCCGCGGCCAGGCTAGGCGGACGGGCCGCCTAGGCGGCCTGTGCGGCGCCTAGGCGGCGCGACGGCAGTCGAAGCGTCGGATGACTCGGATCGCGATTTGGAAATCGCGATTTATTTGGAAATCGCGATTTAAACCCTAAACATCCTGTTCTCATTCATCTGCCACCTCCATCGCCTCCTCTGGAATCGCTCGACATCGCCGCTGCCTCCTCCGGTATCGCTTGCCGTCACCGCTGCCTCCGCCGGTATCACTCGCTCGCCGTCGCGCGCCGCAGGTATGTGTTTACAGTTTAATTTTTTTTTTTTTACGCTTCCAACGTCAAGGGTTGTTTCCGGCGGCGCCGGAAGCGTCGCCGAAGACTTCCAGCGGTGCCGGATGGCTCCGGCGACGCGTCCGGCGCCGCACGAAGCGTCCCCCGACGCTTTCTGCGCCGCCGGACGCATCGCGAGAAGCGTCCGGCGTCGCCGGACTTGTCGCCGGAGACATCCGGCACCGCCGGAAGTCTCCGGCGACGCTGCCGGCACCGCCGGACGCTTCCCGCGACACGTCCGGCGGCGCCGAGAGCGGCCTGCGCCGGCTTATTTTTTTTTTAATTTTTTAAATTTATTTTATTTAAAAATTTAAACATTTTCTTAAATAAATAGAAATTTTAAATTAAAAATCATATTTATTAATTATAAATCATATTCTTATTCAAAAATTTATATTTAAAATTTAAAAAAAAATATATTTTATATATAATTTATATTTAAAGCTTATATTTAACATTTATATTTTATATATCATTTTTTTATAATTTAATAATGATTCTAAAATTCTAAAATTTGTTTTTAAATTATTTTTCAGGTCATTTCTGCTCTACAATGGCAAATAATCCATCTTCAACAGCATCAGTTACTCAACCTGAATCTGTGATTCTTAGAAGAAAGTCAAATGATATTGGATGGGAGTTTGGGATGTTGATTGATCCTAAAAACCTCGACAAAATTAAATGCAAGTTGTGTGGAAAAATAATGTCGGGAGGAGTATACAGGATTAAGGAGCACATTGGAAATATACCTGGAAATGTATCTGGTTGTCGAAAAGCATCTCAAGAAGATAAAAACAAGTGCAAACAAGCTATTTTAGAAGGCAGGAACAGAAAGAAGAACAAAATAATGGAAGAACAAAGTTGTAGAGCAGAGGTGACTATTTCTCCTGATGAAGAAGAAGGTTCTGAAATTGAATGGATAGATCCATCTAAAAAACCTCTTCCTCTTGGCCCCATAGATAGATTTGCATCAGCAATTGCTCCAGAAAATGTAAGTTCAAGTGGGAGTAAAGTGCTTCGCCAAAAAAATATAAATGAGGCTCTTTTCAAGGAGAGAACTCAACAAGTTCAACAATATGTTGGGAGATGGGTTTATGAAAATGGAATCCCATTTAATGCCGTTGATAATGATAGCTTCAAGCAACTAATGGAAGCAGTGGGTCAATTTGGACCAGGATTCAAGCCTCCAACTCAATATCAACTAAGGGAACCACTGTTAAAAGCCGAAGTTGAAAGAACAAAACAACTGCTGAAGAAACATGAAGAAGAATGGGCAAAGAATGGATGCTCGATCATGACAGATGCATGGAGTGATAGAAAAAGAAGAAGTATCTTAAATTTGTGTGTTAATTGCAAGGAAGGTACTACATTTTTAGAGTCCAAGGAGTCTTCAGATGAGGCACATACAGCTGAACTTATTTTTGAGTATGTTGACAAGTGTGTTGAACAAGTAGGAGCTCAGAATATTGTTCAGATTGTAACAGACAATGCCACCAACAATATGGCTGCAGCTAAATTGATGAAAGAAAAGCGACCTGGTATCTTTTGGAGTTCATGTGCAACTCACACTATTAATCTCATGCTTGAAAGTATTGGCAAACTTCCATGATATAAAAAGGTTATTGACCAATCCAAATCTTTTACTATTTTCATTTATGCTCACCATAAGACTTTGTCATTGATGAGAAGTTTCACGAAGAAAAGAGACATAGTCCGGCCAGGAGTTACTAGGTTTGCATCAAATTTTCTCACATTGCAAAGTTTGATTGAAAAAAAAGCAAGTTTAAGGGCCATGTTTACAAGTGATATGTGGGAGACATGTAAATGGTCAAAGACAAATAAAGGAAAATTGGCTTACTCTACTGTGATGAGCATGAGTTTTTGGAATGGTGTGACACTTTGTTTGAAAATATTTGCTCCTTTGGTTAGAGTTCTTCGATTGGTAGATGGAGATAGAAAGCCATCGATGGGGTTTCTATATGGGGAGCTTCTTCAAGCTAATGAAGATATCAAGGTTGCCCTGAACAATGTGGAATCAAATTATCAGCCTATCATAGCAATTATTGAGTCAAAAATGAAGGATAGACTTGATACATCATTGCATACCACTGCTTTTTTGTTGAATCCCTATTTTTACTATAAAGATAGTTCTATTGCTCTTTATGAGGAGGTTGCGATGGGGATTTTTGAATGTATAGAAATTTTGCATGCGAATGAGTTGGATCTACAAGATACAATTATTAACAAGGAATTTGCAAAATATAGAGACAAGACTGGGTTATTTGGAAAAACACTGGCAGCAAAAGCATGTGAAAAAAATGATGATACATTTGATCCATGTGCATGGTGGAGTACATACGGCGCTCACACACCTAACTTGCTAAGAGTGGCATTGAGGATACTTTCATTAACTACAAGTGCATCTGGGTGTGAAAGAAATTGGAGTACATTTGAAGGAGTAAGTTTTAAAACTTTAAGTCTTTATTCTTTAATTAAAGTCAAGTATATATTATTATATTCATGTTACTAATTTTAATATTTACTCTTTCTTTTTAGATTCACACAAAGAAAAGAAACAGGTTGGATGTCAACAGATTGAACAATCTAGTATTTGTCCAATTTAATGCTAGATTGTTGAACAAACAAAAAAGAGAAAAAGAAAGAAATGTGGATGTCCTTCTTGCAAAAGATGCTTCAAATGCACAAGGTTGGATTGTGGATGGTGGGGAAGATGATGAAGTTGAACTAGGTTCTGAGCTCACATGACAACTGATTGATGAAGCAAGTGGAGCAGATGAAAATCTACAACCCCGAAGAAGCTCTAGAGTAAGAGAACTTCATGAAGATGATTTTGAATCTGAAGAAGAAGAGGAGGAACACAATGATGATATTGAGTTTGTGTCCGATGAAGACCAAGTTGTTGAAAATTATGGAGAAGAAGAAGTAGAATAAATTCTATTAGTGTAATGTTGAAGTTTGAACTCATTTTAAATTCGAGTTTGTGTTTTGAGTGACTATGATATTTTATTAGTTATGCAATTTTGAAGTTTAAACTCATTTTAAATTTGATGTTATTGTGTTGGACTTGGAGTTATAATATGTGATTTATTATGTTATGATGTTAATTATATAATTTATGTTGATACCGATTAATCCGCCTAGCGCCGATTAATCCCCGCCTAGGCGGCCTAGGCGCTAGGCGCTAGTCTAGCGCCCGACTAGCGCCTAGCGAATTTTAGAACATTGCTTTCAGGTTACCACCTCCTTTAAACAGCAAGCCTTTTCCGGGACATGACTTTAAATATCTTAAAATCCTATCAACAGCCTTCATGTGAATAGTTTTAGGAGCATGCATGTACTGACTCACTACACTAACAGCGTAGGTAATGTCAGGCCTAGTCATAGACAAATAGAGTAACTTTCCAACCAACCTTTGATACGTTCCCTTTTCCAGATTTGTAAGATCTTCCCCATTAGAACTAGTAAGATCATGACTTACTTCTATAGGTGTCGATGCTGGCCGACAACCCAACTTCCCTGTCTCCTTGAGCAAATCCAACACATATTTTCTCTGACATATATATATTCCCTCATGAGATCGAGCAACTTCAATACCAAGAAAGTACCTCAATAGTCCAAGGTCTTTAATCTCAAATTCTGATATTAACTTGGACTTAAGAGTCTGGATTTCAATCTCATCATCTCCTGTAATTATCATATCATCAACGTAAACCAAAAGAATGGTAATTCTGTCCTCTTTCCTTTTCACAAAGAGTGTATAATCAGCATTTCCTTGTTTAAAGCCAAACAATATCATAGCTTTGCAGAACCTATCAAACCATGCTCTGGGCGATTGTTTAAGTTCATACAAAGCTTTTATCAGCCTGCAAACCTTCCCTTTTGTTTCGATTCCAGGGGGTGGTAACATGTAGACTTCTTCATGAAGGTTGTCATTCAAAAAGACATTTTTCACATCTAATTGAAATAGTGGCCAATCATACTGAGAAACAAGAGAAAGAATCACTCTGACTGATTTGAGATTTGCAACCGGAGCGAAGGTCTCCAAGTAATCCACCCCATATGTTTGAGTGAATCCCTTGGCAACGAGTCAGGCTTTATATCTGACCACTTCACCCTCTGAGTTATACTTGATAGCATAGACTCATTTAGAGCCAACCAAGTTCTTCCCCTTTGGGGGATCTACTAATTCCCAAGTACTATTCTTATTAAGAGCATCCACTTCTTCATTCATTGCCTCCAGCCACCTTGAGTCCCTTACAGCTTCATAATAAGAAGAAGGTATGGCATGATTTGATAGTTGTGAAACAAAAGCATGATATTAAGAAGACAAACGAGAATAAGACACATGGTTAGAAATAGGATGTTGAGTACATGACCTGACCCCCTTTCTAACAGCAATTGGAAGATTCAGCTCATTCATATTCAGGGATGCAGTTGGTTCAACCAATGAGGATACAGGATCAGGAGCCAGAGCATCCGATTCAGCTAGCCGATTAGTAGTAGGTCCTTGCTTATGTCTTCGTCGCTTGTAAGTAATAATTTCTTGTGAAGCCTGCGAGCCCAGTAATGGAGCATCATCTTGTCTATTTTCCATGACATCCAGTGAAATAGGAATAGGAGAAGGAACCACTTGAGGTACAAGAGAAGAGGTAAAATTCTCCCCCTGAGGACGAGTCTGGGGAGCATAATAGGGCTCGGACTCAAAAAAGGTAACATCCTTCAAGACATATCTTGTCCTAGTAATATGATCAAAGCACTTGTAGCCTTTCTGGCAAGTAGAATACCCTAGAAAGACTCCCCGTATAGAGCGAGGATCAAGCTTAGAGGACTTGGGACCAAGAATATGAATAAAACAGAGGGAGCCAAATACCCGAGTTGTAAGGGAAAACAACATTGTGTCAGGACGAAGAATAGTGAGTGGACACCGATACCCTAGACCTTTTGATGGTAGACGATTAATGATATAGGCGGCTACAAGGATAGCATCAACCCAGAAATATTTGGGTAATTGGCGCTGAAATAATAGTGCACGGGCTGTTTCAAGGATATGACGATTTTTCCTTTCTGCCACTCCATTCTGCTGTGGTGTGTAAGGACAAGATGACTCATGAAGAATTCCTAAATCCTCAAGAAAGACATTTAGAGATTGTGTAAAGTATTCCCGCGCATTATCAGATCGAAGAGTTTTCACTTTTGTGTGGAATTGAGTTTCAACCATTCTGCAATAATGTTGAATGAGTCGAGGAACTTCATCTCTGCCTTTCATCAAATAAAGCCATGTACAGTGAGTGTAATCATCAATAAAAGATATAAAGTATCGGTATCCATCCAAAGAAGGCACAGGAGAGGGACCCCACACATCTGAATGAACAAGGTCAAACGGAGACGAACTTTTATTCATGGACTCAGAAAAATGAGTTCTATAATGTTTGGATAACTGACAAACTTCACATTGAAGAGACTCAAGAGAAACAGAAGAGAAGAGATTAGGAAATAAGACCTTTAAGGACCGAAAAGATAAATGTCCCAAACGAGAATGCCATAACAAGATTTCTTGACGCTTATTTTCTGAACATTGGGCTGTAGACTTCAGAGCAGATGTTGTTCCAAGATGATAGTAATAAAGACCTCCTACTTCACGGTCAGTCCTAATCGTTTGCTTGGTCTCAAGATCCTGAAAGACACAATGATCAGGGAAAAAGGTTACTGAGCAGTGAAGTTGTTTAGTAATACTACTAACAGAAAGTAAATTTAGAGAAATGGAAGAGACATGAAGTGCAGAGGATAGGATAAAGTGATCTGCCAGTTGTATGGAACCTTTACCAGCGACAGTGGCTTTGGTGCCATCAGCAATAGTCACTTTATCCTGCCCAGAAGACAAAGAGTAGGAAATAAAGGAATTAGCAAGATTTGTCATATGATCCGTAGCTCCGGAATCAATAACCCAGGGGCTATAAGATCTTGACCCAGCAATACTTAACTCTGGGCCACAAATACCTGTGTGCGCTTGAGACAAATTGGTAGAGATAGAAGATGAAGTCTGAAGTTGTGATAAGATGTGCTGAAGATTGGCAATATCAGTAGATGACAACTTAATATTAGAAGGTACCGAAGAATCAATAGTCTCCCCATCCACTAATTTCTGGGCAGCAATATTTCCACGACTAGGAGCCTTCTTGTCACTGTATTTGAATTTTTCAGGTTTTTTTTCTGGATATTTCTCCCAATAGAAATCTGAATCATGATTAGTCCTCTTGCAGTGCCGACAAAATTTTCCACCTTTTCCTTTTGTTCCCCCAGACTTGATCTTGTCAGCAGAACTGACAAAAGCAGAAGTCTTCCCAATTGGAGTGCTTGCTGCAGAAATATTACCTTTGTTGTTCATGGTCCTTCTCCTGCCTTCCTCACTCAGAATTTTGTAGTAAACTTGTTCTAGAGAGGGAGTAGGATCAAGACTAAGAATTTAACTTTTTAAATTTTCAAACTCTGCATGAAGCCCATCAAGGAACTTAATGATTCTGTCCTTCTCCAGAATCTTCAGATATCTCTGATGATCATCAGTGGAACTCCAATTGTCCATCCTGTAGTAGTCAAACTCATCCCACAACCCTTTTAGAGTAGCAAAATAATTTGTAACCGACATAGAACCTTGCTTAAGTTTGAAAATTTGACTACTTATCTGATAAGTACGCAGCATATCATACTTGCGCCCATACATCTGCTCCAGTGCCCTCCACATATCACTGGCTGTTTTGTTATGAAGAATGACCTGCTTGATGCCAGAACTAACAGAATTGAGTATCCAAGTCATTACCAAAATGTTGTCACGCCTCCAAGTACGAAAACTAGGGTCCTTTTCATTTGGTTTCAATTTTGTACCGCGAAGAATATCTAGTTTATCATGGCCTTCAACATAAAGTTCAACAGCAACTGCTCATGATGCATAATTTGTCTCGGTCAATTTTTCCGAGGTTATTTGAAGACCAGGTCCTCCGGTCATTGTGAAAACTGGTTGTACCTGTCCAGAAGAAGTCAAGGGATCTATAGACATCCCAGAACTTTCCCCAGAGGTGTCCGCCATAACACACCACAAGAAGAGGGAAAAATCTTGTGGCGAGAACAGAAAAATCCGGCGGAAAAGTAGGAAAATCCGGCGAGAACAGAAACTCCGGCTAGCGAGCAAAGAGAAAAATAAATCTTGTAGCGAGCAAAGGGAAATAAAAATTCCAGGAGGCGATGATCAGCCGACTGAGAGCAGAAAAATAAATCTTTGTGCCAGAAAATTCGGCTAGAACAGAAAATGCGAGCAGAGGGAGAAAAAAAGCTTTTCTTCACTAGCAAATCGTGCGCCCAAAAAAAAAACTGATGAAACAGATCCAGATGAATCAGATCCACAGAGGTGTTGCCTTCCGAATGTGTTTGAACCGTTCAACTCGACGCGGAGCCTCAACCAACTACTGAACCTGATGAATCAGGTTCAGATGCTGGACAACGTCTCGTTCTTTTCTGCTCGGTGGGGCAGAGAAAAGCCGCCCGCGAGTTTCGCCGTGGGTGGGATGTGAGGGAGGATGGTTGAGCAGCAGAAGACGGCGTCCAGTTCGCAGCGGAAGACGGAGAAGAAGAGATGCTCGCAGGCTTGCGTGCGCGAAGAGAGCGACGTCAAGTGGTCGGCGCCTTGCGAGGAGCAGAGAAGCGACGCCAAGTGGTCGGCGCCGCGCGAGGAGCAGAGAAGCGACGTCGGCGCCACGCGAGGTGCAAAGAAGCAGCGTCGAGTGGTCGGCGTCGCACGAGGTGCAGAGAAGAGGGCGTCGAGTGGTCGGCGTCGCGCGACGAGAGCGGCGTCGAGTGGTCGCTGGTCGGCGCCGCGCGTGGTGCAGAGAAGAGGCGTCGACGTCGCGTGAGGTGCAGAGAAGCAGTTTCGGAAAGCAGAGAAGCGCCGCGCGAGGAAAAGAGAAAAAAAAATTAGGGTTCTGATAATACTCGCTCTGATACCATGTTGTAAAAAAGCTTTCAATCATATTAAACCACGACCCTATACAAGACTTATATAACCTGCCAAACCCTAATGACATAAAATAGGAAATGACCTAATTACCCTCACAACAATATATATGAAAAATGAGGGAATTCCATAGGAATATGAAGGCCTAAAGGTTGACATAAAACCTAAGATAAAAGATAAGATCATAGTATAGCTAAATATAGTTGATGATAAAGCACTAATTTACAATACTTAGTCCTCTATAGTCCATCATGATGAACCAGGTGACACCGAACTTGGGGCAACCTTTATAATCCATCATGATTGTGTATGAGTTGGCCAATCAAAGCGATTTTGCCAATCTACCCCATTTCCTTCCCTTGGACATCTACCCAACTTTCTATTGCTATACAATTTTCAAGATTTAGACTTTCGAGAATATATATGAGCTAAAATGTCAAAGTGACCTTCTAAAGAATTCATGAGTATAAGAATTAAAGGAATTAGTAATGAAAGGCCATACAATTCCATGAAAGGATGGCATGGTTATAGGCAATTGATGGTAAAAAAAATGAAATTAAAGAAAAGAAAGAGGATGATGACTTAGAGGGATTTGATCTCCAATAGCAAAATGCTTTGAACTTCATTAACTTGGTTGTTTAATGCTAAGGGATGCATAGGCATTTAATAGTGTCTTGTCAACAATAAGAATAGTAATTCCTAATAATATAAGTCATATAACTAAAATATATTTAAAAAAATAATGAGTTGTACAGGGGAAAATATTTTGAAGAGGTGGTTCAAATGTGTATTTTGGATCATATCATTCCAACACCCTTCAAAACATATTTTTCAAATGTTCAGCAATAAATTTTGGAAACATTTCTTTAATGGTGTCATAAAACTCTCATGTTGTAGCTTCGATAGGTAGATTGTCACACTAAATTAATAGATTAGTGAAGTCAGGTAGTGCAAGAACTAAGTGTCAGCGACGTAGCCTGTAGCCTCCTTTAACTTGTGAAATGCCTCGTCTACCTTCGGACACCATATGAATGCATCCTTCTTTAATAAAGTTGTTGAATTGTTAGAGACACAGTGATCTTTCTAAAATTATTCACAAAATAATGATAATAACTTGTTAGGCCAAGGAAACTGCATAACGCCTTTATGTTCTTTAAAGTGAGTTTCTAGAGAGGTAGGCTGTTACTCCTTCCTTACTGACAATATGACCGAGGTACCTTCATCATTTGTGAAGCTTGTATACCTAGTTACCTACTAATGCATGAACTGATATCGCCTTATATCACCTTGTACTTCACATGCGTTTTCTTGTGTTTCACCTTCATTGATATTGTCTTCTTCCTCTAGGTTTTCAATCGGTTCATTCTTCAATAGTATCTTTTGCGTATATTGATGACCTCAATGTCACTTTTCATCACAATGTTAGCATAACCGTTATGATTAGTTCCTTAATCTCCTCTTTTGTTGTAAGGTGTTGCATGGTGATATGTGTTTTGATGGATTACCATTTAATTTCTCCACCATCTTTATTAATCGTCTCTTCTTGTAGTCATATAAAAGAAAAAGCAACCTTTATGGTATGGGGTTAATCCATCGGTACCTCTCGTCATATGGCACGATGAAGCCCTTCAATAAATGTAATAATTGGTTTTCTGACCAATCATGAGCTCAGTTGGGGAGTGGCTTAAATCGTCCTTGGTACTCTAGCATTGTTGTAGTGTGACAAATTTTGGCTAACTCTCCATCCACATCCTCATGCTCAGAGAGGACAAATCAGATGAGGATCCTTTAAATACCTCTCATATTAGATGCCTATGGCAGGCATGTCTTAAGACAGTCATACCATTTGATAGCATCATCTTGCAGATTTATAGGTGTTATCTCCACTTTTATAGTGTCCGGTGTGTAATGAAAGACAAAAAATAAAAAATAAAAAAAATCTCAACTCTCGAAATCCACCCTATAGGATCATTTGCTCTCCCAACAAGGAGATTTCACCTTCATACATGAAAGGATGTTGTCTCGATTTTCATGAATGTTAGCTCTACAATTTTGTTGTTGTCCAATTACTA
Organism: Boesenbergia rotunda; assembly: GCA_024364735.1. Taxonomy (NCBI): domain Eukaryota; kingdom Viridiplantae; phylum Streptophyta; class Magnoliopsida; order Zingiberales; family Zingiberaceae; genus Boesenbergia; species Boesenbergia rotunda. The sequence continues at coordinate 171,318 of JAGFNQ010000827.1, read as the reverse complement.
TTGTGATAAGGATGTTATGAATCCTTCAACTAGCCCAATTTTGGCTTTGTACTTAGCTTTAAATCCTACAACTCATTTTAGATCAAGTTGAGATCCTCCTATTGTCATGTTGGAGTAAAGTTTCTTCTCTTAAAGTTGGGTTAAGACCATGCACAATGTATGTGGTCTCGAGGTGCAATATGATGAAGGTGATGGAATCAAGATGTAGGAGAATGATGATAATGATTGCATTAGGGAAGGTGGCAATGGGGTATTTGTTGTGTTAGAAGGGATATGGTGCCAGAGGTGGTACAATGAAGAAGATAGTGGTGATGGTGGTTTCAGAGGTGTTGTGATGTAGGTTGATTAATGATGATGAGAAACCTTAATTTGTGCTATGTTGATAAAAACTCACATCCTATTTCATAGGGATATTAAAGAAAAGAAGTAAATAATCACTTCGAGGGATTGACTTCTAAAGCCAAGGGCTTTTAATTCATTAACTTGGTTGCTTGATGTATAAGGGTTACATAATATCTTAGTTATAGGCATACAGAAGTAATTTGACAAAAACAAAAAATACTAATTCCTAACAATAATAAGTCTCACAACTAATAAGAGGAAAAAAAGAGAAATTTAATGACTTATAACTAAGCATACTAACCGTATCTCGCCCAAAGTTGAGGTTCAACTCCCCTGCATTCGCGGATCAAGATGGGGAGTTTAGGGTTCAACGTCTTCAGATCCTTGTAGTTCTTGCGCAGAAATTCCCTGTAAAACAGAAGAACGATAAAAAAAAAAAAGCAATAACGTCAAAAACCAGTACCGATGGAGTTTTTTGTTTTTGAGTTCAAGGTGACTACCGAGTCTGAGCACTGATCGGCGAAGTCTGGCAGAGAAGGAAACGAAGCTCCTTCAGATTGCGAGACAATTGAGCTCTCCACGCCATCCTTGGCAAAATTGAAATGACCTTTCGGATGAACGAAAACCCTAGTAACAGATCAAATGATCTGCTCCAACGCAGGGGCACAAATAGAACCCTAAAAAATCGGTAATTCGCACTAAATCAAACCAAAACGAAAAAAATTTAATTAATTTAATTTTAATTAAAGCAATTAATCTTTTCCCATTTAATTCTATTTACATTAGGATAAAAATTTAGTTCTCGAATTTAAAAATAATATATATATATATATATATATATATATATATATATATATATATATATATATTTTGACGCTTCCGCCTGCACGCCTGTGCACGATAAGATCCGAGTCACCTCAAGTCCCTTTATTTTTTTTCTTTTTTTTTAAATTAATATTTCCTAATACATATAATATACCACGTGAACATCTAAATTTTTTTTGATTTTTATTTTTTTCACTTAAATACTATAATTCAATCGGGTAGGTAAATTTATCGGGGTAAAATCTTAAATTTTTTTCGCTTAAAAATTATAACTCAATAGGACAGATGAATCAGTCGGGGTAAAATTAAAAAAAAACGCTTAAATACTATAACCTTATTGGACAGGTGAACCTATCGAGGTAAAATCTTAAAAAAAATTCACTTGAATATTATAACTTAATTGAGCAGATAAACCCTAGGGATATAATTATTATTTGAGAAACTTTTGATTTAAAAAAAAATGGAAGGCGTCTCGAGTACGATAGTGCATGAATCGCAAGGGGTCACCCAGTATATCAAAATTATATATATATATATATATATATATATATATATATATATAGTTTATGATTTTTTTTAATCAAAATTTGGTTTTTGACTCAACTAATCTTCATTTTGATTTTAAATTGATTTTTTTTCTTGAAAAAATATTCAATTCGATTTGACTTGTAAAATTTAATGGAGTAAATTGGAAAGTAGATAGCCACAAAAGCAGGATGCTTGGATCTATATTTTCATGGGGCTGTTAAAATTAACCCCGAAATACCTTGATTTATTTAGAAAAAATACTCTAAAAATATATGAAATTACTATGAGCGCATGCTCCCATTCACTCAAAGTCTTACGACCTACATTCAAATTAAAATTTCTGAATATTCTTTTAGCATTTATCGGGAGGTGTTAGTTCAAGCCATACTAATCAAGATCTCCTAGGAGAAGAAGATGAATAGGCAAGCCAAAGAAGATAAATAGAACCGTCGGAGTGGCGGTCAGAAAACACGAAGGAAGCCTCAAAAGTCATGAGTTACCACTGGAGATTCTTATCCACCACAGAAGATAAATAGGATACGGGGATGTAGAATAGAGGTGATAAAATCCTCCCTAAATGCTCCTTAATGCTCTATTTATTTGGGAGAGCGGAAAGTAAAACTAAGAAAAAATTTTCGCAGTGGAAATTTTTTCATTGTTTACTTCATTAAAATTTAAAGAGAGAAGAAAAATATAATCCATCCGTGGATAATTTTGGAACTAAAATCTATCAACTCAAAATCGGACGGAAAGCAGCGGATGGATAAAAAAATGACGCATGTACTCCTTTTCATTTACAAAATTACATCATAAACCAAAAAAATAACGCATGTACTCTTTTTAACTTATAAAATTACACCATATACCAAAAAATGACGCATGTACCCTTTTGCATTAATAAAATTACACCGTATATACCCACCTTCCTCAATCATGGTAAAACAGCATTCAAAGGAAAGAATTTCTTTTCCTTTCCATTCTCTTCCCATGCCCCTACGAAGTTTATTTAATCCATCCATCATCCACTCTTTCAGGTAAACATAGCATAAATGACCTTTAATGCGCATGCTTTTTAATTTTCCTAAATACCCCTTTATTGACCTTTTAGTAACCATTGAATGAAAGGATTTTCTTGGACTTTATCTCTATTAAAAAAAAAGTAGATCCACTACTTTAACAACCCTTAGAGTTGGCCTTACGGATATAAAGGGGGCACTACAAAAATTTAAGCAAATAGCGACGGACATATTCCATTGCTAAACGCAAATAGCGACAGATTAGTAACAAAATGAGTGTCGTCCGTTATCTTTCCGTCGCAGCTGAGGGGTAGCGACGGATACCCCAAATCCATCGCTATTAGCGACGGATATTAAATTAATATCTGTCGCTAATAGAGACCGATACATATCCCCCGTCGCAAATTACCAGCCGCAGAGTGGTGGCGTATCCCGGATAAAATAGCAACGGAAAATCAAATATCGGTCGCTATTAGTGACAGATTAGTCAATTATTCGTCGCTACTTTATCGTAATTGGTGACGAAAAGTCAATTATCCGTCGCTATTTGCGACGAATTTCGTAAAAATCCGTCGCTATTAGCGACGGAACAATCAATATTCCATCGCTAATAGTGACGGATTTAGATAAATCCGTTGCTATTCTTGGAAAATTTCCAGCAGGTGGTTTCTTCTTTTCCCCTTCCCATATATACATTCAATATATACAATATCATTCAAATCACACCACACAAGGATATCCAAATAAAATATATACAAACTAACAAATTTCATATCCAAATACATACCAAACATGTATCAAATACATATATACAAAATCCAAAGCCAAACATATCATATAAGTATCGTAATCAACACAGAGTCAATATATAATACAAAAACTATAGTCTGGTAGAGAAACAATATATACATGAATACATAGTCAATATTGGAATCAAAAGGAACAATATTCCTGCACAATAGAAGAGAAACTATATAAATAAAAGTTAAATACAATGATAAAACAATATTAGTAAAAACATAACTAATTAGCGTAATTGTAACTGATATAGAAAATGTAAATAACATTGAATGAAATGTTCAAATCTCTAATATGCATACCTTTCAACCCAGCCAATATCTGAATTAAACTCTGATAATGTTCAATTTATAAACGAAAATGAACAAATAAGAAACAATTACTGATGTATATAATAACAAACCAGATAGTTTAATAATTTGATTTTGTAAAATGTAGACAAAAAAAAATATAACATACCACAAAAACGTCTCTACTCATCTGGGGTATCCTCAGGATCCTGCGTCTCTTGAGACTCAAAACGAGGAGGGGCGGACATTTGTGTCATAGGCGATAGGGTCGCTGCAAAAGCTTGCATGTAACGCACTAACTCTTCAGTGTATGCCTGGCAGGCCCACAAATCTCTCAACTCTGCATCCCTCGTTGAGTCCCTCTCGGTCCATGCTGCGTCCCTCTTGGCCCACGTCGTCTCCATTATCGTGAGTCAAGTTTGCAGGACATCATTTTTCTCCCGCAATTGACGAACCTCACTAGAGGAAGAGGAGGAGGATCCTGGACGTCACCTAACTCCTGGAGCTCTCATCTGATTATATGTGATTTTTGCCTGAGAGCCCAGGCAGCATAGGGCGGTCTTCCTCCTTCCACCAATGACATCATAATAAATCTCTTTCAGTTGGTCGGTGGAAAGAGGCTGTGAATCCTCCCCCTCTGCAGCAGGCTGAGACGCCTCTACCTCTGCAACTCTAGTGGTCTTTGCTTCGTATAACCTGACATATAAGTTAATTTGATATCATATCAGAATTTTAATTATATTATGGGATAGTAATTTTAATACAACAGGAGCTAATACCTTAGATATGGTTTGACCTCTTCACGGTTTAAGAGGATATATGTCCTTGCAGCATGATATTCTTGGTCATTCAACCGTCTAGATATAGTTGCACCCATTGCTCTTCCAGGATACTTGAAAATAGAAAGCATGTCTGGGTCAAATGTTTGAATGTCATCTTGATTGGATGGACACTTTCGATGTCTGGTTTTCACATTTTCAGCAAAGTAATATGAGTAAAATGAACTTACTTCTTCAACCAGATATGCATTACATATTGATCCCTCAACTCTTGCTTTGTTATGCATATTATTCTTTAATTTTCTAAGAAACTTTTCAAAAGGATACATCCATCTGTATTATACAGGACCACCTATCTATGCCTCACTAGGTAAATGAATAGGTAAATGTTCCATTGAATCAAAAAATCTTGGTGGAAATATTCGCTCAAGCTTACATATTATTAATGGAATCTCTGTCTGAAGGCGTAACATATCTGATACTGTAATAACTCTGGAAGTTAAATTTTTGAAAAAAGGCTTAATTCTGTAAGTGCTTATCAAATATTATTAAGAAGTAATTCTTGAAAAGCTATTGAAATTAATCTTTGCATGAACACATGACAATCATGACTCTTCATTCTAACCATTTTAAATCCGTTTGTATCCACACAACGAGACATATTAGAGGCATATCCATCTGGAAATTTGATATTTTTCAACCAAGAACATATTGATTGCTTACTTTCTTTGTCCAATGTATAACAAGCCTTGGGATATTTACCAGTTGTTTCATTCTGATGCAACTCAGGCCTGCTAACTAATTGTTTCAATTCTTCGCGTGATTTTGTTGTATCTTTTATTTTCCCATGAACATTTGGCACAGTATTGATGTGTTATCAAAGAAATTTTTCTCGATATGCATAACATCCAAATTATGCCGAATGAGTAAATATTTCCAATATGGAAGCTCCCAAAAAATACTTCTTTTCCTTCAACCATATTTGTTGCTCTAACAATGTACTTGTTGATATCATCTGAACCATCCTAATATACTGGTAGAAATCCATAACTAACAATTTCATTTAACATTTCTTCGGCTGACATCCCAACTGGGGGTAGTTTCCTAACCACTTTATTTTTTTTTTGAAATTTTTCTTATTTCTTCTGAACGAATGATCAAGAGGTAAAAATTTTCGATAATTATCAAACCAAGAAATCTTTCCATTGCAAGGTAAAGAAAATGTATTTGACTGACTTATACAATGTGGGCATACTAACTTTCCAGCCGTGCTCTATTCTAATAACATTGAGTATTCAGGAAAATCATTAATAGTCCATAACAATGCTGCATGCATTATAAAGTTTGATTTACTTGCGATGTCATACGTCTCTGAACCTATATTCTATAAATGATTCAGCTCAGCAATCAAAGGTTGCAAAAATACATCTATTTGCCCTTTTGGTTTATGAGGACCTGGAATTAGCACGGTAAGAAACATGAATTTATCTTTCATGCACATCCATGGTTGTAAGTTATATGGTGTTAAGATAACTGGCCATGATGAATATTATTGTCCATAACTTCTAAATGGTTGAAATCCATCTGCAAAAAGTCCAAGTCTTACATTACGTGGATCCATAGCAAAGGAAGAAAATGTTGAATCTAAATGTTTCCATGCAGGGGAATCACAAGGATGATACATTATGTCTCTATCATGTCCATGGTTTTGATGCCAGATCATATGACTTGCTGTTGCTGCTGATGCATACAAACGTTGGAGTCTAGCAGTCAAACGAAAGTAATACATGACTTTGCAGGGAATATTTTTCTTCTTCTTCCCAACCATGCGAGTACTATGCTTGTAACAAGGATGATTACATATTTTACATTCCATCAACTCACTATCTTCGTTCCAATAGATCATGCAATTATTGACACAACAATGTATCTTCTCGACTGACAAACCCAAATCTCTAATTAGTTTTTTAGTATTGTAGAAACTATCAGTCATGCAGTTATCTGTTGGAAGCAAGTCTGACATAAGTTGACATATGTCATCATAGCATCGTTCTGAGAAATGTTGTTCCGCCTTCATATTCAATAATCTTGTAGTAGTAGACAATTGAAAATGACCAGAAGGAATACCTTCTCATACTTCTCTTTCACTAGCCTTTAGCATGTCATATATTTTCTGAATTTCAGAAGTAGGTATTTGATCTACATTTGATTGATCAAATGCATTCATTGTATCGTAAACCATTGATTGCATTGCATCAGCAGGCCTATATGATGTCTCTGGACCAATTGAGTTCGATAATGAAGCGACAGAAGGTCCAACAGATTCAAATACATACGGCTCTCCATGACAATACCAGTTGTAATAATCTGGAACAAACCCATACCTATAGATATGAGTTTTCACTGTATCCTCATCACGGAAAGTTGTATTTCTACATCTGCGTTGATTACATGGACACTTTAACTTGGTGTCATTCAAACACTCAGGTTAACACTTTGCAAAGTTCACAAATTCTTCCACTCCAGCAAAAATTCTTTACGGATAAATCCATTATTTAACCTATTATACATCCATGCCTTGTTCAGATACATTGTATCTGAATTATCAACCACAAATAACAATGTAAATTATCCAACTTTATTTCTAATTAATCAAACACAGATTATATCCTAACTTTCAAAAATTAATTAAGATACTACCAAATTAATCAAACACAATTTAATCTAATTTGGATCTTAAATTACTATCAAATTAATCAAACAAATATTAATCAACTAAAATTATTCTAATTAATCAAACAAGACATATTAGAGACATAATCAAATAAAATTATTCTAATTAATCAAACAAGACATATTATGACCCATAATCAAACAAATATTAATCTTATACTAATGAAAATTAATTAGGATACAAAATTATCCTAATTAAATATCCTTCATAATTATTTAAGGAATTAATCAATCAATTAATCATTTAAATAAATAATTAATCAATCAATCAATCATTTAATTGATTGATTAGTTTTAGGGTTGGTCGCCGGCACTTGCGGTCGGTGGCAGCTGAGGCTTGCGGTAGCTGCTGCCGCAGTAGGCCGTGCGCTGCAGCGGCAAGCCGCGCCTGGACGCAGCTGCCGAAAAGAGAAGGTCACGTCGCGGAAGCAGAAAACAAGCCGGAGGAGGAGCGCCGGAAAATCAAATATAGTGTACCTGTGATCGGAGGAGGGTTCGCCGGAGGAGGAGCGTCGGGGAAGACGGAGAAGCGAGGGAGACGAGAGAGAGGAAGAACTGAACGCGTAGCCGCGGGGGGGGGGGGGGGGGGGGGGAGGGGGGGGGGAGGGGGGGGGAGTCGCGCAATTTTACCTAATATAGCGACGGAAGTAACTTGTCCGTCGCTAATAGCGACGGATTTGACCAATTCCGTTGCTATGTTTAGGGTTTTGACCTGTATCGCAATATTAACGATAGATATAAATTATTCGTCGCTATTCAATGAAATTTTTGTAGTGGAGGTTCATGTAGGTACACAGACAGCAGGCGCATGGTGAGGCTGAAAATGCAGTCTATCACCTCCTGGGGTTCGACCCCTGGCCATTACGCTAGAAATATCATGCACCCACTATCTATACTACACCCTGGGAGCGAACTTTATCTCTATAAAGGTTAGGGGGGAGGAGGCTCTAAGGGGAGGATATTTTTTACTTCATTTTGCTCTCATTTTTGATATGCTTGACCTCTATTCTCTATGTTGACTTAGGCATCGGAGTGGTCTCCATGAGTTTTCCGGTGAGCCCTTTGATGTTTATTATTCACGGTAGGAAATCACCGAGCTACGGGAAGGAACATAAGAGAAGGCCTATTCGACGTCCTCATTCTTTATGCCTGGAGAGGTGTCTGCTGTTGCATCAACGCGGTGAGATATTCTTCCGAAACATTTTGTGATACGGGGGATGTGGAATAGAGGTGATAAAACTCTCCCTAAATGCTCCTTTAATGTGCATGCTCTTTAATATCCCTAAATGCCCCTTTAATGGCCTTTTAATGGCTATTGAATAAAAGGAGTCTCTTGGACTTTATCTCTATAAAGGTTAGGGGGGAGGATGATTTTTTACTTCATTTTGCTCCCATTTTTGATAGGCTTGACCTCTACTCTCCATGCTAACTTAGGCATCGGAGTGGTCTCACCAAAGTTCCCGGCGAATCCTTTGATGTTTGTTATTCTCTGCAAGAAATCGTCGGGCTATGGGAAGGAACATAGAAGGAGGCATGCTCGACGTCTTTATTCTTTACGCCGGGAGTGATGTCTGTTATCAGTCTTTATTCTTTACGCGGTGTCTTTATTCTCAGCAAGATTTGAATCAGTCAATTGCACCGTAAGGACACAACAACCAAGCTCAAAGGTAGGAGGAGTCTATGCTGGCATGACTTGAGAGGAGGCACAGTGGACCGGAAGTTCGATCATACGAGGTACTATTTCGGTTTGTTATACTCTTACTAATATGCTCATAGACACTGATAGTTCACATTCTTTTATATCTCGAGCATTTATGAATAAGAATAGAAAAGTTCTAATATCGCGAACTTATGGATTAGCCGTAAAGATACAATCAAGGGAGGTATTGATAGGATCTAACAAAGAGATAAAGGGTTCCCCCTTGGATATCCTGACCATAGACCTATAAGTATTATAAATGGTGAAGTTTAACATACCACATATCATGCTAAAATCAAATGTCGAGCAAAGGTAGTATGTTTCAACCTCCAGACCAACCATCTTAGGAATTTGTCGAGACTAACGATGAGGGGATAATCTTCATTTTGACACTACAAGCTAAGCAATTATTAGCCCGAGGATGCAAGGGGTATCTATTATCATTGATAAGATCTAACAAAGATAATATATTATCCCTTTTGGGCGTTCACATAGTCTGAGAATACCTTGATGTATTTTTTGGAGAGCTAACTGGCTTGCCATCTCAAGGCAAGTGAAGTTCGTGATTGAGATACTTCTAGGAACGACTTCAATATCAAAGATCCCATATCTCATGACGCCAAAAGAATTAAAAGAACTAAAACTACAACTCCAGGAAATACTCGATAGAGGATTCATTAGCCCAGTGTCTCTCCAATGGGGCACACCCCTTCTTGTCAAAAGATGGATTAATCTCTGATATTGTTTATCAATTACAAGTAATTGAATGCAATAAATATTAAGAATAAATACAGATAGAGGATTTATTTGATTTGCTAAAGATGCTTATGCATACTCTAAGATCGATTTAAGGTCTAGCTATCATCATCATAGAGTGAGAGATGCCGATGTACAAAGATGGTATTCCGCACATGATACAAAAACATTATGAGTTTTTGGTGATGTCGTTTGAGTTTACTAATACTCTGACCACTTTCATGGATTTGATAAGTCGAATATTCCTAGATTATTTGAACTGATTTGTAATCATTTATATAGATGATTTATATTATTATGATATATTTAAGATTAGAGGAGGAGCATGAGAAGCATCATTATATATATTTCAGAAATAGTACAAATGAAGGGCTTATATGCAAAATTCAATAAATGTGTATTTTGGCTATCGTCCATGGGATTTCTTGTATATGTGATTTCTAATAGAAGCATTTTCATAGATCCTTAGAAGTTTAAAGCTATTACCAGCTAAGATTATACAAGAAGTTCAAAGTTTCTTGGATTGGTTGAGTATTACAGAAGATTTATGGAAAGTTTTTTGTTAATAGGAGCCCTAGAGCCAATTATATGATGATTGACTAGAGACTTTTTGAATCATATTCTATCATTAATAAAGGCATGTTTGGTTATTATACTTTATACTTGTGCCAAATAACTAAGTATAATAATGTCCTTAAGTAGTAGGTTCTTATCTACATTATATCGATTGGTTGAATCAATAGTAAGATTATGTAGAGAACACTACACTAAACCATTCCTAGTCAAACATTAATATTCAAGGACAATATTAATGCATGGAGACTGGCATGTAGGTCAATTGATGACTTGAGCTCACAAGTCATGGATATGTGATATCAAGTTGACACATGGGTATACATTAGAGAATGTGTACTGAATTGACCCGCCATGAGAAAGTTTCATAGATTGTCATATGAGTGTCATAAACTTTCTCATGTGACTATTAGTATGAATAGTCCTTAGACCTGAAGTCACTACGGTTCCCTACATAAGGAGTTATGTACTTTGGTATCGTCAAACGTCACCCGTAACAGGGTGGACTATAAAGGCGATCACTGGGTATATAATGAATTATGCGGAGGGATGTGAGTGATGTAGATGAGATCTATCCCTCCCATATGACGAGAGCGATATCTATGGGCCCCTTGATCGAGTAAGACTACTAAAATGCATGGACATGCTCAAATGAGTCAATATGAGATATTGATCTCATTTGTTTGAGTGAGTCTACTCAGGGATCAAGAAACACAAAGATTGATCGAGGATGACACGGTCTATGCCTCATTGGTCAATCTAGATTTCAAGGATAGAAGGACAAGGTCATACATTATCATAGTCACGGAGGTTAAGTCGGATCTCGACTTTACTTGTTACTTGGGTAGCAATGATGCATTGCTAGATGCCGCTCAATGCTTATGTGTCTAAAGCGGTTTAGGTGCATTGCCAATGTCACGAGAATCTATTGGGCCACACACTAAGGACACGATGCTTCGGGAGTTTGGGAGACCTGATCGGGAGCTCGAGTCTGGGGCTCGGGAGACCCGGTCGGGAGATCGAGTCGGGGGGCTCGGGAGACCTGAGTTAAGATTTAGTGTTGATTAAATTAGGCCCTCAAATCCATGTTTTTGATCCCTTTTCATATGCTTAAGTTTGTATTTACATTAGGTTTCATGAAATCTTTATATTTTGTATTTGGATACAATTCTCACTATATTTGAGATATTTTTGGCATTAATTTGGAATCTAATTTTGTAGGCTTCAATTAACCATGGACCTAGATTGGATTGGGTCAAACTTGAATCAGAATTGGTTCCGGATCAAAGTGATCAAGCATCAGATTAATATGGGTCGTTCGATCAAAGAACGGCTAGATCTGAGCCATCGGTCAACTTCTGGTCAATCTGAGTTCAAGATAGAGTCAATCATGACCACAAATCAAGATCTAAAAATTTCATCCAAATCAGAAGCAATCTGACCGTTGAATCAAGCTCAAGATGATCTAGACCATTCATTCAAGAGAAGGGAAGATCTGAGCCATCTACCGCAGATCTGATTGATCCGAGCTAAGGAGAAGTAGATCAGAGCTATTTATCAAGATCTGTAAGGTTTGGTTCAGATCTGACTTGATCTGACCGTTGGATGGCACGGAAAGGATCTCAGCCGTCGAAATTCAAAAAGATCAGTTAAATGAGGAATTCCCTCTTCCGCGGGGGTCGTCGCGAATTCTCTGCTCCAGTTCTTCGTTGTTCTTCTTCGTTTATTCTCCATTGTTGCACGCGACCACTCCAGAACAAGATCTCTTCAAGGTTTCGAATCATCAAGGTCTACTCTCCGTGAGAACTGCTACAAATCTGTTGCTGCCAAGCTCTGGTGAGGGTCTCGCCAAGTTCTGCTCCAACCCAATCTATTCTCTCTCGATCGCTGTCTTCACCGATTGGAACCTTCAGCGCGTTCGTGTAGAGGGGTTCTCTGCCTGGCACTGGGAGTTTCTGAGCCGGAGTTGCACCAGCTGATCGAGGAGAAAGGAAAGGGTGGAAGATTTCAGCCAGTACACTAATTGACGCAAATTGATCGAAGGAGTTGATCTTGCAGATTTTCGATCTAGGGGGTTCTTGGATCGATTCTTGTGTGACGGCAAGAAGCAAACCTTGGTGATGAATCTGATCTGGAGCTAGTAGTTGTTAGATTTCATTTCTGAATTGTTTCAATTGTTCTGAATTCTGTTCTTCCGTAGTTTCGCTCTATATCAGATCGCGTTCGATCAGACTAGTATCTGATCAGACTGTCGACCGATCAGGTAACCTCAGCTTCAAATTCAACCCTGTTTTAAGCATTCAACTTTACTTCCATTTAATTTCTGCAATTGAGCTACCGAATTACTGTTGCTTGTTCTTGAATCTAGATTAGTCCTTCGATTCCATAGTTTAATAGTGAATTGTTTAATTTACCTAGTGATTGAGTTTAATTCTTGCAACTACCTAGTTTAATTCTACTTAGTTAAGTCAATTCCATTTCAAACTTTACTTACAATCTTATTTACAAAACAAAACCCCATTCGAATTTGAAAACGCAAAACTTTTTACGACAAACAAATTCAAACTTGATTCAAACACTCACAACTAGTCCTTGGAAAAATACGACCTGAGATCCCTATTCTACATTTAATCTTGCTAGCCAAGGGTTTTCAGTTATAAATTCTAAATTTGAGGCTCACTTGTGGCACTAGTATTGGGCATTATCAAATTTTTGGCGCCGTTGCCGGGGACTCACTAGTTGAGTTTGTTTGATTTTTGCTTGTGTGCTTATTTTCATATCTTGTGATCTAGTTTGTGTGCTTATCTCTACATTTTGTGATCCATTTTATTTGATTCATTTTTCTATGTACATTTGCTGCGATTTTTTGTTTGTTGTATGACCAGATCTGTAGGTGGTATTCTTGAAGAATTTGATCTTGAAATTGAGAGGGCTTTCAGAGTAAGGAGGAACCAAATCAGTGTTTCAGAGGCTTTTGACATTATTCCTACTCAGTTTATTTCCACTCATTCAGTTGATCATATGGCAGACCACCAGAAAATCATGAAAGAACTAGTAACACCTGATGATGCTTTCCAGTACTCCTGCATTGCCTACCCAGAGCTCACTGGAGACTTTGAGTTAAGATTAGGACTCATCCACTTATTGCCCAAATTTCAAAGACAGCCTGGAGAGGATCCCAACAGACACCTACATGAGTTTCACGTAGTTTGCTCTACCATGAAGCCTCAGGGGATTTCAGTAGAAGATATTAAACTGAGAGCATTTCCATTTTCCCTGACTGGAGCAGCTAAGGATTGGTTCTACTACCTACCTACTGGGCACGTTTCTAGCTGGATTTCTATGAAGAAAGTATTTTTGGAGAAGTACTTTCCAGCCTCCAGAACAGCAATTATCAGGAAGAGTATTTGCGGTATACAGCAAGTAGTGGGAGAGACTCTGTATGATTATTGGAAAAGATTTAACAAGCTATGCTCTAGTTGCCCACAGCACCAGATCAGTGAGCAGCTACTTATTCAGTACTTCTACTAGGGTCTACTCCAGATGGATAGGATTATGATCGACGTTGCAACTGGAGGAGCCCTAGTGAACAAAACACCAGATCAAGCTAGGGAGTTGATTTCAAACATGGCAGAGAACTCACAATAATTTGGGAGTAGAGCTTTGTCCACCAGAGGAGTAAATGAAGTTCAGATGATCACTAATGAACAAAGGGATATCAGGAATTCTTTGGTAGAGCTCACTTCCCTGGTGAAGCAAATGACTCTAAACAATATGAGTCAAAATCAGAATTTTTCAGTACCTCCACCTTCAAGCCAAGTGATGACGTTGTGTAGTATTTGCTCAAGCCAAGAACATAATTCAGATTTATGTCCTAACCTCCAACAGGATGAGACACTAGCGGCGTTGACTAGAGGACAATTTCAAGCCAAGAATAACCCCTACTCATCTACCTATAATCCGGGTTGGAGGGATCATTCAAACTTTAAGTATGACAACTCTTTTTATCAACAAAACCCATCATAACAGCACTATCAACAGCCCAACCGAATTTCCAACAAAATCAGCAAGGGCAGCAACAATTTCAACCATTTCAACAACCAAGTCAGCAATTTCAGCAACCCTATCAACAAAATTAGCCACCTTTTCAAGAAAATCAGCAAGGGTTTCAAGGTAATCTGAATTATCAGCAAGGAAATTAGTTTTCACAGCAGGGATTTCAACCATTCAATCAAAATTTTCACCCCTCAAATCAGAATTTCCAGCCCACTCAATTTCAGCCCTCACCACAACAATTTCAACCTCAACCTCAGAATTTTCAGAACTACAATTCTCAACAATTTCAACCAAGTTCCCAGCCTAATTTTCAGCAATTTTCACAGCCATTTCAACCCTATAATCAACCCCAACAGCCCTACTTTCAAGGTTCACAGCAAGTTCAACAATTTCAGCAGCCTGCTTCTTCATTTCAAGGCCAATCGAAGAACCATGCTAACCAAGGAGACTATGGAGGTTCTAGTGGGGTGATTGCTCAACAACAAAGGCTAGAGGAGATGTTACAATAACTTTTGCAACAACAAGGCCAACAAAAAAATGATCCCACCTTACAAAACATTGAGAGGCAAATTGGACAATTGGCTAGTGGGATGAACCAAATGCAAACCCAAGGATCAAGTCAACTACCTTCTCAAGGTACTCCCAATCCAAAGAGAAACGCTAGTGCCATCACTTTGAGGAGTGGGAAGGTTGCTTCAACTTCAAATGATCCAAGGGCTAATTTTTCTGAAAACCGGACAACACCTACATTTTCAGCCCTAAACAGCCCTGAAAAGACTTCAAAATCAGTTGGTTTCAACCCTATTCCAAGCCTAACTCCTTCCTCAAGTAATCCTGTGATTTTGGTGGAAAATAAAGGAGAATTCAGTGGTAAAAGTGGACCAACAGCAGCTACTTCAGATGAAATTCCAGTTCAGAATTCATCTCCACAAATTTTGGCTCAAGAGGAGGAATTGAGGGTTCCTTTGCCCTTTCCACAGCGCAAAATTCAAGCTAAAAAGCAAGTGGAGGAGGAGAAGGCTAAGGAATACAATGAGCTTGTGAAGTTGTTTAGCAAGGTGGAGATTAATGTACCCCTGTTGACCATGATTAAACAGATTCCTAAGTATGCCAAATTTCTCAAAGATTTATGTGTTCATAAGAAGAAGTTGAAGGAGAATGAGTTGGTCAGCTTAGGGAAAAATGTTTCAGCACTTATCCATTCCATCCCTCAGAAGTGTGAAGATCCAGGGGTGTTCACTGTGTCTTGCGAGATAGGGAGGACTATATTTCATGATGCCATGTTGGACTTAGGAGCCTCAATTAATGTGATGCTCAGGTCAGTCTTCCAGATGCTTGGTATTGGTCCTCTACAGCCTACTGGAGTGGTGATTCAGCTAGCAGACAGGAGTCAGACCCACCCAGCTGGTATTATTGAAGATGTGTTAGTAAAGGTGAAGGAGCTGATTTTTCCTGCGGATTTTTACATTTTGGACATGGAGGGGGACTACCTTGCACACAGATCTCCACTCATTCTAGGGAGACCATTTTTGAAGACTGCAAGGACTAAGATAGATGTTTATGTTGGCACACTGTCCATGGAAATAGGAGACACGGTAGTCCAATTTAGTATCTTTGATGCCATGAAGCACCCTAGAGAGGATCACTCCATTATGAGCATTAGCATTCTAGAGGAGTTGGATGATGCAGATATATTGGCTGAGGGAGCTCCACTTGTTATTTCAGAGGAGGCTGAGGATGTACTTGCTATTGAGGAGGATGAGTCAGAGGATATTTCAGATCTACTTCCAGCTGGAGAGGATTTTCTAGGTGTAGGGGATTGTAGAGAGCCCCAAGGATCACCTACTTTGCTTGATATTTCAGAAGAGTCAGAAGAGAGGTGTGAGAGTGTAGGGGATTGCACTGAGTCCCAAGGATCACCCATACCTACTGAGCAGGCCCAGATTGAGCTTAAGCCACTACCAGATCATTTGAAATACGTTTATCTTGGAGAGGAGCAGAATTTTCCTGTCATTATTGGTCAGCACTTAGACTCAGACCAAGAAGAAAAATTATTGCAAGTCCTGAGACAGCACAAGAAAGCTATTGGGTGGACTTTATCGGATATACCAGGTATTAGCCCAGCTGTTTCCATGCACAGGATATTTTTAGAGGAAAATGTTAAATCAGTTAGGCAGCCACAGAGGAGACTTAATCCACTAATTTTGGATGTTGTGAAGAAAGAGGTGACTCGACTTTTACAGGCAGGTATCATTTACCCTATTTCTGATAGCCAGTGGGTTAGTCCCATCCATATGGTGCCTAAGAAATCTGGAGTTACAGTGGTGGAAAATGAAAGCAATGAGCTAATGCCCACCAGAGTTAAAAATTCATGGAGAGTATGTATTGACTACAGGAAGAAAAATCAAGTCACGAGGAAGGATCATTTTCCCTTGCCATTTATTGATCAGATGCTTGAGAGGTTGGCAGGGAAGTCTCACTACTGCTTCTTGGATGGGTACTCAGGTTATTTCCAGATTTGTATTGACCCGGAGGATCAGGAGAAGACCACCTTCACTTGTCCCTTCGGCACATTTGCTTACAGACGAATGTCATTTGGACTCTGCAATGCTCCAGGAACTTTCCAACTGTGCATGGTAAGTATTTTTGGTGAGTTGTTAGAGCACTGTATGGAGATTTTCATGGATGATTTTTCTGTCTTTGGCACTTCATTTGATTCTTGTTTAGAAAATTTATCTAGGGTTTTACATAGATACATTGAGACTAACCTTGTACTTAATTTTGAAAAATATCATTTTATGGTAGAGCATGGAATTGTAGTAGGTCATATAGTCTCTAGGAGAGGTATTGAGGTAGATCCTGCAAAAATTAGTGTTATATCTTCTTTATCTTACCCCGTATGCGTACGGGAAGTTCGTGCTTTTCTTGGCCATGCAGGATTCTACCGCAGATTTATTAGAGACTTCAGTGAGATTACTCGGCCCTTGACAAGACTTTTGCAAAAATATGTTGAATTTTATTTTGATGAAAAATGCAGAGAAGCTTTTCATAAACTAAGGGAGACTCTTACTTCAGCTCCTATTATTAGACCCCCTGATTGGAATTTACCATTTGAACTAATGGTGATGCATCTAACTTTGCTGTAGGAGCTGTTCTAGCACAAAGGGTGGATGGAGCATCTCATGTCATATGTTATGCCTCCAAGATCCTAGATGCCGGCCAAGACAACTACACCACTACTGAAAAGGAGCTTCTTGTCATTGTTTTTGCTTTAGACCGGTTTAGATCTTATTTGTTGTGCTCACATGTTATTGCTTTTTCTGATCATGCAGCCTTAAAGTACCTTCTGAAGAAACCAGACGCTAAGCCTAGACTAATCAGATGAATGCTCCTACTACAAGAATTTGATTAGGAAATCAGAGATAGAAGTGACAAAGAGAACTTGGTTGCAGATCACTTGAGCAGAATTGAGGGAGATGGATCTCCCACCACCATTGATGATGACTTTAGAGATGAGCACCTTCTTGTAATATATGGTGAGTCGCCTTGGTATGCAGATCTTGTTAACTTTTTAGTGGCACATGTTTTTCCTACACACTTATCTAAGGCTCAAAAAGATAAACTCAAAAGTGATGGTAAATTTTATGTGTGGGATGACCCTTATTTATGGAAGTTTTGTAATGATCAAATAATTAGGAGATGTATACCTGACCATGAGTTTAGTTCAGTTCTTACTTTTTCCCATTCATCAGCCTGTGGGGGACATTTTGGACCACAGAGGACAGCTAGGAAAGTTTTAGAGTGTGATTTATATTGGCCCACCTTATTTCATGATGCATATTTGTTTTATAAAAATTGTGATAGATGTCAGAGAATTGGGAACATAGGAGCTAGAAATGAGATGTCCCAACAGACTATGCTTTTCTGTGAGATTTTTTATGTTTGGGGAATAGACTTTATGGGACCTTTTCTTGCATCCTGTGGTTATTTGTATATTTTGCTTGCTGTAGATTATATTTCTAAATGGGTGGAGGTCATTCCCTCCAGGACTGATGACTCTTGTGTTGTTGTTAATTTTATCAGGTCACATATATTTTGCAGGTTTGGAATCCCCAGGGCTATCATAAGTGACCAAGGATCTCATTTTTGCAATAAACACATAAAGGCCCTACTTAGTAAAGCTGTCAAACGGGCCAACCCGTGGCGAGGCGGGTTGACCCATGGCGGCCCGGCCATTTGGCGGGGCGGGGCGGGTCGACCCGTCATCTAGGCGGGTTGAAAAATCCCCAACCCAACCCAATCCAAGGCGGGCCGTGGGTTAGGCGGGCCAACCCGCGGGCCCATCAAAATATTTTTAAAAAATTAAAAAATTAAAAAAATCATATATTTAGATTTTATCAATCAAATATATTAAAAAATATATTTTTTAAATATAAATGGATACAAACGAGTACTCATATGATGAAAAATATTATTTTTTATTTCAAAATAATAACAAAGAAAGATAATAAATTGTCATAAAACTTAACTAACATGTGATTCTCAACCCGCGGGCCAACCCAAGCCCGTTGCGGGCCGACCCATGCGGGTCGCGGGCCTAGGCGGGTTGGCCCGCGGCGGGCTTGGGTTGCTTAAATTCTAACCCAACCCGCTTAAATTAATTGGTGGGGCGGGCCAACTCGACGGGCCCAACCCAAATTGACAGCTCTACTACTTAGTAAGTATGGGATTGTACACAAGGTTTCTACTTCCTACCATCCCCAAACAAATGGCCAAGCTGAAATTTCTAATAGAGAGATCAAATCAATTTTGGAAAAGACTGTTGGGCCTAATAGGAAAGATTGGAGCAAGAGACTAGATGATGCACTATGAACCTATAGAACGGCATACAAGACACCAATTGGAATGTCTCTCTACCGGTTAGTATATGGAAAAGCTTGTCATCTACCTGTGGAGATAGAACACAAAGCATATTGGGCGGTGAAGGCTTGCAACTTTGATGCTACTAAGGTGGGAGAAGAGAGGAAACTTCAACTTCAAGAACTTGAAGAGATAAGACTAGAAGCATTTGAAAACTCAAGAATTTATAAAGAAAAGACCAAGAATTTTCATGACAAACATATAATGAGGAAAGAGTTCCAAATTGACGACAAGGTTCTATTGTACAAGTCAAAGCTCAAGTTGATTAAGGGTAAGTTGAGGTCAAGATGGGAAGGTCCATTTCTTGTAACTAACATTTTTCCCTATGGTGTTGTTGAAATTAAAGATGAGGCTAATCATTTTATTTGGAGAGTCAATGGACACCGGCTCAAGAAATACTTTGAAGAATTAAAGGAGCTAGAGGTGGATGGATTGGACATCAAAGACGCTATCTACCCAACCTAAAGGGGAGTTTTCTTTTCTTGCATTTTTATTTCATTGTAAATACCATTTTATTATTTTCAAGTAGTTAAATCTTTCTTATACAATGAGTTTTTGTTAATAAAGGGTTAGGTAGTGTAGGATGAATAAAGAGTTATTGTAGATACCATTTTATCATTTTGAAACTTTATTTCTTGCATGGCTAGGAATAAACGCACCCCTCTAAGATTTCTCTATATCATTCTAGAGTCTTTTGAAAGCAAATTAAATTTGATTGTCAAAACTTAGGATTTGAGTCAATGGATGAAAATTCTTAGTTGCTTGAGTACTACTTAGTTATGGACTCTAGAGTGATTACTTGAGAAGAATTCTTTTTACCTAATGAGGTCTTGGCCTTATTTTTGAGATACACACATGTGATTGTACTCTAGAACTTACTTAGGGTCTTCAAAACCTTATTTCTATGATTGGGCCACATTTATAGAGGTTAATTACTTTGTCTTTCCTTTTTCATATGAGTTTTTACAATAATCCTTGTTGATATATGCTTTATTCTTTTTCCTTCTCTATGTTTTCTGCTCATAACTATTTTTCTCCATGAATTTGGTTACTTGGGATTTTTCTTGACGTTACTTTGCCCGAGACGGACAAAAGATTAAGTGTGGGGGAGGTGGCTAGAGCTTTGAAAAGTTGTGGTAAGAAGTGATAATTTGAGAATTTGAAAAATTTTGGAAGTTTTCTTTTTGGAAGATGTTTCGATGGACTTTAAGATGGTGAAGAAGTTGAGGGAT
Source organism: Boesenbergia rotunda (assembly GCA_024364735.1). Lineage (NCBI taxonomy): Eukaryota > Viridiplantae > Streptophyta > Magnoliopsida > Zingiberales > Zingiberaceae > Boesenbergia > Boesenbergia rotunda. The sequence goes on along the minus strand of JAGFNQ010000827.1, from coordinate 150,771 downwards.
GCAACGCAAAAACAGAAAAAATAGAAGAAAAATAGAGAAAAGAAAAGAAAATGAAGAAGTGTGCCAATTAGAGGGAATGGTGTATCAAAGATGAGTTGTGAGTATTGAAAAGTAAAGATCACTTTTGGGAGCAATTTGATTTCTGAATGTTGTTTAGTGTTTCAACTCTATGAGGCTGGTTTCGAAAGGAATGGGAGCTCACAAAGGTTAGTTATCAGTGATACTTTTCAAGTCTACCACAAGCTTTCATTTAAACATGGAATTGGTAAATGGAATTATCTTCAAAAGTTCAAATCATTGCCAGAACTGAAGTGGAGATGAGGGAGTAGAATCTGGTTGTTGGAGGTAATTGAAACTGAAGAAAGAAAAGAAAAAAAAATGCAACTACACAAAATAGGAATCAGAGAAAAAAAAAGAAGAAGAAAAGAAAAGTAAAAGAAAGAAAAGATAAAGGAAAACATGAAGGTTCAAAAGATGGATAGATTTATGAACTTGAAGTCGTGAATAAGAAGCTAGATGAGTTAAGATTTAGTGTTGATTGAAAGGAAAAAAATATCGGCAGAAGCAGTTTCAGAATTCAGCTCAGTTTAGCTACTGATCAACCCCTGATCGGTCACCAGTCCGATCAGGGAGGAGCCTGATTGGTGCACCAGACCGATCAGGAGTTATCCAGTCCGAGCAGAAGAGGCACAGTCCGATCACCAGAACGATCAGGCAATGTCTGATCGATCTCTGGACCGATCAGTGGAGCTGGCACATTACAAAATATAGAATTCAGTGAAGTTCCTCAACCAAATCAGCTGATACCTACCCACTTAAGCTTTGAGACCATTGAGAGGACTATACAAGAGGGCAAAGTGCAGTAAAAATAATTTTGAGTATCCAAGTCTTCTATTTTTTCTTACTTTTCCATATTTCTTCTTCATGCTATAATTCTTTACCACATACCTTTTCTTATCATATCACATTTCTCTAGTTCTTTATCATGAGTTTTTGGTATCAAAATTCATGGAACTTCTCTCATTCTATTCATTTCATATTTCTTTAATTTGTTATAATAAACCTTGTAGATGTGGATCCAAGTCAAGAATGATGGTGGAGAGTAGATAATGAGCAAGCCTATGGTAGTGCAAGAAACATGTTGTATTTGAGTGACTCCACTTTCATTGAAATGTAAAATTTAGGAAGAGAGCCACTAAACTCCCTTTGAAAGGTTTGAGTGTTGAGTTCATCTCTATGAATCATGAAGGAGGAAGTATACTAAGTTGTTAATTTAAGGACAAGATACTAGTCTATTGAACTTAGATTTTTGAGAATTGACAACCCTAGGTAATTCCTTTCAATTGCTTCTAACTATGATTGAGAATAATCTAGGGGGGTGCATCTTGTTGGTGCAAGTTGCATCAATGATGTTCTCCTTTAAGTGTTTTAATGTTTGACAATATACTTAAGTCAGTGATACAATGAACAGACAAAGGGGAGCAAAGGAGAAGTAACCTAAGCTGAAGAAAAGTCCTAGTTAACCTAGGTATCGAAACCCTAAGACCTAGCGAAGGACTGCTAGGCACCTAGCGAAGGGCTGCTAGGTATCGAAACCCTAAGACCTGGCGAAGGGCTGCTAGGCACCTAGCGAAGGGCTGCTAGGCACATAGAAGACCTAGCGAAGGGCTGCTAGGCACCTAGCGAAGGGCTGCTAGGCACCTAGCGAAGGGCTGCTAGGCACTTAGCGAAGGGATGATAGGGAATGAAGACCTGGCGAAGGAATGCTAGGCACTTAGCGAAGGACTGCTAGGGAATGAAGTCTTAGTCCAAGGGACTGAGCAACTTAGCTGAGCGATGATTAAGGACAGGAGTAGAGACGGGTCAGGGTTTGGGCGTCTCGAGGTCCGGAAGTATCGAAAGCTAAGTAAAAGTCCACCCGAAGGACTGGGTGGCAACCGTCTCCTGAAAGGAGTAGGTGAAGGGCGAGTTCTTGGGGATGGGAACTTGCGCCAGTTCGACCTAGGGTTTCTTCGAAATCCGAAGTCCGAACCAAGTCCTTAAGGTTAATATTGTATGTATATTTGCTTTGTGTTTGTGTATCTTGCAGGTACCAAGAACCGGAAACAAAGCAGGTGAAAAAACAAAGGCTGGAAGCCCTGAAGCAGGGCACCACCATCATTGGGGGCGCCCCCATGCATCCAGGGCGCCCCCAACAGAGGGGGCGCCCCCAGACAAAGCTATAAACTGGGTTTTGGTGAAGCAGGCAGAACAGGTGTCAAGCGGGGCGCCCGGAGCGTCCGGGGCGCCCAGGTTCAAAGCTGTTTTTGCAGTTTCGAGTCCGAAACACAGATAAGCCCTCATGAGGGCGCCCGGGAGGTCCAGGGCGCCCTGGTCAAAGGTTTTATCAGCTGCGGAGAGTTCGACGCGGGGATAAGGTTTGACCGGGTTTATCGGGGCGCCCCCAACGTCCAGGGCGCCCCAGGAGGCCTATATAAGGGGTTTCGACCCCTCTGCTTCAGACACAACTTCCAAGAGCGATTCCAAGCATTCTGACCGACGACAACGCGCTAGAGACGAGGCTCTACGACCGGGAGGCTCCAGGAGGAAGTGCGCGGCACTTCGGAGGTCCAGATCGGCCGAGCTTCAGACTTTGTCTTGTTGGTTTGCTTTTATTTAATTCCGTACTTAATTTTATTTATCTTTTGATTGTAAACTTGCACTGTAAGTTGGGTTTCTCTGCCTCTGGAAAGTCCGGGAAGGAGACCAATAGTGGACGGGCGTTCCCATGCATAGGCCTTGGATGTACTGACCCTGGGGGGTCGGGAACCAAGTAAAAATCCCGCTGTGTCCTTGTATTGTTATTTCTTTTTCTGTTTTATTTTCCGATGCACTAACGCTCTGAGTAGATCGAAAGTTTTACGAAGGTTTCACGAAAGTTTTCAACGTTCGATATTCACCCCCCCTCCCTCTATCGAAGGCACCGGTCCTACACATCTTTTGTTTACTAGTAGCTTGTGCGAGACGCCCAAGAATAAGTGTGGGGGAGTTGATAACTTTCATTTTGTTGATTAAATTAGGCCCTCAAATCTATGTTTTTGATCCCTTTTCATATGCTTAAGTTTGTATTTACATTAGGAGTCATGAAATCTTTATATTTTGTCTTTGGATACAATTATCTCTATATTTGAGATATTTTTGGCATTAATTTGGAATCTAATTTTGTAGGCTTCAATTAACCATGGACCTAGATTGGATTGGGTCAAACTTGAGTCAGAATTGGATCCGGATCAAAGTGATCAATCATCGGATTAATATGGGTCGTTCGATCAAAGAATGGCTAGATCTGAGCCATCGGTCAACTTCTGGTCAATCCGAGTTCAAGATAGAGTCAATCATGACCACGGATCAAGATCTGAAAATTTCATCCAAATCAGAAGCAATCTAACCGTTGGATCAAGCTCAAGATTATCTAGACCATTCATTCAAGAGAAGGGAAGATCTGAGCCATCCGCCGCAGATCTGATTGATCCGAGCTAAGGAGAAGTAGATCAGAGCCATTGATCAAGATCTGTAAGGTTTGGTTCAGATCTGACTTGATCTGACCGTTGGATGGAACGGAAAGGATCTCAGCCGTCGAAATTCAAAAAGATCAGTTAAATGAGGAATTCCCTCTTTCGCGGGGGTCGCCGCGAATTCTCTGCTCCAGTTCTTCGTTGTTCTTCTTCGTTTCTTCTCCATTGTTGCACGCGGCCACTCCAGATCCAGATCTCTTCAAGGTTTCGAATCATCAAGGTCTACTCTCCGTGAGAACTGCTACAAATCTGTTGCTGCCAAGCTCTGGTGAGGGTCTCGCCAAGTTCTACTCCGACCCAATCTATTCTCGCTCGATCGCTGTCTTCACCGATTGGAACCTTCAGCGCATTCGTGCAGAGGGGTTCTCTGCCTGGCACTGGGAGTTTCTAAGCAGGAGTTGCACCAGCTGATCGAGGAGAAAGGAAAGGGTGGAAGATTTCAGCCAGTACACTAATTGACGCAAATCGATCGAAGGAGTTGATCTTGCAGATTTTCGATCTAGGGGGTTCTTGGATCGATTCTTGTGTGACAGCAAGAAACAAACCTTGGTGATGAATCTGATCTGGAGTTAGTAGTTGTTAGATTTCATTTCTGAATTGTTTCAATTGTTCTGAATTCTGTTCTTCCGTAGTTTCGCTCTGTATCAGATCGCGTTCAGCTACTGATCGGTCTATGCGACCGATCCAGATAGCTACTGATCGGTCTGTCGACCGATCAGACCAGTATCTGATCGGACTGTCGACCGATCAAGTAACCTCAGCTTCAAATTCAGCCCTGTTTTAAGCATTCAACTTTACTTCCATTTAATTTCTGCAATTGAGCTACTGAATTACTGTTGCTTGTTCTTGAATCTAGATTAGTCCTTCGATTCCATAGTTTAATAGTGAATTGTTTAATTTTCCTAGTGATTGAGTTTAATTCTTGCAACTACCTAGTTTAATTCTACTTAGTTAAGTCAATTCCATTTCAACCTTTACTTACAATCTTATTTACAAAACAAAACCCCATTCAAATTTGAAAACCCAAAACTTTTTACAACAAACAAATTCAAGCTTGATTCAAACACTCACAACTAGTCCTTAGAAAAATACGACCTGAGGCCCCTATTCTACATTTAATCTTGCTAACCAAGGGTTTTCAGTTATAAATTCTAAATTTGAGGCTCACTTGTGACACTAGTATTGGGCACTATCAAGACCCGGTCGGGAGCTCGAGTTGGGAACTCGGGAGATCTGATCAGGAGCTCGAGTTGGGAAATCGGGAGATCTGATCGGGAGCTCAGGGACTTGGTTGGCAGACTTGGTCGAGAGCTCGAGGACTTGGTCGGGAGCTCGGAGACATGCTCGGAAGCCCAAGAGGCCCGATCGGAATTGCGGAGAAAATTCATTAAAGTGTTTAATGAAGGAAAGAGAAAAGTTTCTCTTCATTGAATGATGAGAAGATGAAAAGTCACATGAAAAGATGTGTTCTTTATTGGTTTTAATGAAAGGGAAGCAAAAGAGACAAAAGCCTCTTCATATTCATGGGATGAGTATAAAAGAGGGTCTAGTCATTTTGAATGATAGAGTTTTCCCCTTCTTCCCTTCGTCTCTTCTTCCTCTTCTCCCTCTTGGCTGAAACCCTTTTTGGGTTCTTGGTGGTCTTGTGAACTACCTCAAGTTGCTAGCACAACTAAGTTAGTTCTTCCCGAAGCTGAGAGATCGTGTTCGTGTGGATACGCATAGAGCACGGACACTTGAACGTGCAAGAGATCCGGCGATATTTGGACGAGCGGGATAAACGTAAGGGCACGCACCAAAGGTATACACTGTAGATATATCTATTAGATAGAGATAAACTTCGTACGAGTTTTCTTTTGCATGGATCGCTCGAGGGATCTTGTTTCCGCTGCGTATTGTGTTTTTGATGCCGAGAGATCCCAACATTTTTCCAGTATCACAACACCTTTGACTAATTGGCCATGAAGGCAGTGAAATTTTCATGGAAAGAGACTTATGAATTGATGTTCCAGGTGCTTCAACAAAAATTAATATGTACTTCGATTTTGGTGATTCCTTCTGGCGAAGATGGATTTGCCCTCTATTCGGATGCGTCTATTTAAGAATTGGGTGCAGTATTGATGTAGTTTGATTGAGTGGTATGTTATGCTTCACGCAATTGAAAGACCACAAGAAAAGTTACATTGTCCATGACTTAGAATTAGCAGCTATTATCTTTACTCTTTAAATATGAAGGCATTATCTATATGTAATTACTTTAGAGATTTATACTGATTATAAAAGTCTTATGTATCTATTCACGTACAAGGAATATAATCTTAGGCAAAGGAGATGAATGGATTTTTTGAAGGACTATGATAATACCATCAATTATCATCCAAGGAAGGCTAACATGCTGTCTGATGCATTGAGTAGGAAATCTTGAGGAGTTATGGATAGCTATAGGGTGGTTGTTACAAAATTGATCAAACAATTTTCTAAAATGGATATAGTAGAAGAGGGACAAACACAATGGGGAATACTTGTATCAATGATTGCTTAGTCACTTTTAGTTGAATAGATCAAGAAAGCATAAATTAATGACCAATACCTCAAATTCTTTAGTGAATTAGATTTAGGACCGAAGATAGATTTTTCTCGTGATGTGTTTTAGAGACATGCCGGATTAAAGAAAATCTACTCTAGAAAGCACATCAATCATGATTCAGTATTCATCGAGGAGGTCGAGACTTAAAACACTCATACTGTAGGAAAGGTATGAAAGATATATTGCAAACTTTGTAGCTCGATGTTTGGTGTGTCAACAAATATAGCTAAAGTATTAGAGGCCAGTAGGATTACTCCAGAAAATTTGTTGATGTCAGACAAGATAGTGATTATCTTGCGGGCTACTGAGAAGAGAAGGTGGAGGAGAAAACAAGTATAAGATCTAGCGAAAACCAAGAGAAAATGTCATTCTCTAAGTTTCACCACAATAAGATTTATTATGAATAAGGGATGATTCCCAATACCTAAACATGACTCTTATTTATATCACAGCCTAAGACTATAATAAAGAAAAAAAATTATAATTAAAAGATCTTAATTTTAATCTTGCAAAGAAAGAAATTAAATTTTTTATCTAAAAAGAAAAGTAATTAACTTGACAATCTTAACTCAAAACATGATACATATCAAAATAGATCCTCCTATAAACACCAAGAATACAAAAAAAAATCCTAAATACCTAAAAATAAAAATGATCAAAAATAGCAAAAGTGCTCCGAAAAGAGTTTAAACAGTGGAACTAGGATCCGAAAAATTAGCGGGTACAATTTCATCGATAACAAACATAATTTTCAAATTCTGGACTCATGGCCATCGACAGAGCTTGATTCAGAGTCTCGAATCAAAATTTATGCTCTTTTGAAGTTTAAAGGGTTATATTGGGCTTCAACATGCATGGGTTGAGCCTGTATCATTTTCATACCTAAATAGAAATGACAATACATTACTATGGATTTTATGGTGGGGTTACCTAACACCTGGAAGGGGTATGACTCGATTTTGGTGATAGTTGACTGATTAACCAAGTCCTATGGATTCATAAGCTTGTCTCATTGGACATTTTAATAGAGTTATATTGCAAAAAAAAAAAAAAAAATCACTAGACTCCATGGAATACCCCTTAGTATCATTTTTGATCGAGATCCACATTTTATCTATCGATTTTGGCAGAGTTGTTGGTGCAGGGAGCATCACATCTTAAGATGGATGAAAAAATCTCGACCCAATACTTAACAAAACACGAACCTTAGGTATATAGGAGATAGAAGACATTGATTGATAAGTTTAAGAACGCTATGAGAGAATGTCTTAATAAATTCTAAATTAAAGAGAACTAATCAGTGAGAGCCTCACCATATTTTAGATTGAAAAATAAGCCAAAGTTACTTATGTGGCTATCACCTCCCTTTATTTACAGCTAGGGTGACCTAAAATTTCTAAAATCCTAAAAAGAATTTCTTTTAGAAAAAGTCTACGTAGATTACGTAACTAGGTTGAGCTTAAATCACCATTACACTCAAATTCACTCAAATAAAAGTAAAAATTATGCCTACATATCAAAATTATCCCCACTACATTGAAATGAGACTTGAGTGATTAATTAAATCCATCTAAGACTTGAACTGACTTGAACTAGGTTGACTAAGATGCATGATTTTTCTTTTTCAAATTCACTTTAATTGTAATTTTGGCCTTAATCATTTTAATCTTAGTCATTATAATTGGGCCTCCTGTGTAATAAATCATCAAAAAAGATCTAGAGTGAGACACTCCATCTTTCTATACTCTCAACTTGATCGTTATCTTTGCTTATTTGACCATAACTTATTCTGTATCTTTGACTCCATCAAAATATCTTAGTTAAATCCAATCACTTTGAGGTCTGACTACCCCAATAATTTCTTTTAATAAAAACATTGATACTAAGTGAAGATTTAAGATCATGAAATGATTTCATCAACCACAGTATAAATATTAAGCAATATTTCATAAATAAATTTTAAATTTACTTACTGTGGAGGGATCGTTGACATTTTGCTTTAGCAAATAAAAATTTATTTTTTTGTTTTGGTTTTTTTGTAAAGGGACACATTTTTCTTGAATTATTTCAAAAAACATTTTAGCATCCAAGGAAAATTCTTGATTAAGAAATCTAGTGTCTAATTATTCTGTTTACTTCTTCCTTTTCAATTATATATTTTTAAGTTACTAACGTTGAAGGTGTCTACAGAAATGTTTCAAGGCACCGTCACCTCGATAACAATTATAACACACGGAATTCTTCAAGGCACCGGTAACTTCCTAACACAAAGAGTATGAATATAAATTCACAACTACAACTTCCATCTTGAGACTAAATTTCAACTTACCTTCGACTTCTATTCCTTCAAAATTAATCATTTATTGTATTAATTGATTTATTTAGTTATTTAAGTTTAATCCACTTTCCTTCAAGTTATATTTCTTCAAAGTTAATTATTAATGTATCGAATTGATGTTTAGTTATTTAAATTTAATCAATGCTTATACATATCTCAAATGGAATATTGACTCGGGTAATATTCTCATCAATAACTTGAGAAATTAATAGTTCTACCATAGGCACCATCGACATTTATCAACATTTGAACTGCCAACGACTTGTTAACGATACATTGTATAATAAAACGCCAGTGAAAAAAACATCAGGCAAGTTTCCATCACCACAATTACCCACAATGCAAGCCAACATTCTCAGTAATGTCCTTTCTCCCCGACACCTTAAAACATCAGCAATACACAGTTTTCTTGCAGTGACCACCAAGGGTGCTACTCTACGTCAGTTGAACAAATATTTAGTACACATAAGAATTCACAGGAGTAAAACTTCAAATGGCAATTCGTACTTGTACAGAAAAAACATTTTAAACAAGAGTCAGAATATTAGAGGAGACTGCTTTGGTTCTCTACAGGAATTCACATTTTTATTGAGAAGTCGGTAACAATGACTTTACTGATTTTGTCGTGTGAACTGCTCCCACACGCAAGATTTGTAACTTAGTGAAGGACTATGACTGCCACTGCAAGACAAGCCAACTTAATCCTCCAAAGGATTCTGCTTCTGAATTTCAATACTATTGGATGTAAAATATGTTGCAGTGTCATTCAATGTGTTGTTGCTGCCACGGCACTGCAACAACTGCAGCTGAAGGCTCTGAACAAGCTCATTTAAACGTTGGATGTTCTTCTCTTGAGATAAGATTATCTGAAACACAAAAAACTTCAAGTTACATCAACACAAATCATCATATATAGAAATAGCAAACCATAACCCAAACTCCTGTAACCCTTGTAATTTTGTAGTCCAGGTAAATATCATGAAAGAGAAAAATTAGGCCCTCTATTAATATTGTAAATTTTATGTGATGACCTAATCAGAAGCCAAAACAAGAATTTATAGGCACAGCTAAGAAGGGCTTAAATATGAATGCCTAATAACGAATAAACTTAGTGTGGCTATATTGTTAGTCCCAGGTATTTTGTTCTCGTCATCATTATCACCCACATAATCACCCAAGACTCAACATCATGATCAGTGGCGAGTCAAGTTACTCTCAACTATTTGGGTTGAGCAATACAGATCTTTATCACTCCATTGAATTCTATAAAAGGATATATGACAGCCAAAGTGTTAAAAGCAGTTTTAGGAGGTAGGCAGTTCAGTCAACCACCTAGCACCTAGGTGGCCAGCATTGAAAAGGGATTAACATACGATGCTGCTAGATGCCGTCTGGATGACTAACTGGATTTTTTCTGGTGAACAAATGAAACAAAACAATGGCTAGAGTTTGCCTGGATGCTGTGACAGCACCACATGTGGAGTCCTAACGCAGCATTGTGTGTGGACTATGGAGTCTCAGCATCAGTGATTACCTGTGGAGTCTCAATGACAGCCAACATTGCCATTTGTGAACCGTGGAGTCAGCGGCACGGGGAGAGGAGTCTCAGTGGCAACCAGCAGCATTGTGTGGCTGGCAGCATCACATATGGAGGTATCAACCAAGATTCAATGTAGGTTCAGGGAGAAGAGAAGTAGAGTAAACATTTCATGTTAGGAGTTATGTGGAGAAGCAAGGGTTTATTTTGCGGAATACGATTTAAGGTTATTCTCAACTGAACAAATTTCATTCCCATGAAGTATCATTCTTCCCCTAATGAAAACTGACCACACAGGCAGGCCACCTAGGCAGCCCACCGAGCTTAGCTTGATTTTTAAATCAGCCCACACAGGTGAAGTGGCAAGGTGCTCAAAATGCCTAGGCTAATTTTCAAACCATGATTGCAGATAATACTCAAATCAATCAAATATTTAGTTATATTAGCAAGGGTTTTCTTTAGTCTCCCTTTATCTTTACACCTACAAATCAAATTTCGAAAAATACATTCAGGCAAGTATTATGATGTTGACAGTACATACCGCATAAGTGATATGTTGGCACATATGAATGTATATAAGCATTCATTTTTTTAAAGAAAAACGACAGATATTAATAATTATGTAAAGTATCATGGGTATATATATAATTAATCAATCTAGAGAATCAATATAAAAAATTTACATCTATTCTTAACAATTAAACTAAACATCCTTAACAAATCATTATTTAATATATATTGCAAACGAACTGAGACAATATATTCCAATGCATGTTAACCAACTGAAGTTTTCGGAGTACAAGAAAATTTTGTCGGACTAAGCCATTGCTTAAAATAACTCTATTATTTGTCTATTTGGCAAAATTGACATTGGATCCATCAGATGCCATCCACTCACCTGCTATAGAATCTGTTAGTTGTCTTTACATAAATTAATATCTTTTTAATTTATTTTCTCTACTTAAATCATCTATTGAGCTACATCTAATTCCTCACGAATAATAGGATTTTTAGTATTTTCCTTGGGTTTATTGGAGCTCCACTTGATTACTCTCAAATAATAAAATTTTTGGTTCTATCTTTCATATTAACTCCACGTATCTATTATCGCATATTTTATCACTGTTACATTAACCTTTTTCTAATATGTTATTTACTAATTTGCCAAAATTATGATGCATAAGATATGCGAGATTGTAGTACAATCTTATGAACCTTTCCTTTCAAATTAAAGAGCATGTGACAATCCGTTCTTTCAATTTCTCACTCGATACCCATATCTACAATCTACATCAACATATCCTTTTGGACAAGAAATCAAAGATATCAAAATATCTTACAAGATTTTCATGTTTATATGACAACTATTTTTAACATTTTTAAATATTGAAATTTCTTATTTTTTTGTTTTACTTTAAAAATTTAGCTTCTAAGGTTCTCTTCAAAATTCTAGCATCGAGTTTAAACTGCTTACACCATCATGAATTCAATACATCATTTGCAAATAACATAACAAAAGAAGTTTAGCTTCAATATGGTTAGTAAATTGATCCAGTACTTATGTAGCTTCTGATGTAAACCTATAATTATATAAAAAATCATTACACTCCCAAACTGCATTCTCATATTCATCACATGAACATGATTATATTTTATTTTTTAAAACACATCATAGTAGCTACACTCCCAAACTATAAACTATATTATCATACACATCCTTCATTGCAGCAATATGATTACTACATTTTCTCACTTCTGAAATTCATCATATTAGCTGTCAACGAATTTTAGAGGCTTTTCTAGATCAATAAAAATAATATGCAAATGGATTAAAACCCAATTAATTTCTGAACATATTCATTTATCTCTTATTCATCATATGTTGATTTTCTCTGTTCTCTTTTACTTTTAATTATATCGAGTTTGTTTACTCTCACTATATACGTATTTGAGTACCTTCTAGTTATTTGTCCTATCTATTTCTCCAATTATTATCATTTGCTACTCCCCTCTTCTATGTAATTTATTTGCAACAGAGTCACTACTTGTTTTTCCCTCTGTATGGGCTCACACACCCATAGAAGTCAGTGGATCAATCCCTTGTAATATCCTTGATGAAGATGAAGAATATTAATTTTATATAACTGATTTACATTACAATGCATGCTGATCAAGCAATGCATGTATAGCAACTATCAGTCATAGCTGCTAGGGCCAGATTGTGATAACGAAATGCTTTCTATTAAGTTCTATAAGAATAACATTTAAACAAGATTGAGAATAATATAGTTCATAAGATCTAAAATAAAAACAAAGTACCAAGTATTTATTTGTTTGCTCATACAAACATTATTTCTTTAAAAACAGGGTTGACCAATGGTAACTCTAGGTTTCAATAAAGCATCAACACCATGAAAGCAACTGTAACCAACTTCTGGAATACACAAAAATTGCAATTTACAGTATTATTTCATATTTTGTGGAATAAATTCATTTGAAATTAATTATAGTGTCATTATTAATTAATCATAGCAATAAACTCACCCACATTTGACAATGCAAAACATTAAAATCTGAATTCAAGACAAACAAAATGTTCTAGATATTAATGAAACCTATCCAACAAATATATGGCACAGAAAATCAAATCTAGGATAAAGCCTAAGAGCTTCCTCATTCTAGTTTCTCTATAACCGAGATACCACATAATTGAGACAAACCTAGTTTGATGACAATAATTAAGCAAACATTTGAAGCTTTGATAGTTCCTGCATGATCCATAAAATCCAAGTATATAAAATATGTTTGAGATTTCTCCACAAATTCATGAATATATATATATATATAAACAAATTTATATATGTAAGGGGTTAGTTTGGTTAGGGTCATATTTAAATTAGGAGTTGATTGAATAATTAACCTAACTTTCAATTAAAATGCCTATGATTTTAATCAACCGCTGCTCTTCTCCTTGTTCCCATGCGTGCGACGCATGGATGTCAACGATCAAAGTTCTTCTTCTCCTCCTCAAGCACGCAACACAAGCGAGCCGCGTCTGTAGTCACTATACTCCGGATCACCATTGCCACACCGATCACCTACCTTTGTTGATCTCCCCACCGAGCAGCCATCACATGAAGCTCAACCCTGGAGACCTTCGGTGCGATTTTGCCCTCCTCTTTTGCGTAGCGTGCCTTCTTCCATCCCGTTGCTATCACTTCCACTCTTTGTCTCCCAGCCACGAACTGTTGCCGCCTACACTGTCCGAATAGCTTGCGTTGTTGTTGCGTCACCGCCGGCCACAAACAGCCACTGTTGCCAACCTTTCTCGCTGCTGCCAGAAAGGAAGCCATGAACCACCACTGGTGAATTAGAGTAACAAGTAATTAATGCAAATTATTAGATTGAACCTTAATTTACAATTGATTAATTGATATGATTAATTAATCAATTAGCGATTTGGTTGTTGGTTAGATTGATTAGTTAGTTGAGTAATTAATAGGTTGGTTAGTTGATGGGTAGTAGACGAACCTGGAGTGACTGGCCCGACCTCACGGAAATTTCCTACCAGTCACCAGGGTAAATCGGGAAGCGCTCACGGTGGGCGGTCTAGAAGCCCAACACCCCAGGATTCGAGCCCCATTTGGAGCAAAAATTCCTGCAAAATACGCCGTAGCTAGGGATCGAACCGCGGATGCCTGAGATAGCGACTAGTCGCCCTACCGCTGCACCATAGTCCCGGGGGCATAGTTGATGGGTTAATCAGCAATTGCTTAATGTTGATTAATTAACGATTAATTGACTAATCAATAATTTTATAGAGTGGTTAATTATTAGATTAACCTATACATAGATTAATTAATTTGGTTAATTAATTGTTTTATTAGTCAATTGATCTTATCAAATAAGGTTATAGAAACAAATAATTGTTTGATTTAATTAACCGGTTGATTAGGTGGTTAATTGCTAAACTGATTAACGATGTAATTGTGTAATTAATTGAGTAATAAACAAATTTCTTAATTAAATTGAAAATGTGAATTATTAATTAATAGAATACTTAATAAATTGCTAGATGGACCGATGATTAAATGAGTTATTTGGAGTTTGATTTAATTATTGATAGATAAATTAATTGGATTGATTGCTGAATTAATTATAAGTGATTAATTTACTGATTTAATTAGTGATTAATTAATGAGTATATTATATGATTATAGAATTGATCGGTATAAGAATTAACCTATTATTAACTGATTGATTTAAAATGATTAGTTAAAAGATTAATCAATTAATAACTAATGAATTGATTTAGCTACGGAGTGATTCCAACATGAATTAAATTTATAAGTTGATTAATTAAATTATAATTAAACTAATTGATTGGTAAATCTTTAATCAATCAATTAAAAAATTACAACACGATTACAATATTTTGACAAATACTAAGGGGGAATAAATGATTTACCTATGTAGATTGTTTGTAGTTACTAGGATTATTTTCGTACTTAGTTTTTGCTTTGTATTCTGTACTTGTAGAATTCGAGCCTGAGATAGACCCTCTAACTTGAAGGCGCTTAAGACGATCTACTCTTAAGGACGGTAGTTTCTTCCTTTGATCTCCGTAGATTCTTTGTCCTTAATGCATGATTATTTTACTTTATTATTAGACAACACTAAATTATTTTTACCTCCATAGATTCCACTCACACTCACACTCACACTCATTATCCTTTCTTGAGCTTGACCATTTATTTTTTTGTCCTTATTTTAGTCTTATGGTTATCCATGTTATTTATTGTTACTTATACCTAGACCCTTTTGGATAGTGCATCCTACTATATTATAGTGCAAGGTATCTTGCAGAATGAACTACTCTTATTATTGTTGCTTAGATTATTTGTTGTTATTAGAGCATCCGTCATCAGTCGTCACGACGATCCGTCCACCGTCGAAGATCGGAAACTCTTATAACGACACTGGAAACTCCTGGATAAGCATTCTCTTCTGTCTATTTTATATATTGAGATGTAGAATGCTATTTTCTGTCTCTTGGTTGTATTTCCTTCTTCATGGAGTAATTCTCCGGATTCTAGGAATAGGAAGTAGTTATGATGTGATTATTGATGTATGAACTAAATAATTGTTAGTTTTCTCTATTCAATGACATGTTTACTCCTTGTTCCACGTGCTTGTGTATGATTTGAATGCAATAGGATGCGGAGAGTTGTCACCATGTAGAGGTGATAATCTAGATGAACCATGAGCCCTAGTGACAAGGGTAGTCTCTCAAAGCGGACTTCTAGCATTATCATATTAAATGGAACCAACATGCCACGAGGTGACTCTGATATAGAACTTAATGGATTTGCCCCAATTTGATGTCAGAAAGTAGGGTAGATAATTTAGATATACTGTGGAGCTCTAGTGATAGGGATAGTCCCGCAAAGCGGACATTCTAACATTATTGCTTTGCTTAGCAACGTCAAATTTGGGATAGGCACTTCGATACAATCCTCCTGGATTTATATCGATAATTTGGATAGAAAACCTACATGCGAGTAAACATAAAGTTAGGAACGTGAACATTACTTAGGGCGTCAGCGAACATCATAGTGAAACCTAAGTCCTAGAATCATTCCTCCAATCCAATTTCTTCCCTTAACCACTTGCTAGTTCTTGATATCACAATTGCTCTAGACCTTCTCTCGACTATCTCAACTATCTCTAGCGAACTCGGCCAACTTTGATTCTCTAGATAACTAGCTTCACAAACTTAATTAGTGCTTAATCAACCTTCCTCATGGGATCAATAATTTATTACTTGACAACAACCGCACACTTAACAGTTTTCACACAACAAAGGCCATCTTTTCTTGTTTACCTTTTGAATTCTCTCTCACTTAGTTGTAGGTGAATAATCCATTTGCACCTTTATTGTTTATTATATTTTCCTTGCCATGTTTTCTTAGTTTGTTCTTCTCCCTATCTTGTGATGAGAGTGTTGGTTAATTTCATGATGGATTACTTTATCCGAGACAATCAAATTTTTAGGTTCTGTCTTGGGGGAGGGGAGGGGAGGGGAGGGGGTGACAAGTTTTAAGTGTGGGGGAAGATGTGTGTGAACAAAAAAGTGAAGAAAAATTCTCAGGCATGTTGTCGTGTTGTGATGGATAATAAAGAAGAACAAAGGTAATTGGGACAAAATTATCTCTCAAGCATGTTTTATAGCGTAAGAAGAAACGCTTAAAGATACCTTGGTTGTCATATGAGGCTTGTACACATTGTACTACATTGTATTCATCATGTTTGTCAACCTGTTACTCTCATGCTCTCCTTGGCTTCTCTTGCTTTGATTTCTCTTCTTATACTTATATTGCTTGTTCTTTTGATTTTATTTTGTCTGCATTACAACTCTTCATGTCCTGATTTATGCATGTGTATGTGTTTACAATAGTGGAGAAGTAGAAAATAAATAAGCATATGGTAGTGCAATGTCATGAGTAGCACTGAGTGGAACTCCATTTTGATATATGTTTATGTGAGCGAGAGCAATGACTACTTACCTTGTGCGCCTCTATCATGCTTGGTCTACTCAAGTTATTGAAATCACCATGCTTCTTGACTTATGTGAGAATTGGAACCATAAATGCCTTAGATCCTTGAAAACATGATGATCCTGCATAATTTTCTTTTACACTCTTCGGAGTGCTTATAGGGATTGATAGGGAAATGAGTTTTTGGTTGTTTCTTGGTTGTGTTTACTTGCCCGAGATTGTGCAAGAATAAGTGTGGGGGAGTTGATAACTAACATTTTACCACATTATTTTGGCTCATACTTTGCATTTTTATCTTCTCGTATGCTTAAATTATTTTTTATATCATGTTTTCCGAGTAAGGACCTATTTTGAGCTATATTGTAATTTTCCTACATTTATGATACTAATTCATAAAATGCAATTATGATTTTGTAGGAAATTAAAGAAGGGCCATGGACTCGAGTCAAACCGGAACAACTTTAGCCCAAGGTTAGGGTTGAAGGGGAAGTCCAATTTGGAGCGATCTGGGTCTTTGATGGAGATCTGAAGCATCCTATCCCTCTATCCAGATCTTGAGTAATCCATCCGTTGACTGAGATCCACACCATCCAAGAGTGCAAGTGTTCAATGGAGGAGGAAACCGGGCCGTTGATGCAGACATGAAGTAATCTCGTTCATCCACTCAGATCTAGAGTGATCTGAGCCACCCATTCAGTTGGAGTGATCTAAGCCATCTACTTAGACCTGGTGCCCATCTATCCAGATCTAAATCCAAATCTAGAGCGATCTAGTCCGTTCACTTAAATCTACAGCTCCGATGGTTGCAATCATCCAAGCAAAAGAAGCCCTCTTCCTCATGCTCCCGATTCCCATCTTCTCACGCCAACACACGGACGCACAACCGAAGCCTCCCCACCGATGCCCTTGCTCCTCCTCCTCCATCTGCAACCACCAAGAGTCGACGGCCACCTTCCTCATCATCATTGTTGTCGACCATCTTCCCCTTTCCTACCGTCGACCATCTCATCTCAACCTCTCCTCTTCGGGTTAGAAGAAATCATCTTCCACTCTCCCACAGCCAGCTGGCCTCCACGAGATTTCTCTAACCTCTCCTCTCATTGGGAGAGAATAAATCAAGAAACTCTAGTCACCACATAGGAGGGTAATTCCTTGAGCTTTGTCGGGATTTGACCTTTGCTCAATTCTATAAACCTGTCATGCGATAACCAGCTCAACTATGCCCTGAGGGCAAAGTTTAAGGTTGACTAGAGCCATGCTCTTATGACATTTTTAATGTTGCATGACAAGATCTAATGCAACTTAATATTTTTCATCCAGGCTAAAGACCAACATTTACCGTTATCTATTAGAAATTCTTGGCCTACAACTATAAAAGAAATGCAAAAAATGGTATAATTAAAATGGAACGGATGCAAATTGGCCCACATGTAAGATTTGACAAACTATTAACCTAGCGTTGAAAATTCAATCTATGTATATCTTGATGTCTTGGTCTTATTAATTGCATACTTTCTCTTATCTAATTCCATTTTTTCAATGGAATGGATACAATCTGTTTCTCTCTCAATTCACCCAATTTAACTTCTCAACTTTCCCACATGAAGTGAACTGAATGTTAGTATGACTTCTAGTTGTCTATTTTGTATTTAATTTAACCAATCTTATGTTCTCTGTATTTCTATCAAACCTTCGTAATATAACCAAATGAAAATACTAAAAATTCTCCTATGACGCACAAACATTACACTGATAATATATATAACCAAATTATAAGTGCCTTAAGTCACTGTCTGCATTAGCTACATTTACCTTATTTCACGAAGCTAATTAAGGTCATATTATTAGTAATATCATAGTTATTTAGTTTTTACTATATTTAATTAGAATTTCATTTATCCTCTTGAGCCATGGCATCTTCCTGTTAAATTATTTAACTTCTCTGATAGTAAAATTTATAGATCATTCTTAACATCGATACCATTTTAGCAAATTCTGTCTCATTTATTATCCAGGGGCTATTTAAACTGCTCATGATTCACCTCATAAGGGAGTTGTCACAAAGGGTGTCAAGCAGGAACTGATAGGCCTGGATGCTTGTGATACAACTAGAAAAGCTAAAAGACCACAACATAGGAGATAATGCTCGTGTATAAGCTCAAGCAGTTTCTTCAATACTCCAAAAATCTTCATGTCTGAGTTATCTTCAGATATTGTAAGAATAAATTAATTCTAACGCTTATTTATTGACTTGTCAATTGATTAAAACATTAGACCAATTTTTTGCTTTTACTACCTTTATTGGGAGACATTTGAGTTTCCATCTTTGGCTGTTGACTTTACCATAGAAAATGCAAGTTTAATCCAGGTACACCAAGCTAATATTAGCACTCTCATTTTTAGCATTTTCATTTCTAGACATGGAGAGTGTAGTTGATATGCAGAAAATGTTTTTATCTCTTGGTAATTCGCAAGGTTTTCAAGAAGACCAAGATGAAGATGACCATCACACAAGTCTGGAGTCGGGTGCACAAGGTAGAGGAAACTAATGCAAATAAATATAGATCCTTATAAAAAAAAATTGATTCATGGTCTAAAATTCAACTCTATTTTATATCTACTTGATTTGATTTCCATGTGTTTTAATCTTTTAGCGAAACTAGTAAATTTATGCTAGGTCTAATAGGTGGGACCTATTATTGAAAAACAACTAAAAAAGTCTCTCACTAATGGTGTTAATTGTTCAAGTAATAATACAATTTATATTTGACAATGTCTCTGAAGAGAATAGTGACTGAGGCATATAATCCCATGAAGAGATGGCAATGGTTAGAACATCATTTTTTAGCATCACCCAAATTCACACCCAATTAAATACTCACTACCTAGACATGATTAAATACCTGCTTTAATTTCTTATTCTTCTATCAGAATTCTACTTGAATACAGAAAGCAAGTACCCCCAACATACTAGTACCACTACGTGTGCAAAATATGCAAGTATTCACAAGCACCAAGAACTTTAGGCAAGCCTGATTTACTTACGCATAAACTGCAACTATCCAAACTAAACTTCAATTCCATTGTGAACCTGAAATCAACATAAGCAGATTGATTAAGGAGTTCTACATGGTGATTTAGCCGCTTATTACTCGTGTTTGCAGACTCCAACACCAATTCTCTTGCGTACACTTGACATAACAAATGATCACGTGTAAAAATTTGAATCTGTCAAATGCTTGGATCCACACCTAAGTTTGATTTTCATGAATGAGTTTAACATTATCAGGGAATGTTACTTGAAAATATGCAAGCTTAAGAAGCTAGTTTATGATCTAAAGGAAAATCATAGAGCATGGTTTCAAATTCTCATTTGCCATAATGGTTACACTAGCGCATTAAAATTGATTATTCCATATTTCTATAGCAAACCTCAACTACGATAGCTATTATTGTTGTGTATGGATGATTATTTGATTACTAACAATGACACAAAGTGCAATACATTGCTTGAGTTAAATGAATATCTAAATCTCAACCATGACTACTTACTAAAGCTTTTGATAATATTGCAACGCAGTCAAGAATTTAATTCTATTTAGAAATATCTAAAGTTGACCAAGTTATTAATTTTTATAATTCGTTTGAACTTTTAAAAAAGTTATTTGGTTTGTTTTAGAAAAGCTTATTATTTTATAAAGAATAAATCAACTTATCAATCAATAAAAAGGGTTAGGATCCAATGTATTGAACAAGTTTTGAGTTAATACAATTTCAAAAGAAAATTCTCTGGGTGAGAATTGGTAATTTTTCTAAGGGTGAGGACCGTATCTTTATTCATCCATTGCTGTGCCTTGTCATACAACAAAGTTAGTTGTTTCCTTACTTGTGGGAAAGGATGTCCAAAAGAAAATGCCTCAAAATCAAAATCAAAATGAAAAAAGAAAAACAAAATGCATCTATTTGTTTCTCATGGGAAGGGACGTCCAAAGAAACAAAATTAATGAAGAAACACTGCTAGATAGGGCTACTGATATGCTTAGAAAAGGCAATCCAAAAAGAAAAGGTCAACAACTCATTAAGAGTCAAGTTCTTAGTTGAGGAGAATAACGCAAGGAAAAACATCGGTACCAAAAAGACAATGATTGAAGAAATAAATCAAAAACATTGGCTGAAAAGGCACCTTCGCTTCATAACTACTTCACCTTCCCACTTGACAAAGTCTCTTCGGTTGAGGAGAATAACTGATGTAGCGAAAGCGTAAAGCAACAAAAGCTTAGCGATTCACATAGACTATAACAAACATGACACCAAAATCGAATTGTCGAACCACCCAAGATCTTGAAATGAAATTGATGAAGTGAAGGAAAAAATAATCTCACATAGAGGAATAACTCTTACACAGAGAAATTAAACTGAAAATTATATTAATTTCAAGATGCCTAAAATACCAGACTAGACTCCTTTCATAAACTCGACTCGGCAATAAATATGAAAATAAATATTTTAAATAAAGAAAATGAGTTGCTCTTAATAGGGATTATAATTATTCCCTATTTATTACCAAAACAGAAAATGTTAATTATCATATAATAAATCTAAATTTCTAATTCATTGCAAATGCATCGATCTTGATTTTTTTCAATTTTTTTTCATTTATCATGGATGCACCAATTTGGAATTTATAAGCAAATTCCCTTTCTGCATTATTTGTTTTCTTGTATGCATCATTCTCCCCTACTAAGGAAACCTCGAATCCTGACAAGTTAAAGACTTCTCTCTTTTTTTTTTATCATTATTACGGACCTTGGACTGTACATGAGTAATAGATAGGGGGCAAAACTGAAGTTTGAGGATGATGGATAATGGATAATGGATAATGGATAATGAGATAGCTAATACCAAAACCGAACCACCAAGCTTTGGCTCTAATACCAACTGATGTAGCGGAAGTGTATAGCAACCAAAGTTTAGTGGGGTGATTCACACATAATAAACTGATGTTCAAGGTTGTAAAAATCGCTAGGCGATAGTCGGGCGGAGGACTACCGCCTAGCGCCTAGGAGGCACTAGGCGGCACCACGGTGGGGTGCCGCCTAGCGCTTAAGCGGCCGCCTAGGCCGACTTTTACAACAATGATGATGTTGCAGAAGCGTGTAGTAACTAAAGATTAAGCTCTTGATTCACACAGAATTGCTAGGAAAATCTCGAAAATATGATAAACACAACACCAAAATCTAACTATCAAACCACCCAGGAACTTGGAACAAAGATGATGAAGCGAAGAAGAAAATAACCTCACATAGAAGAATAACTCACACAAAGAAGTTAAATTGAAAATTATATTAATTCCAAGATGCCTAAAATTCAGAACTCTAGACACCTTTTATAAACTCCACTTGACAATAAATATGAAAATAAATATTTTAAATTAAGAAAATACACTACTCTTAATAGGGATTACAATTATTCCCTAATTACCAAAACAGAAAATGTTATTTTACCATATTATAAAAACTAAATTTCGAATTCATTGCAGATGTCTTAATGTTAATTTTTTAAAATTTATTTCCATTTATCACGGATGAACCAATATAGAATTTATCAGCAATATCCTTTTCTGCAATATTTGTTTCCTTGTCTTACAAATAATGTAGCCAAGAATTTAATTCTAATTAGAATTATTAAAGTTGTCAAAGTCATTAATTTGTATAATTTATTTGAACTTTTAAAAAAGTTATTTGGTTTTTTTTAGAAAACTTTACTAGGTTTTTATTAGAATGATTATGATTTTATTAGAAAGTTTATTATTTTATAAAGAATAGGTCATGCTATCAACCTATAAAAAGGGTTAGGATCCAATATATTGAATAAATTTTTGAGTAAATATATTTTCAATTTCCTTTTCTCTGGGTGAGAATTAGTAAATTTCCTCTGGGTGAGAATCGTATTTTTATTCACCAGTTGTATTGGGCCATATTGTTACTTACTTGGAAGCAGATTCTTGCTTCTCAAAAATAAATAAATAATCGGTTTGTCAGAGAAACTGAATTTCTCAGATAAAATTAACTGAACCACAATTGGTTTTTAAAAGAATAATTCTAGGCAACGATGCCCTCTACCTTATATGAATTATATTTGTAGTATTGGCATCTAACTCTCGTGAATCTACACAAGTGAAAAATAGATGGTCAAGACTCCCCCTCAAGCATTCTTTAAAATATGAAAATCTAACTTCTTGCAAATATCTCCTTTCGAAGACTTAATAAATTTGATAATTAAGCATTAGAGTTAATAAAAGTGTAATGATCTTCAAGGATCAAGGTGCCGATGCGTTTCGGGCGAAACAGGTGAAACGGTTTCGTTCCGCCTGTTCGCCGAAACCGGCTCGACGACGCCTTGCGTTTCGTCAGCGTCACGCACGCGGCGACAGCGGCGAGTGGCGACCGCGTGATTCGCGGCGTGCGACAGACCGAATCACGCAACAGCGAACGCACGGCACGCGCGACAGAAGGAATCGCGTGCGTCGGTGCGCCAGCCTGTCTCGCTGCCTTTTTTCGCTTTAAAAGGACGGTGGATCGCCGGTGGTGAGCAGCAGCGAGCGAAGCACAGCGTGGAGGCGGAGACAGCACCGAAGCTCGGCGGCGGCGGCGACAGGTATGATCAAATGATCTCCACAGCTTCGCCGGAGGCATTGCGGGACTCCCCGGCGTCGCCGGAGGGGTCGCCGGAAGCCTCCGGCGTCGCCGGACGGTGGTGGAGCTGGACGCGCGGCTCCTCCATCTTCGGCGGATAGAGGAGACGCTGGACGCGCGGGTGAGACGCTGCGGGTCTCCGGCGACGTCGTCGGAAGCTCCGGCGTCGCCGGAATCTTCGCCGGAGGCTGCTGAAGTCGTCGGACGGGCGGCTCCGGCGGATCTCCGCGCACAGCCGAACGGGTCGGCGGCGGATTTCGGGAAAATCGGGAATCCGAAAATTTGATTTAAAAAAAAATAAATAAAAGTATTTATTTAAATTCAACATTTCCTTTTTTAATTCAAAAAATTAAATAGATTTAATTAAGAAATTTTCTGAATTTATTTTTCTATTTTAAATATTATTTAAAAATTCTAAAAAAATTTTAAAAACCCTAAATAAAATCTAAAAAATTTCAAAAAAAAACATTTTATAATCTGATAATTATTTATTATATTTATTATTTTATATTTAATTAATATTTTAATATTTTTATCATTTTAAATATATATTATTTAAATAATTAATATTATTGTTCCAAGTTTACTTGATAAAAATGTGTTGTAGTAGATTACTTTAATGAAGTTGTCTTTTATAGTTTTATATATTTAATTTGTTTGTTTATAATGATAAAATTGTTCTTGACAATGATGACTATTATTTGAGCTAACAATGTGAATTATTCTTAATTTTTTATAAGACATAGGTAATGACACCCAAACAACAATCTGATCTAGCTTGGAGACACGCACGCCGATTAGAGAATCGATTCCATTGGCAATGTTTACATTGCGATATGATTGGATGAGGTGGTGGGGTCACACGCCTAAAACAACATCTTGCTGGTGGATATTCAGATGTTTCAAATTGTTCAAAAGTTTCTCAAGAAGTTCGTCGTGCAATGAAAGAAGAACTTGAAAGTCAAAAAGCAATAAAGTATAAACAACAACGACAACGTGATCTTCTTGATAGTCGAATCTCTAGAGAGCCAATTTATGATGAATTTGAAGGTCATGGTGATGTTCCAAACGATGAAGATTTTTTAGCAGCTCTCAATGCCTCACGAACTCAATATGACTATGAGCAAAATATGCGACACAGAAGTGACTCAGCTAGTACTAGTAGAAATGGCTCAACTACTGCACCGACATTAGGAAGGAGTGCAAGTGTTCGTAGTACTTCAACACAAAGTGGTATTGGTCGGTTTTTTTCTTCTATGGGACGAAGACGTACAGTTGATATTGCTGATATTGATCCACTGGCATTTCCAGACCAAGCTAGCAAACAGACTAGAATTGATGATGCATACACAAAAGAGAAGAAATCAATCGGTAAAAGTTTTGCAAAATTTTTTCATTTTAATCATATTCCTCCTAATGCAGCAAACAACACATACTACCGTAGCATGGTGTCCAACATCCAAAAATTTGGTCCTGGTATTCAGCCTCCGACTGCATATGAAATTGCTGGTTCATATTTAGATGAACAAGTGGAGGAGATCAAAACTTGGATCCTATCATGCAAAAAGCAATGGAGCCTATATGGGGTTACGTTGATGTGTGATGGCTGGACAGGATCTACACGGATGAGTATTATCAACTTTCTACTATACTGCAATAGAAAGGTGATATTTCATAAATCTATTGATGCAACTACAGATTTTCATGATGCACCCTACATATATCATTTGATGGATAGTGTAGTTCAAGAGATAGGTATAGATTATATAGTGCAGGTAATTAGAGATAATGGTGCCAACTTTAAGAGGGCTGGAGAATTATTGGAGCAAAAATATCAAACATTATTTTGGACACCATGCGCAGCACACTGTATCGATTTGATGATGGGAGATATTGGTAAACTCGATATAGTGAAGAAGGTAGTGAAAAAAGGTCGATCTTTAACAAAATTCCTCTATAATCATGATTGGGTTCATGGATTAATGAGGAAATTTATCAATGGTGAGATTCTACGACCAGGAGCGACTAGGTTTGTCACTCACTTTCTCCTGTTAAAATCGTTGAATCAAAAAAAAGTTGGATTGAAAGTCATGTTCTCTTCTGAGGATTGGGAAGCCTCTCGATATTCTAACACAGCCGAAGGTAAAGAGGTGCAAAAAATTATTATATCTGTTAGATTTTAGGACTATATTGCAGATATTCTTCTAGCAATAGAACCTTTGTACGCTGTTCTACGTAAAGTTGATATGGACAGGAAGCCACAAATGGGCAACGTTTACCGTCTAATTCATGAAGCAAAAGAGGAAATTAAGAGACGTCTTCAATCACCAACCAAATATCAACATTACATTGATATAATCAATACAAGATGGGACGATCAAATGGGAAAATATATTCATTTAGTAGGTATGTATTTTTTAATAAAGAATTTCTAATAATGTTATTAATAATTGCATTTTTATATATGTTTAATTATTGCAGGTTATTATCTCAATCCGGCATATCAATACCGTTATAATCTTGGCACAAATGATGATTTATTACAAGCCCTCAGACATGTGATATCAAGACTACAAACAAATAGAGAATCAATTGCTGAGACTATTAATGAAAGCCGATTATTTCGAGAGGCATATGGTTCTTTTAGTGATCCTATTGCAGTGCCATGCAGATATAAAATGGATGCAGATAAATATAGTAAAAATTATTATTAATTATTGTCAGCAAATAAAAATATTATTTTAATTTTGTTCTTATTTATCTTACAGCTAAATGGTGGTTACAATATGGAGGATCAGCTCCAAATTTGAAAAAGATTGCAGTACGAATTCTCTCACAGACAACATCTTCAAGTGGTTGTGAAAGAAATTGGTCAACTTTCTCCCTCATTCATACAAAAGTAAGAAATCGTCTTTCTTATCGTCGATTGGAGAAGATGGTCTATGTTCATTATAATATGCGTCTTCAATTAAGAGCAATAACAGAAGAAAATGAAGAACAAGAGGCTGGTGATGTAGACCCATTTGATATTGGATTTGTCCAAAATGAGAATGATCCAATGATAGATTGGTGGAGCGTTGTTGAGGCTGAAAATCCATTACTTGATGAAGCAGGAGACCCATCACGACCATCTCAATTTCTTACTCAACAGATTGAAACAATACAAACTACAGGAGATATCAGGGAGGGAGAAGATTATGATGAAGCTTTTGATCAAGAATTTCGATTTTCTGGATCTCGATCAAGACATTCTCAAGCATCCCAAACCCAACCAAAGTTCACAGATAAAGGTAAAGCTCCTGCAGTTTTTACTAAAAAGAAAGAAAAAGTCAAGCCTCCTGCTTTTACAGGAAGGGGTCAATTGAGAATTAGAGAAAATCCACTTGATGCAATTGATGAGCAAGAACATAATGACAGTGATGAAATATCATCACCTTCTGATACTGTAGTCCGACGAGAAGTTAATAGCAGTGCAAGTACTCATGCAAGTGATGATAGTGGCGATGCATCTGGTGGTCAAAATTATATTCCCCCTACTCAAGCACCGGAGCTATGGACATGTGAGGCAGATTACACACATGCAACTCAAGATGATGATCATGGAGCTAGACCTATTCAATATCAACGTCGAAATAAGGATGGCAAACAAAAGAAAGCTCACAATTATCAAGATATGCGCCAGAGTTTAGCTGACATTGATTCTGGTCGAAGTTCATCATACTCTCAGCCTTCTTATTATAACTCTGATGCATCATATGGTGATCCATCATACCACAGTTCAGAGGCATATGTTTATCCTTATCCTGTTCTGCCTGTTCCGATTTCAATGGTGCCAGTTCAAGTCCAACTTCCAATGATGAATCGAGATACGCTGATGGACATGTGGAGAAATCAATATCAATATTCCATGTCATAGGATGCTTATTTAATTTGGGCGTTAGAGAACTATGGAATTGATCTAAGCAGAATGCTACAAGAACCAATGTCTTCATCTGATTCACGTCACTCCTTTTGGTATTAGTTAGGTAACATATTGTAATGTATCAATTTTATTTTGAGTTATTGATAGATCAATTTTCTTTAAAGAAAGTTATATTTAATTGTTTTCTTAACAATATTAAGTTGTTCAATAATTGAAAACTTATATCAAATCAACATACAACTTATTTTTAAATTATACACAATAAATATATATTTATCTAATAATAATTATATATAAATAAAAAATACCGAAACCATATCGGCACGAAACGATACGATACCGAAACCGTATCGTTCCGGTCTGGGACCGAAACATCGGCACGGGTCGAAATTTAAAACCTTGATGATCTTAGACTACGCACTCTCCCAAAATGACAATGTATCTCTGTGTTTTATCCTCTTGTGAGACATTGGATTGAAGGCAATATGCACCTAACTTGACTGTCATCATATAACTTCATTGGTTTAATAAGACTCTAAGCTCTATCATGAGTTTTTTAGGCCAAATATCTTATATAGCAAGGGCAAGTGTTTGTATTCTACCTCTACACTTGATCTAGCCACTACATTTAACTTTTATACTTTTCCAACATCAGAATTTCCTTATAGAAGGGCCTAATAACCTGATGTAGATCATGGATCTATGGGAGAACTTGATTAATTCACATTAATAAATTATGTAATTCGAAAATGACCTCTATCACAATCATGATAGAGGAGATGCTTGTTGGGGCAATCTTTAGATACCTCCCAAATTCTTAGTGACCATGCTCAGAGCAAAAGATATGTTAAGCATAGTCATTATAACATAATATAATTCAATTTGTCAACTAATCTTTGATATATCTTTTTGGTTTTGAAATAAGTATTTGAAATTCAGAAGGGCATATGAGGCTCATCCTTGTTACCCAAGCAAATTATGATCATAACTTGAGAAGGTATCCAAGATTTACAACATTTAATACTCAGTAGTATTGTCTACCATATGGTCCATCATGAGCAATGGGAAATAATTCTTTGGGTAAGATTTATTTAAATCAATGAAATCTACACACATCCACCACTTCATGTTAGGCTCTTTGACTACTACAGTGGCCAACTAGGTTAAGAATTCTATTCCTTGATAAAATTCTCTCATCAGGTTGTTTATCTCCTCATTCGTAGCTTCCTTCCTTTCTTTAGCAAACTTTCAATCCTTTAATACTACTCTGGAGAGATGCTCCGTAATTTCTCTAGAAATATGTGGGATGTCTTTCATAGATTGGGAAAAGATTTCTTTGTAATCTCTGGAAAATTGTAGTATACCTGTATTTCATCCTTTCTAAATTCAACTCCAATTTTTAGCTTTCTATCTCCACCTTTCACAAATTCATGTTATCTTGATAGTTGCCCCCACGGGGTTAGCTGGAGTGGTTAGTGCATAAAAGCTTGCCACTTGAGAGCATGAGTTCAAACCTCGGGACAGTCAAGGCATAACTCCTTGGTCCCCGTGTACCTCTTTCCACTACGCACTAGCTTCTCCAATCACCGTGATTTACCTCCTTGGTGTTGGTCCTCGGGCGGGTTGGCGGGGGCGCTGGGGGCGAGCGAATCGCCTTTTGCCACATGTTATCTTGATAGCTGTCCCACGGGATGGGCTAGCACATAAGGCATTGCCACCATGTTCTCTTGATGGCTGCCACCACAAGCATACTGAGTTGGTAAGTGAATGGTTGTTTGGGCAAGCGCTTCGCCTTTTGTCATATGCTCTTGTGATAGATACCTCCAGGACATAGCCAAGTTGGTTACCACATGGTAGATTTGCAGAAATATTCTCTTAATAGCTGCCCCCAAGGCATAGCCGAGTTGGTTACCACATATTAGATTTGCAGAAATGGACAAGAGTTGATTCCTGGCTAATACCCTCCCATATGGTAGTCTGTTCGGTTTCTTGATTTACTTCTCTACAAATGGTTGTGGTGCCGACCATGTGGGGTGCCCGGGGTAAGCGTATGACCTTTTGTAGAAATGTTTTCTTGACAGCTCCAATAGAAATGCATTTATATTGCTTCACTTGTACCATAGATCTTCTGAAAGGTCTATCCAACCTCTCATCTTCAAACTTGTTTACCTTCTCAATTCAGTGCACTGAATTTCAATTCATATCCAGGGGATGCTTGTAATACCTTCTTGATTCTACCAAATCAATTCTAATAATTCATATCCACTTCAAGCAGGGCACTTCGTGTCCAAATGATAAATTGGCACAGCAGTCTTCAACTTATTGTTGACCTTCCCAAGGGCATGGACAAATCCACCACCAGATATTTGACTTTAATAGCTCAAACACGTGGCACTTCTTTTACACATCATGTCCTGATTATCAAAATTCAAATTTGGAGCCGTGCCAAAGTTTCGATGTTTGATTAGAATGATATAGTGTTGAAACAATGCCAATGTTCCGACTTATGGTGTGAGTGGCGAATTGCAAGTGGGAGGAGGAAGGAAATAAAAAGGGAAAAGCAAAGATAGTAATTATATACCTAAATTCAAACTTTATATCCTATTTGAAATAGTATCATTTTTATATTATATTGTATGGACATAAGCTACAAAATTTTAATTCATTTTGGCATATGTTGAAGCATAAAAAGGAGTGTCAACATAGTGATGATACATTTCATTTGTGTCGCTTGACATGATACCAAATTTTAAATGTTAGTTATTGTCCTGAAAGTTATTATCTCATTTCTAGTGATGCATAAACTCTGCTCGTGCCGACCCAGTCATGGTCGGCCCCAAACTCGGATAAAGAAAAAGGGTTGCATTAGGTTGTCGTAAATCTATAATAAATACTCAATGAATTGATCCATTAAACTATTGTGCTAATACTAGGTTATTCCCCGAAAAGAACACATTCCAAGGTCCGACTGCAATGTCTCGGCAAGAACCGCTATATCTCCAAAACTCGAGTGTAGTGATAAATATGCAAGAATTCACGTTGCAAGATCCGACTGTAATATATCGGCAAGGACTACTACATCTCCATAAGAACTTGGGTGTTGTGTTAAATACGCAAGAGTTCTCACACCATGAGATAAGAACAAACATTATAGGAAAACTAATAATTTATTATTTGAAACATGAAACATAGGAACC
>JAGFNQ010000827.1:28651-116850 GCA_024364735.1 Boesenbergia rotunda | reverse complement strand
TTCATAGCTAAGAATAACTTGATGGACTCCCATGGTTGTTCTTATCTATGGTTGGATATCAACCTATTTGGAGATGTTCCTACGATCTCCCGAATTGATAAAAAGGGTTATTCAATTCGAAAAATAAATAGGATTTAATTAATGTATATTGATGCATTCTTTATCATTCTCATCACATAACCTCAATTTGTATTTCTAGGATAATCACCTGATCATGTCTTCTCTGAATTTGCGTTCCATTTTGGACACCAATAAGTTAACTAAGGCCAAAAGGATCCAAAAGGCACTTGCCATCACTACGACAAGGAGTGTCACTGGCGAAGAAACAACAAGGTTTATCTTGAGTCCTTGAAAAAGAAGGCATCCGATGCCCCATCCTCTTCAGGCATCTTCGTTATTGAATGTCACTCTATTTCCTCGTACACCTGGGTACTTGATACTGGGTGTAACTCACATATATTTAATGACATACAGGGGCTAAGGAATAGAAGAAGACTTGTCAAGGGAGAAGCGAATTTGCGTGTTGGAAATGGAGCAAAGATTGCTGCTATTGCCATCGGACCATATTTGCTAAAGCTCCCTACTGGACTTGTCTTAGAATTGTATAATTGTTATTTTGTTCCTTCGTTAATAAAGAACATTGTATCTATTTCATGCTTGAATGAAAAGGGTTACCATTTAACTTTTAGTAACAATTGCTGTTACAATTCTTTAAATGGTGTTCTTTATGGGACTGGAACTTTATGCAATGGTATCTACACGTTAGATTTATCCGGTGATGTTTTCAATATCGAAGTTAGCAACAAACGTACTCGAATAGATAATCAAATAAACTCCTATACGTGGCATTGTCGTCTTGACCATGTAAGCAAGAAACGCATGACCAAATTACACCGATGTGGAATTCTGAAATCAATTGAACCTGGTTCATTTGATACATGCGAATCATGCATAAAAGGCAAGATGACCAAATTACTCTTTTTGGAAAAAGGTAAACTAGTGGGAGAATTGCTTGGTCTAATACATACTGATGTATGTGGACCAATGTCAACTCTTGCACAAGGAGACTATAGTTACTTCATTACCTTTATCGATGATCACTCACGATTCGGGTATGTGTTCTTAATGAAACACAAATCTGAAGCTTTTGAGAAATTCAATGAGTTTAGAAGTGAAGTAGAGAAACAACTTGGCAAAAGTATTAAGATACTTCGATCCAATCGGGATGGTGAATACTTAAGTCAAGAGTTTCAAAATTAACTTAGGGACAATGGGATATTGTCTCAATGGACTTCGCCATATACACCACAGCATAATGGTGTATCTGAGAGGCATAACCGAACCTTGATGGACATGGTTAGATCTATGATGAATCATAAAACTCTTCCAAAATACTTTTGGGGCTATGCGCTCAAGATAGTTGTTAACTTGCTAAACAGAGTCCCGACCAAGGTAGTCTCTACTACTCTATATGAGATGTGGAATAGTAAGAAACCTCATTTATCTCACCTGAAGATATCGGGGTGTCCTGCTTTTGTAAAGTGGACTGTATCAGACAAATTGGATGCTAAGTCTGATAAATGTCTATTTATTGGATACCTTAAGGAAACGAAAGGTTACCAATTCTATCATCCCTTGGAACAAAAGGTGTTTGTTTCAAGGCATGCTGTATTTCTAGAAAAAGAATTTCTTTTACAAGAAAACAGTGGGAGTAGCATTGAACTTGAAGAAGTTCAAGAAACTCCAATAGACATTACAGAGACACCTAGTCTAGACCCACAACCAATAACTCATAATGATGAGCTATCAGTTGAACCTAAAACAACACGACTTCTTCGTAGGTTTGATAGGACACACAATATTCCAGAGAGATACGGATTTCTCATAAGTGAATCGAACGGCGTGTTACTCATTATCGATGACGAACCTATCAGTTATGAAGATGTTCTGAAAAATTCAAAAAGGGATAAATGGCTTGAAGCCATGAAGTCGGAAATGGATTCCATGTACAAAAATCAAGTATGGGACTTGGTTAACCCACCTGAAGGGATTAAGCCCATAGGGTGAAGTGGGTTTTCAAGAAGAAAACCGACATAGAAGGTAATGTTGTTACCTTTAAGGCTAGATTAGTGGCAAAAGGATATCGTCAGAAACAAGGAATTGTTTATGACGAAACCTATTCGCCAGTAGCTATGCTTAAATCCATTCGGATGCTCCTGGCCATAGCAGCTCATTATGATTTTGAGATATGGCAAATGGATGTGAAAACAGCTTTCCTTAAAGGAAACCTGCTTGACTATGTAAACATGATACAACCTGAAGGTTTCACATCGGTTAATAAGACCAAAGTATGCAAGCTTCAACGATCCATATATGGACTAAAGCAAGCATTCAGGAGCTAGAACATTCGTTTTGATGAGACAATCAAAGAGTTTGATTTCTCACAAAATCCTGACGAACCTTGTGTGTACAAGAAGGTAAGTGGGAGTGCAGTCGTATTCCTAGTGTTATATGTCGATGACATATTATTTATAGGAATCAACATATCAGTCTTACAGTCAGATAAAATTTGGTTGTCCAAAACTTTCTCTATGAAAGACCTGGGAGAAGCTACCTATATCCTAGGTATTAGAATCTATAGAGATAGATCAAAATGGTTTCTTGGTCTTTCGCAGTCTACATATATAGACCGAGTGCTAGAAAGGTTTAGCATGTCGGAATCCAAGAAAGGTTACCTTCCCATCAGGCATGGGATCAACCTTTCAAAGTCTATGTGTCCGCGCACAGAAGATGAGAGGATTTCCATGAATAAGATTCCTTATGCATCCGCGATAGGATCTATCATGTATGCTATGTTATATACTAGGCCCGATGTATCGTATGCTCTGAGCGTCACGAGCAGGTACCAGTCTAATCCAGAAATGGATCATTGGGCGGCTGTCAAGACAATCCTCAAGTACTTAAGAAGAACTAAGGATGTGTTCCTAATATATGGAGAAGGTGATATGGTAATACGTGGGTATACAGATGCCAGTTTCCAGACAGATAAGGATGACTCCAAATCTCAGTGTGGATACGTATTTATTTTGAATGGAGGCGCAATAAGTTGGATGAGTTCCAAGCAAGACACCGGAGCGGATTCTACCACGGAAGCGAAATATATTGCAGCTTCAGAAGCAGCAAAGGAAGAAGTCTGGATCAAGAAGTTTGTCTCAGAACTTGGTGTGGTTCCAACCATTAATGAAGCAATACTGGTTTATTGCGACAACAATGGAGCTATTGCACAAGCGAAGGAACCAAGGTCTCATCAGCGATCCAAGCATGGGCTTCGCCGCTATCATCTGATCAGAGAGATTATAAGTAGGAATGATATACAAATTGAGAAAATTCCCACTGAAAGGAATTTAGCGGATCCTTTAAGTAAGGCCTTGCCTCAAAGCAAGTTTGAGGGTCATGTTAGAGCCTGTGGTGTTGGGTACTGTAGCGATTGACATTATGCCAAGTGGTAGTTTGTTAGTGATATGAGAAAAGTGTCCTAAGGCAATCGCCTTATGATTGTAATCATTTATTTTAATAAATGAATATTCACTATTTGAGTATACATGTTTATATATTTGATTGAGATCTTAAACTCATTTACTGAATGTCCGCAATACAATTCACGGCATGAGAGAATTAGTGATGAATTCACAACTAGTGATTATCTCTACATGTGCAATTGTGAAGTATTGAAATTGGACCTAGTCGATGAATTGATAAATATGGACACTATCAATTATGTTGAGACTAGCATGGGCTATTCTCTAATCAGCTGATTCTGACTGGCTAGTGACATTGGGATGTCCAGAGATAAACACGAATGCTAGTTAAGGGAACTAGTACATTGGAGTAACTGGCCGTAAAACTTCATATGGTAGTCTACATATAGATATATCAATGAAGTTCTTACTGCAGCTTAAGTGCGATGTTCTTTTAACTTGCGGTGTTCTAATCATCTTGGTCATGGAGACTTATACTTTGACATCTTAAGCAAGCATCTCCAAGGAGGTGTGGACCCAGGAAGATTGGGTATAAGCCGAAGTGCCCGAAGATGTTTGAACAACCTGCAAAGGATTCACCACTCCTTGCGAGGAGATGTATACCCAAGGCCTATCGTCGGATTGTTACTCGAAGCCTCTGGACAGAGCATGACATGTTCAGAGTATGAATCTCTTAAATACATGAGAGTAATTAGAATCCGTAGGACGAGAAAACGTTACTTGGGCTAGGTGTGACGTAGTCAGCCTAGTGGGGACTGACACACATAGACCATGTCCTGATCCAAGTGGGTATAAGATGGTGAAGGGAATGGGGCACGATTCATTATAGCTGCTGAAGGGTTTCAGAATAGTTTCTGAGGTCAACCGTTGATCTTTCGATTAATTGGGGATCATGATGTACTAGTAGGTGTCACACATGATCGTTCTATAATAGGTTAATTATAGACGGCCAACATAATTCAAAAGCCTATTTAGTCACATGCACTACGAGTAATCAGAGGGATTTAAAACGAGTTGAAAATTGGATTTTCCAATCATGAGAGATTAGGTTTGGTTGAGCCAAACGATAAGTCGAATCTGAATTTTTCAGAGACGCATCGGAAGCGTAAAATGGCTAAGTCTTTTGAAGACTTAATAGATGAATTAAATAAGTTTAATTCATTGGCGCATGACTTGGTTGGGCCAGCCAAAGAGGGTCTCCACCCTCTTTGCTTGGCCGGCCACAACAAAGGGAGAGAACAAAGTTTTGGCTCAATTTATAAAATAAACCAAGTGTGGTTTGTTTTATAAAATTATGGATGATATAAATTTTTATATATGATAAACCAAGGTTTGGTTTATTTTTCATGGAAATTAAAATGAACCAGAGATTGGTTTATTTTATTTTATAAAATCAATCATGGATTGAGTAACCATGATAAGAAAATTTATTCCATAAGAAAAAAGAGATTTGGTTGATTTTTATCATGAATTAAAAATGATAAAACTTGCCATGATGGAATAAGTCATAGAAAATTTATTCCATAAGAAAAAAGAGACTTGGCAGTTGAGAGGCCACTATATAAAGGACCCAAGGCAAGGCTTGGAAGATAATCAAAGTATTCTTGCCTGGGCTCTCTCCCTCTCCTCCCTTCTTCCTCTTGGCCGGCCACAAGGCTCTTCTCCCTTCTTCTTGCCGTGAGCACAAGGAGAAGCACCGAGGCGACGAAGTTCTTCCGTTGGGATGATCTTCCTCTCCAGCCATCATCACCTTGGGATTGGTCGCAAGTCATCTTCCTCCTTCTCGCCGGAATTGTGATTCCGGCCAACCTTGGTAGTGAGTTTTTCCGATTTGATTACTTCTCTCTTGTTTTTTCTTGTCGCGTTCTCGGAGAATCTAGTAGTTCTCGAGAACACGAAACTCGTGACTTTGCGAAGTCATCCCGAAGATACTCGACATGGACGCGAATAGAGGCGGAGTTTCTGAGGGATGCTTACTGTTGGATCTCGTCCCTTCCTTCGAGTTAAGCGAGTTAATAAGTAAATTAGTTTACGTTTCTGCAAAATTTTAAATATCTGATCATGTCTACACTAGATAAAGTTGCATGCTTAGATGTGTGATTAAATAATTTGAGAAATTATTTATGCTAAACCTTCCGCAGCACGTAATTAATTTTAAAATTACGAACCCGCATCCATGTCAACATGCACCCGGTCCCAACAGTGGTATCAGAGTCGGTTAGTGTTCGACATAATCATATAATTGTTTTGCGGAAAACTTTGTCAAGATCTCAATTTTGAAAAAATTTTCAATTATGGAAACTTTCCAATTATGGTAAATTTTCGATTTAGGAACTTCAAGGTTTGGAAATCCTCATGAAATTTCGCAAACTTTTGAAATATCCCCGTCGAGGGAACAGTAGGCGTCGGTTCGACCTAGGATTCCATTTGGGAGACCCAAAGTTAGAACCAAGACAACTACGACAGTAAACCATTAACTAATATTCTTGCTTTGATGTTTTGGAACTAACCTTGAATGTAGGGACCGATGAAGTGTGTTTCTGTAGCTCAGAACGCCCCAAAGGAGAGGGGCAGGCAGTTGGGCCAGGCGCCTGGGAGGTCCCGAGCGCCTATGGTCAAAGCCAAACAAGCAGTTAAGCAAGAATCGCTTCGAAACAACACTGGGCTAAGCACCCGGGAGGTCCCGGGCGCCCAAGGTCAAAGCCAAAGATGAGTCGAAGCAAAATCAGCCACGAAGCCAGTGGACCCAGTCAAGCTGGGCGCCCGAGAGGTCGCGGGTGCCCCAGTCAGCTCCAGAGCTGATTCGAAGGGGATAAGCGCTGACCAAGCTTCGGATAGAGGTTCTCGGATCCGAAGGCACGTTCAGGTGCCCCCGACGTCCCAGGCACCTCCAGGAGCACTATAAAAGGGGCTCGACCCCAAGGCATCAAAACAACAATTTTCCAACGCCTCTAAATTTTTCGTTCAAGCGCTCTGCTCCGGCAAACTCCGATCTCGAGATTCCAGCGCCAATGACGACCCCCTGCTCCGAAGTACGATCCACACTGGGCGTCGGTAACGAAAGGTGTAACTCTTTTATTTACTGCGATATTATTGTACAAAATTCTGTAAACCATTGCGCGATTATAGAATTGCCCGTAGTAAACTGTCAAGGACCATGTGCCTTGGAGTAGGAGCCGACCGTGACTTTGAACCAAGTAAAAATACTTGTGTTCCTCGTGTTTATTTTTAATTCCACTGCATAATTTCTCTTAATCTTATCCAAAAAAGTTTTCACGATATTCACGCCCCCCCCTCTATCGTGTTTCTCGATCCAACAAGTGGTATCAGTGCGGGGTAGCTCAAATTTGGTGCAACCACCAATTTGGGAATTTTTTAGATTTTTACGAAATCTTTTTTATTTTTTAATCGATCGAACCTTTATCGTTAATCGATGTTGGTGCAACACCACTCGATAATTATATATATATATATATATATATATATATATATATATATATATATATATATATATATATTATATATATATATATATATATATATATATGTCTTGGGACAGTTTTTTTGTTGCTATTATTTCAGAATTTCTAAATGGCTATGCAAGAGGTCTTCAGTACAGCCAGACCACCACTCTTCAGAGGGGAGGACTTCTCCTACTGGTAGAGTCTGATGGGAGTCCACCTGAAAACTCAGGTGGACATGTGGATAATCATCCAATCTGGTTTGGAAATCCCGAAAAATGCTGAAGGTGTGCCACAACCTTACTGGGACGACCCGACTTCTCTACCCTATACTTAAGCCGGATCGTCGCTCTTTAGTACCTTTACCTTTACTCACTTCACCTTAACCTTTGACTTCACCTTAGACCTTGGCCTTAGGTTACCACTACTTGACTTCAAGAACTGAAAAACCATTTCCAAAGATCCACAATTCATATACTTTCAAGACATACAAAGACATAACTCTATTTCTATACTCTATGCTAGTTTTATAAACATCCTAGCAACTCAAAACAAATCTAATGACTTGAAATTAGAATCTTTGCGGAATTTAACAAGACTACCAACCATATGAAATCATGCTAAAGATTGTATCAACTTTTGACTCTATGCGGAGGTTAAACACAATGTTCACATTTTACCAAACAAAATATTAAATATTAATGTTATACTAGAGTTTTGTACTGTACCTTGTCCCTATGAAAAGTTTATACAAAATCATTACGTTCTACCAATCCAAAACACCAAACCACAAGTTTCTAAACTTTAGAAATTGCCTCTAAGACTTAACCCAACGGATCTCTTCCACGGTTCCACCGCCACTGAGCATCAATGCAAGTCCTGGTCACCTCCATAACTTATGCTTTTTCTTTCCCTTTATCTGCAATAGAAGGAAATGCAACTAATAAGCACAATGCTTAGTAAGTAAATCCAAACTCACAAATCCATGCTATCAATAATAAACATGCTCATTTCAAAGAATGCTTACTTCCAAAATACATACACATGGGAAATCTTACATCTACTTATCATGCTCAATCATGTTGAAAATATTACTTGCATTACATCATTTGCAACCTTAACGTACTCATACATTCAAACACTAACTTCCTTACTCTTACTCTTTAACATGCTTGCAATGTATCAAGGCTAACATATGAAATAAAGGCACATACTTAAAATTGAAAACACTTACGAATACTTATTTATTTGAAAATAGTAATCAACTTTCTTTAGGTCTTGACATTGTACCATGGTATCAATGTACCAATTGCGCGCTTCTCTAATAGGTTGCGGGGTAGCTTGCCACCGCACCTTATTAGAGCTTCTTTCTAACCTTCTGTCGGCCTTCCATTTGCCCGGTACATGTCACTTTCCGAAAATAAAATACTTTCATACTATAATACTTATACGTATCAAACTATCTTACTTTTGCATTAATTTTACACTTAACACCTTTACCTTTCTTACTTGAGACTTTCATCGAGCACCTTGGGTGCCCTTAATCCCAACCTCATTTTTGGGACTTTTCAAAAATTAAATCTTATCATGCTTAGCTTACATACACCAAATCTAAACCAATTAAATTTCTATCATGAGAAAACATGCATCTTTAAAAACTTAAAACACACGATAACCATAATCTTAAAGCATGCATCATAAAACTGTAACGCCCCAAAATTCCCATTTTTAGTTTTTAAAGTCCTTAGAATTATTTAGAAATGGTTTAGAAATATTCTAGATATTTTTAGAGTATTTTTATGGAATTTTCCGAGTCCGTTTGGTGTTTTTAGAAAAAGAAAAATAAAAAGAAAAATAATAAAAACGTTTAAGGGCAGCCGGTGGATTGAACCCGCGACCACCACGAAACAGCCTGCGCGCGCAACCAGCCAGGCTAGGGTATCAAGAACAAAAAAGGAAGGAGAGACCTATATTTAAGGGGTAGTTAGGTCGATTTGCCCCCATAAGTATAAATGGAAAAACCAATTAAGGGCAGCAGGGGGGTTCGAAGCCGCGACCTGCACGAAACCAGGCAAGCGCGCGACCAGCCAGGCTAGGGTATCAAGCACAGCAAAGGGTGGAGAGACTTATATTTAAGGTGTAGTTAGGTCGATCCGCCCCCATAAGTATAAATAGATAAGTTATGAGAGGAAATTAGAATTTTTGGTTTTCCTCTTCCTCACCCTAGCCGCGCGACATCCTTCCCCTCTCACGCACGCACGCCAACACCAAGCCCTTTCTCTCCTCTTCCAAGGGGCGCCGGCCAAGGAGGGATCAAGGAAAGCGGAGCGTTGCGTTCGTCTCGACGAGGAGAACGCGTAGACGCGAAGAATTCTCCGAGATCTCAAGTTTCTCCCGAGTCCTAGACGTCAATCTTGGTTGTAAGTCCAAGGTATCAAGGTAAGTACTGCTCACCTGCAGTAAGAGGCGGTTTTTCCGCGAGAATTTCCTTTAAAAGTTTTTAGAAGAGATATTTCCTTTTTGTTTGAGTTTTTGCTTGTGATCTTAGTTCATTATATGCTTATATATATTGATTAATACCCTATGTGAGTTTAGGGTCCAAGAAAAGCTATGAGAAAAGAAAAGAAAAGATAAAGATAAGAAAAGAAAAGGCCAAGGCCTTAAGAAATCCCCAAAAGTCAAGACTTAGGGATTTTTAGCACGCAAGGTGCTCCAGAAAATGCCAAGGCATTTACAGATAAGAAAGAAAAGAAAGAAAAGCTATTTTATTTTATAAGGCCAGTACCCGGCGTCCAAGGGCGTCGTTAAAGAAATCCAGGTGTCCAATTCCAAGGTCTTGGCCCTGGTAGACCAAGGTCTGCTCTATTAGGATTGGTGGCTCGCTACCCCAACCTTTTAGGGAACGCGCATATCAGATGGTACTTACGTCTTCAGTGGATCCAAGTGATTAGTATTTTCAAGTATATGCTTTAGCAAAGTTTCGAAAGTTTAAGAAATTTTTCAAAAGTTAAAGAATAGCTAAAGTTTCAAGTTGAGCCAAGAAAAGAAAATTGAGATTTATTATTGCTTGAGTATGCATGTTTTGAGTTATACATGTTCTTAGTTTTCTTCCAAGCATGTTAGTATCTCATATGATTTTCATATTGTTCTAGAAGCATGTTTGCACATTTCGAGATTTTGTGAGCTAGATAGTACTTACTAAGCTTTTTGCTTACTAGTTGCATTTCCTCTTATTGCAGATAAAGGTAAAGGCAAGCAATCCTGAAGGAAGGCGACGAGGCGGTGCTGAGTAAAGTGTGTGTGGTGGCTGATTTTGGAGAGATCTTTGAGATGAGACAATTTAACTATCAAATTACAATGTTATAGTTTATTCAAATTTCAAGTTCTTGTTTTAGGGAGTTTAGCGAACATTTAAGTTTTGGATAGTTTTACATACTCAATTTCTTAGAGTAAAGATTCCATGTCATTTCTTTAGCCTACATATTCTTATGATTGCATTGGATGAGTAGAAATGTGAGTAGTTGGAGATATTGATACTTTGTTAGAGAAATAGATGCATGTGCCAAGATAGTATCAATTTCTCTTGAATTAAGTTTTATTGCTTAAATATGTTTAGAAAAGTTGCATCCATATTTCATAATGCTTTAGCAAGGTTATAAACATGTATTTGGTGTTAGGAATGCATAGGAGTCAAGATTGGTACAAACTTTAGTGTTAAAGTTCATATAACTTGAATAGTTTATTTTCTTCCGCAAAAGTCCTAATTTCAAGTTTATGGATTGATTTTGTTTGGCTAAATTGTTTAGAAAACTGGCATAGAGTATAGAAATGGTATCATAGTTTATATGGCTCGAAATACATGATTGGTGGACCTTTGAAGCAAGTGCCGAAACCTGAATTTCAGATTTCAGGCCTATCAGTCGACTGATACAGTATCAGTCGACTGATACCCGAAAGATGAGTTGGGCGAGGCAAGCTTCAATGAGTATCATCTTGCGAGCTTTTGAGAAGGAAAGTGTGATATGGTATCGTGCATGACTACTTAAGTTAGAATATCATTGTTAGATGAATTTAAAAGAA
This sequence comes from Boesenbergia rotunda, assembly GCA_024364735.1. Classification (NCBI taxonomy): domain Eukaryota; kingdom Viridiplantae; phylum Streptophyta; class Magnoliopsida; order Zingiberales; family Zingiberaceae; genus Boesenbergia; species Boesenbergia rotunda. Next base: position 105,770 of record JAGFNQ010000827.1, on the reverse strand, counting down.
AAAAAAAAGATTTCCGCATTTTTAGTCATGCATCAGAAGTCGAGAAGTAGAGAAAAGTAACGATCCGTCTAAGGCAGAGAAGGCGGGTCGCTACAGGTGGTATCAGAGCAGTTCCCATTCTCCAGCATCACACACACATCAGCATCAACCTTGCCGTCTTCAAGTAAGAAAGCTTTAAGTTTCAGTTTTTCTATTGCTCCTTTACTTAACTTCAGTATAGAGAAATGCTTAAGTACTTACTCATATGTGCATAGAACAAGGAAGCATGTTTAATACCTTAGTATCACGGAATCATGTTTAATCCCTAGAATGGATATTAGAGAAATGCTTAAGTACTTACTTGATTTGCCCAAAAGTAAGTTTTGGGATTATGGCACGCAAGGTGCTTGATAAAAGTTTTGAGTAAGACCAAGGTCTTACTAAGCCCTAGAACGAGTTCTAGGACTAAGAAATGAGATAAGAATCAAGACCAAGGTCTTGTTGTATCCTAAAGCAAGTTTGGGAACATTACCATTAAGTGTTAAGTTATACATTTGAGGACGTCCTAGAAAGGCCCAAAACGAGGAGCAAGCTCCTAGAAGGCAAGAAGCGTACCTCATTCAGTAGGAGAAACTGAAGCCAGGGAACTTCCCAGGCACAAGCAAACCATGGGATGCTTAAGCATGGTTCAAAACGTTGGAAAGAATAGTAGGGCTACTGGACTGGCATGAGGTAGAGAAGATAAAGTGTGCATCTTTCTGCCTTACGGGAGATGCTAGAATATAGTGGAAGAGAGTCAAGGCCAAGAGAAATGTCAGCCAGATGACATGGGCCGACTTCGAGACTGAGTTCTTCGAAGAATACTCTCACATGCAAGTAACCAACAAGCATTATGATGAATTCACGAAGTTCAGACAAGGAGAACTATCCGTGGATGAAGCAGTGAAGATGTTTAAGCGGTTAGCTCATCTGTGCCCAGAGCTAGTTAGCACAGAAAAAGAGATAGTTAGGCTAATGCTCAAGATGTTAAGGCCTGAGATAGCGTTGAAGGGGGCTAGCGGTGTTAAGAGGCTGCAAACCTCTGAGGAACTAATAAGTAGTGCTTTGATCGCTGAGCACTACTTAAACAGTATAAAGGCCACCAGAAAGGTTGAACGATGAAGTTCTTAACAACCTTACCGTCAGGGGATGTAATGGCCTCTACTGAGTGGCTAAGGGCAGTATCAATCTAGATTTCCAACCGAGAGCTCTACAGTGACTTGTTAGTCCTTGAGATGAAGGATTACGATGTCATTTTAGGAATGGACTTCTTGAGCAAGTATAATGCTTCTATAGACTGCCGCAAGAAAAAGTCAAGTTCACACCAGAAGCAGAACCTTCATTTGAGTTTATTGGAGACCCAAGGAGAAAGATAAATAGGTTCCTACCTACCTTACAAGCTCAGAGAATGTTAGAGAAGGGGTGCTCTGGTTTCTAGCTCATATAGTGGATGCGAGTCAAGGAGAAGGATTGAAGAGAGAAGAAGTGAGGGTAGTCTGTGACTATCCTGAGGTGTTTCCTGAAGAGTTACCAGGACTCCCTCCCAATCAGGAAATTGAGTTTGAAATTGAGTTGGCCCCAGGAACCAACCCAATTTCGAAGGCACCTTATCGTATGTCCCAGCAGAGTGAAGGAATTACAAGAACAATTCAAGAGCTACTGACAAGGGCTTCATCCGCCCGAGTCATTCACCCTGGGGAGCTCCTGTACTTTTCGTCAAGAAGAAGGATGGGTCTATGCGTCTGTGCATAGACTACAGAGCTCTGAACAAGGTAACCATCAAGAACAAGTACCCCCTTCCTAGAATAGATGATTTATTTGATCAACTCAAAGGGGCTACAGTGTTCTCGAAGATAGATCTGCGTTCTGGGTATCATCAGCTGAAGGTTAAAGAAAGTGACATTCCCAGGACGGCCTTCAGGACAAGATACGGCCACTACGAATTTGTAGTAATGCCTTTTGGAGTAACCAATGCCCCAGCAGTCTTCATGGAGCTGATGAACCACATCTTCAGGAGTATCTCGATAAATTCGTCATTGTGTTTATTGATGATATTCTCATATACTCACAGACTCCAGAGGACCATGCTACACACTTGAGGATAGTGCTGCAGATCCTTCAGCAGGAGAAGCTCTATGCAAAATTCTCAAAGTGTGAGTTTTGGCTAGATCAGGTGACCTTCCTAGGTCACATTGTATCCAAAGAAGGCATTCAAGTTGATCCAGCCAAGATAGAAGCAGTCAGCAACTGGTGTAGACCCAAGAATGCCAGTGAGATCAGAAGCTTCTTAGGCCTGGCAGGATATTACAGAAAATTTGTGGAGGACTTTTCCAGGATAGCCTCTCCACTCACAGCCTTGACCAGAAAGAACAAGAAGTTTGAATGGTCAGATAAATGCGAGCACAGTTTTCTAGAGCTGAAGAAGAGACTGACCAGTGCTCCCATCCTGACTGTTCCAGAGAGTGACAAGGCCTTCGACATCTACAGTGATGCATCCAAGATGGGCCTTGGAGCTGTCCTCATGCAAGATGGTAAAGTAATAGCATATGCCTCCAGACAGCTCAAGGACTACGAGAAGAATTACCCTACGCATGACCTTGAGCTAGCAGCTGTGGTTTTTGCACTGAAGCTTTGGAGACACTACCTATATGGAGTGCAGTGCAGAATCTTCACAGACCATCAGAGTTTGAAGTACTTCTTCACTCAGAAGGATCTGAATATGAGGCAGCGCAGGTGGCTAGAGTTGGTCAAAGATTATGACTGTGAAATCCTCTACCACCCAGGTAAAGCTAATAAAGTGGCAGATGCACTGAGCAGAAAATCCTGTGCAGCACTGATGTCCTTATCATCACTGTCTTACCACTTCAGAAAGAAATAAAGATTTTGGAGTCGAGGTAATAGTTGGGCAATTTTCTGCATTGACCCTAGAGTCAACCCTGCTTAAGATATACAAGAAAGCAAGATCAAGACCCAGAGATCCAGAAGATCAAGCAGGGGATCCAAGAGACAGAAAATTCAGAGTTTCGAGTATCAGACAGTGGCATCCTCTATTTTGGAGACCACCTTTGCGTCCCCAATGATGAGGAACTAAGAAAGAATATTTTAGAAGAAGCCCACAGTACCCCGTACTCTATGCATCCTGGTTCTACCAAGATGTACCAAGATTTAAAGCAAAGGTTCTGGTGGTCTGGACTCAAGCGAGACGTGGCCAGATATATCAGTACCTGCTTGACCTGCCAGAGAGTCAAGGCAGAGCACCAGAGACCAGGAGGAGTTCTACAGCCTCTTCCCATTCCAGAGTGGAAGTGGGAAGAAATATCCATGGACTTTATCACAGGTCTTCCAAGAACCACCCATGGACACGATGCAATTTGGGTGATAGTGGACAGATTGACCAAGTCTGCCCACTTCCTAGCCATCAAGTTATCGCATTCGATAGAGCAATTAGCACAGCTGTATGTGAAAGAAGTGATCAGGCTTCACGGAGTTCCGAAGTCGATCGTTTCTGACAGAGATGGGCGATTCATCTCCCATTTTTGGAGGTGTGTTCAGGACGCCCTAGGCACCAAACTTCAGTTCAGCACAGCTTTCCATCCCAGACAGATGGACAACAGAGAGAGTAAATCAGATTTTAGAAGACATGCTCAGGGCTTGTGCATTGGACTTTAAAGGTAGTTGGTGTAAATTTCTGTGCTTAGCCGAGTTTGCCTACAACAATAGCTATCAGGCCACCATCAGGATGGCACCTTATGAGGCATTATATGGCAGGAAATGTAGATCACCCATATGTTGGCAAGAAGCTGGTGAGAAGAAAGAATGGAGTCAGGACTAGACAGCCAGACTGAGCTTATAGATGAGACCACTCAGGCTATCCAGACGATCCGCCAGAGGATTGAGACTGCCCAGAGTCGACAGAAAAGTTATGCTGACACACGTCGTAGGCCACTTGAATTCCAAGTTGGAGATTCAGTATTTCTTAAGGTCGCTCCCATGAAGGGAGTGGTGAGATTTGGCAAGAAGGGCAAGCTAAGTCCTCGCTACATAGGACCCTATGAGATTATAAAGAGAGTTGGGAAGGTAGCCTATGAGCTGGACTTACCAGAGGATATGTCAGCTATCCATAGTACATTTCATGTCTCTATGCTAAAGAAGTGTATTCACGACCCTAGCCAAGTGATTCAGCCTCAGTCAGTACAGATCCAAGAAGATCTTAGTTATGAGAGCAGACCGACACAGATAGTGGACAAAGCAGTTAAAAGATTATGAAACAAAGAAGTGCCACTAGTGAAGGTCATCTGGCAGAATCAAAAGCATGAAGAGGCTACTTGGGAACGTGAGGACAGCATGAGAGAACGATATCCAGAGTTATTCTAAGTTCGAGGACGAACTTTTTATAAGGTATGGGGGATTGTAACGCCCCAAAATTCCCATTTTTAGTTTTTAAAGTCCTTAGAATTATTTAGAAATGGTTTAGAAATATTCTAGATATTTTTAGAGTATTTTTATGGAATTTTCCGAGTCCGTTTGGTGTTTTTAGAAAAAGAAAAATAAAAAGAAAAATAATAAAAACGTTTAAGGGCAGCCGGTGGATTGAACCCGCGACCACCACGAAACAGCCTGCGCGCGCAACCAGCCAGGCTAGGGTATCAAGAACAAAAAAGGAAGGAGAGACCTATATTTAAGGGGTAGTTAGGTCGATTTGCCCCCATAAGTATAAATGGAAAAACCAATTAAGGGCAGCAGGGGGGTTCGAAGCCGCGACCTGCACGAAACCAGGCAAGCGCGCGACCAGCCAGGCTAGGGTATCAAGCACAGCAAAGGGTGGAGAGACTTATATTTAAGGTGTAGTTAGGTCGATCCGCCCCCATAAGTATAAATAGATAAGTTATGAGAGGAAATTAGAATTTTTGGTTTTCCTCTTCCTCACCCTAGCCGCGCGACATCCTTCCCCTCTCACGCACGCACGCCAACACCAAGCCCTTTCTCTCCTCTTCCAAGGGGCGCCGGCCAAGGAGGGATCAAGGAAAGCGGAGCGTTGCGTTCGTCTCGACGAGGAGAACGCGTAGACGCGAAGAATTCTCCGAGATCTCAAGTTTCTCCCGAGTCCTAGACGTCAATCTTGGTTGTAAGTCCAAGGTATCAAGGTAAGTACTGCTCACCTGCAGTAAGAGGCGGTTTTTCCGCGAGAATTTCCTTTAAAAGTTTTTAGAAGAGATATTTCCTTTTTGTTTGAGTTTTTGCTTGTGATCTTAGTTCATTATATGCTTATATATATTGATTAATACCCTATGTGAGTTTAGGGTCCAAGAAAAGCTATGAGAAAAGAAAAGAAAAGATAAAGATAAGAAAAGAAAAGGCCAAGGCCTTAAGAAATCCCCAAAAGTCAAGACTTAGGGATTTTTAGCACGCAAGGTGCTCCAGAAAATGCCAAGGCATTTACAGATAAGAAAGAAAAGAAAGAAAAGCTATTTTATTTTATAAGGCCAGTACCCGGCGTCCAAGGGCGTCGTTAAAGAAATCCAGGTGTCCAATTCCAAGGTCTTGGCCCTGGTAGACCAAGGTCTGCTCTATTAGGATTGGTGGCTCGCTACCCCAACCTTTTAGGGAACGCGCATATCAGATGGTACTTACGTCTTCAGTGGATCCAAGTGATTAGTATTTTCAAGTATATGCTTTAGCAAAGTTTCGAAAGTTTAAGAAATTTTCAAAAGTTAAAGAATAGCTAAAGTTTCAAGTTGAGCCAAGAAAAGAAAATTGAGATTTATTATTGCTTGAGTATGCATGTTTTGAGTTATACATGTTCTTAGTTTTCTTCAAGCATGTTAGTATCTCATATGATTTTCATATTGTTCTAGAAGCATGTTTGCACATTTCGAGATTTTGTGAGCTAGATAGTACTTACTAAGCTTTTTGCTTACTAGTTGCATTTCCTCTTATTGCAGATAAAGGTAAAGGCAAGCAATCCTGAAGGAAGGCGACGAGGCGGTGCTGAGTAAAGTGTGTGTGGTGGCTGATTTTGGAGAGATCTTTGAGATGAGACAATTTAACTATCCAATTACAATGTTATAGTTTATTCAAATTTCAAGTTCTTGTTTTAGGGAGTTTAGCGAACATTTAAGTTTTGGATAGTTTTACATACTCAATTTCTTAGAGTAAAGATTCCATGTCATTTCTTTTAGCCTACATATTCTTATGATTGCATTGGATGAGTAGAAATGTGAGTAGTTGGAGATATTAATACTTTGTTAGAGAAATAGATGCATGTGCCAAGATAGTATCAATTTCTCTTGAATTAAGTTTTATTGCTTAAATATGTTTAGAAAAGTTGCATCCATATTTCATAATGCTTTAGCAAGGTTATAAAACATGTATTTGGTGTTAGGAATGCATAGGAGTCAAGATTGGTACAAACTTTAGTGTTAAAGTTCATATAACTTGAATAGTTTATTTTCTTCCGCAAAAGTCCTAATTTCAAGTTTATGGATTGATTTTGTTTGGCTAAATTGTTTAGAAAACTGGCATAGAGTATAGAAATGGTATCATAGTTTTATATGGCTCGAAAATACATGATTGGTGGACCTTTGAAGCAAGTGCCGAAACCTGAATTTCAGATTTCAGGCCTATCAGTCGACTGATACAGTATCACTCGACTGATACCCGAAAGATGAGTTGGGCGAGGCAAGCTTCAATGAGTATCATCTTGCGAGCTTTTGAGAAGGAAAGTGTGATATGGTATCGTGCATGACTACTTAAGTTAGAATATCATTGTTAGATGAATTTAAAAGAAAAAAAAAAGATTTCCGCATTTTTAGTCATGCATCAGAAGTCGAGAAGTAGAGAAAAGTAACGATCCGTCTAAGGTAGAAGAAGGCGGGTCGCTACAAAAACATGGTTCTACAACAAGAACTTACATACGAAAACTACTCCTATTGCAGGTGAGTAATCTACTTACCCTTTCTTAAAGAAAACTCACTAAATATGGTTTAAATCCCAACGTAGCCCTTCTCTTCCCTTTCTTCGCGGAAATCTCCTCCCTCCTTGACCCTAGGGAAGAAGCCCTAGTTGTTCTACTCAAGAGGAAGAAGGAGGAGAAAGAGATCTCTTGAGTTCCCTTTGGTTTCGCAGCCCCTCGCCCTCCCCTTGTAGCGTAGCCACCAACCTTAGTCTGCGGTTTCACGCGACTTAAGCGGGGTTTAAATACCTCTTCATGAAAAAGTCTAACTCACCTATAACATAATTTCGCTCCTCCCCTTTCTGTGCTTGATACCCTCAGCTGGGCGCCCTTAAGGACCTGCCTGTCCCTGTGGTCGCGAGATCAATCCCTCGCTCGACCCTTAATTTTTTTTTCATTTATATTCCAAAAAATTGCCAAAAATTCAGAAAAATTCCTAATTATTCATGAAAATTATTGGGTGTTACACTTACACTGAATGGGATGCCTCACTAAAAAGGAAGATTGAGGCGGATGCTAAAGCAACCCAGACACTTCAATGCGGTCTAACCAAAGAATAGCTGAATCAGATGGGACCATTCAACAGTGCAAAACAACTTTGGGGTAAGTTAATTGAATTGCACGAAGGAACCTCCGACACCCGAATCAGCAAGAGGGACTTACTGCTAAACAAACTCTACACTATCAAAATGAACGATGGTGAGTCAGCAGCCCAGCTCCATGCCAGAATCCAAGAGTTGATGAACGGTCTACACTCAATCGGTCACAAGGTAGAGAACCGTGACCTGATCAGGTATACCCTTAACGCTTTCCCGAGAAATACTTTATGGGCATCTATGGTAGATGCGTACAAAGTTTCAAGTGTTAGTGAGAGCCCTAGAGCCAATCATGTGATGGTTGTTGTATGGACTCATTGTATCATATTTCATATATATATATAAAGACATTTGATTATGGTTATTATACTTACTTGTATTGGTGCCAAATAACTAAGTGTAATAACGTCCTTGGTAGTAGGTTCATATCTATATCAATCGATTGGTTGAATCGATAGTGAGATGATATAGAGAACACTACTCTTAATTATTCCTAGTCAAGTATTAACATTCAGGGACAATGTTAATGCATAGAGACTAGCATGTAGGTCAACACGATGACTTGATCTCACAAGTCATGGATATGAGATATCAAGTTGACACATGAGTATGCATTGGAGAATGTATACTGAATCACCCACCATAAGAAAGTATCATGGATCGTTATATGAGTGTCATATACTTTCTCATGTGACTATTAGTATGACTATTAGTCCTTAGACCTGAAGTCACCATAGTTCCCTACATAAGGAGTTATGTACTTTGGTTTCGTCAAACGTCACCCGTAACTGGGTGGACTATAAAGGCGTTCAAGACACATAGATTGATTGGAGTTCAAGACACATAGATTGATTGGAGGATGACACGGTCTATGCTTCATAGAAGATCAATCTAGATATCGACGATAGAAGGACATTGTCACATATTATGAAAGTCATAATTAGTAGTCACATTGGTGATGTTGGATCTCAACATTCTTGTAACTTGGGTAGCAATGATGTGTTGCTAGATACCGCTCATTGCTTATGTTTCTAAGAGGTTAGAAGCATTGCCAACGATACAAGAACCTATAGGGTCACACGCAAAGAACAAATAGATGGAGAAAAATGAAGTCAAGTTTGACTTGGCTAAATATGGAAAGTCCATAAAAGGCAAGTTTGACTTGACCCAAATCCAAATCAAGTTTGACATGACTTGGTTCCACTTCAAGTTAGACTTGACATGGGAGAAGAAATGGAGTCAAGTTTAACTTGACTAAATATGGAAAGTCCATAAAAGGCAAGTTTGACTTGACCCAAATCCACCTCAAGTTAGACTTGACTTAATGCCACATCATGGTGATGAATTGGCATGGAGCCAACCATTGATGATGCTCCACATCATCAAGAGCATTAAGTGTGGATGCCACCTCATCAAGGAAGATTAATGGTCAAGTTTGACTTGACCAAAAGGCCACCTCACCTTGACTTGACCAAGTGATGACTTGGCTTGGTATTTGACCAATGATGATGCTCCACATCATCTCCAAAGGTTGTAACTCCCCCATTTGAATTTGAATTCAAATTGAAAGGGGGTTATGGCAGGCCACTTAATGGCCATTAATGGCCATTATGTGGCCAGCCACAATGAGAGGACAAAACCATGTTTTGGTTCTATTTTTCTCATGGTGTGTCTTCTCTTCTTCCTCCTCCAAGTGTTGGTGCTCTTCTTCATCTTCTCCTCTTGGCCGAACCCTTGAAAGGTGCTAGCACACCTAAAGGGTTTCCTCCATTCACTTTGTTCGCGTGGATACTTCTAGAGGGACGACACTTGACGTCCTAGAGATCCGACATCCAAAAGGAGCGAGCGGGATTAAGCGTGGCACGCACCAAAGGTAAAATGGTTTATCCCTCTTTAGATCTAGGAGTAGATCGAGTTTTGAGCATGAAATGAATACGTGATTTTTATTTCGGAATTTTTCTTCGCACGAGTTCCATGGCTTTGGGTTCTCGGGGTTTCCGCGACGCGAAAAGACGGTTTTCGCGGCCCAAAAAACCCAACATCAAGGGATCTTTCTAAAAACAAATTAGATGAGTTATTTTCTGAACTTGAATTACATGAGCAGACTAACTACACCCTGGCCGAGAAAAGTATTGCTTTTGTTGCAAGCAAAACTGGAAAGATGACCAAGAAGAAGCCTCAACCTGCACCCGAGTCTGACTCAGACTCAGACTCAGAAGACAGCGAAGGAGATAGACCCAAGCTGGTTCGGCTAGCCCGGGACTACTACAAGGTGCTGAAAAATCTGACCAACAGAAGGAAAGCCAACCGAAGAAAGGAAGAGCCAGCTGAACCTTCAAATGAAAAGACCAAACCAAATGTGACATGCTACGAATGTAAAAAGAAGGGTCACTACAAGACTGAATGCCCTAATCTGAAGGAGACGAAGAAGACAAGAAGGAAGGGACGAGTCATCCTCCGAAGAAGAAGAAGAGGCCCCACAATCGAACCTGCTCGCCCTGACTGCTTCGGAAGAATCGAGACCGGATCATAATCGTAGCCGGACAACGGAAAGCTCACATTTTCAGAGGACGGCAAAATCACTGTAAGTGGATTTTCTAGAGTTCAATTATCAGAGTTAATTGCTTATCTATCTTGCGACTTGGCGAAAGGCAAAATTCGAGTCGAATCCCTCCAACAGGAAGTAAAACTCCTGAAAGAGGGAGCTGACTCTAGATCCTTAACTGAGAAGGTTCAAGAAGGAACCTCTACTCAAGTTGAAAAAATTGAGAAAGAGAACTCCTTCTTGAAAACTCAAGTCAAGGACCTTAGAGTAGCTTCGGAACGTTTCACTTCGGGTTCCAAGGGTCTTAACATGATCCTTGGAAAATAGAAGTCCGTTCTAAATTGATCCGGATTAGGGTATCGAACCAAGGCTAGACAAAGGTCATATTATGCTGTACTGAATCAGTCTAGGCCTAAAATTCAAGCATGGGTACCCAAACTGTGCCTGAACAATCAAGTTGGACCAAATCAATATTGGATTCCCAAGGACAAGATTCATATCTTGCCTAATTATTACCGTGGCTTTAGTCCAGGGGGAGCCAACTTAAAAACCATTTTTATAGTTAAATGAATTTCTTTTCTTGTTTTGAATTGCATGAGTGCTTGTCTATTTATTTTCTACAATTTACCATACTTAGACCTAGGACTGGATAGACTAAGGACTAAACCAATTAACTGAAATTTGAACAACATAGTATTGGGTGGCGGTGAGATGATAGTACGTTTGGGAAGCCTTTTCTAATAAGGTCAAGTATACACTACTTGGTCTCTTTAGACTGGTGAAACTAGCCGAAGCTACCGATCCAAGACCCAAGCTAGTTAGATCAGAATTTCTCAAAAAGTAACCTTGAAAATGAAATTTCACTAAAAGACTTTGTCAAGAAAAGGGTTGATGATCCAATAAGGCTACGACCAAAGAAGGCCTTGTGCCTTGCCAAGACCTGGAAACTAATTTTTGAAATTCAAATTCAGTTTACTCTTTGTTAAATTCGAATCTAACACAAAATTTTAGTTAATCTTAGATTCAAATATTCTTTTTCAAAATAAATTCAAAACTAATTGTTTTCAAAATTAATTTTACTTTTCAAAATTAATCATGGTCATTCTAAATAAATCTCTTAAACCTGTCTCACAAAAACTCATAAGGTTAACGTAATTGATAACTCTAGATTGGGTGAGACAGACTAGGTTGTGAAAATCAATTTAAGCTATCCTTAATTCTAATTGGATCCAAATCAACAAAACTTTTTATGTGTAGAAACATAAAGATTTGGACCAATGGATGTTGGATAGCGGGTGCTCCAGACACATGACTGGGGTTAAATTGAAATTCACCAAACTCAAGTTCAAGAATCTAGGGTCAGTAGCATATGGCAACAATGCTACACTCAAGGTCATTGGGTCAGGTAAGATTGGACTCAAATTTGATTTGGTCATTAAAAAGGTTCTTTTGGATGAAAACTTTAAGTTTAACTTGCTCAGTATAAGTCAATTGTGTGATACTGGCTATGTAGTTACCTTTACCAACTCTAACTGCCTGATTAGAAACTTACAAAACTCAGAAATCATGCTTAAGGGCACTAGGAAAAATAATGTTTACACTATAAACCTACCCTTAATACCTAAATGCTTCTTAACTCAGTTAGAAGAATCAAACCTCTAGCATAGGAGATTAGGTCACACTAATCTAAGATTAATTTCAAAAATCACCCAACTTGGTCTAATTAAAGGAATACCAAAAATTATCAACCATGAAAACTTGATATGTGAATCATGCAACCAAGGTAAACAAACTAGGTCTAACCACAAACTAATTCAATCAGATCTAACTCAAACCACACTTGAGCTCCTGCACCTTGACTTATTTGCTTCATATGGAGCTAAGTCACTAAGCAGAAACCGTTACTGCTTAGTAATTATAAATGATTACTCTAGGTTTACTTGGGTGTGGTTCCTAAAGACCAAAGATGAAACCCTAAACCTATTTAGTGATTTTTGTAAGTTAATTGAAAATCAAAATGATACCAAAATCAAAAGACTTAGGAGTGATCACGGGGGAGAGTTTAAGAATCAACAGTTTGAGGAATTTTGTAGAATAAACGGGTATATACACGAATTTTCGTGTCCTAGAACCCCCCAGTAAAATGGGATAGTTGAATGGAAAAATAGAACCCTACAGGAAGCCGCTAGGACTATGCTCAATGAATTCAACCTAGCTAACCAATTTTGGGCAGAGGCAATTAGTACGGCTTGCTATATCCAAAATAGGGTCCTAATTAACAAACGACATAATAAAACTCCTTATGAATTATACTACCATATACTTCCAAACCTACATTACCTAAGGGTCTTTGGATGCAAAGTCCATATTCTAAACACCAAGGACTATCTAGGTAAATTCCAATCTAAGTCAACCCCAGGGGTCTTCTTAGGATATTCAACAACTAGTAGGGCCTATAGAGTTTACAACAAACAAACTAACAAAATTGAAGAAACAACAAATCTAATATTTGATGAGAAAATTAATTCAAAATATGATAATCCAGATCTAAATCCATCAAATAGTGATCATGAAGATAATGAACAAATTGTTGAACAACTAATTGAACCCCTAAATGAACTAACTATTGAGTCAATTGAACCAATAATTGAACCAACTCAAATAGTTGAACCAAATACTGAGCCGAACCTTCCAGTCGGACCTGAGGCTGAACCAAGTTCTAGAAAAACCAAGAAACCCAGACTCAGTCACCCAACTGATCAAATTGTGGATGATCCAACCTTAGGAGTCAAAACTAGGTCTTCCTATAGAAATCTTAGTCAGATTGCACTGATTTCAAAAATTGAACCTAAGACTATAGAGGAAGCCTTACCTGATCCTGATTGGATCATAGCAATGCAAGAGGAGTTAGCCAAATTTGAAAGGAACCAAGTCTGGGAACTAGTACCTAAACCTGAATGCAAATCCATTATTGACACTAGTGGGTTTTTAGGAATAAGCTAAATGATCATGGAGAAATAGTTAGAAATAAAGCCCGCATAGTAGCCAAATGGTTCAGTCAAGTCGAAGGGTTAGACTATGACGAAACCTATGCCCCAGTAGCCATACTTGAGTCCATTAGAATGTTGCTAGCCTTTGCAGCCCATAAGGGGTTTAAACTCTACTAGATGGATGTAAAGTCAGCTTTTCTGAATGGGTTCATTAAGGAAAAAGTCTATGTAGGACAGCCCCTCATTTTTGAGGACTTAGAATAACCTGACCATGTTTACAAACTCAATAAGGAACTATATGGACTAAAACAAGCACCTAGGGCCTGGTATGAACGTTTATCAACCTACCTCATTTCTAAGGAATTTAACCAAGGACAAATTGACTCAACCCTATTTATTAAGACCTTAGAAAAAGAAATCATTATTGCCCAAATCTACGTTGATGATATAATTTTTGGATCCACCAACTCAAATTTCTTAAAAGAATTTGTTAAAATAATGGAAAATGAATTCGAAATAAGCTTAGTTGGTGAGATCAACTTCTTTCTAGGATTACAAATTAAGCAAACTAGGATGGAAATTATGTCCATCAATCCAAATATGGTAAGGAGTTAATAAAGAAATTCAAAATGGACAACTCCAAAAGCATAAGTACCCCTATGGCTACAAATGTAAAAATAGATAGTGACCCTGATGGTAAATCTGTAGACCTTAAATTATATAGGAGTATGATTGAAAATCTACTTTACCTTACAGCCAACAGACCTGATATCCTTTTTGCTGTAGGAAGGTGTGCTAGATACCAAACCTGTGCTAAGGAAACACACTTAGCTGCCCTAAAAAGAATACTAAGACACATTAAGGGCACCCTAAATGTAGGGATTTGGTATCCTAGGACCTCAACTTTTGACTTGTCAGGATACTCAGATTCTGACTATGCTGGTTGTAAATTAGATAGAAAGAGTACAAGTGGATGCTGTCAACTTTTAGGAAATAGTCTAGTAAGTTGGTGTAACGCCCCAAAATTTCCATTTTAAGTCCTTAAAGTCCTTGAAATTAGTTAAAAATATTTTAGAAATATTCTAGATATTTTTAGGAATTTTTAGAATATTTTTATGAAATTTTTCGAGTCTGTTCTGGGTATGGGGGATTGTAACACCCGAAAATTCTCGAAACTAATTTTAGAAGTATCTTAGAATTTATTCCAAATTTATGGATATTTTTATAAAATTTTTCAGTAAGCGAAAGTGGCAGAAAGGGTTATAAACAGAAAATCACGTAGGTGGGAATCGAACCCTTCACCTACGCTGTGAGAGACAATGGGCGAACCAACTGCGCTAGTTTGATTTTGTTGAAATAGATTGAGCGAAACAATAGATAAGGTATAATTATGTAAATTCGCCCCCATAAGTATAAATAGATAATTAAGGAGAGAAGTTTTATTTTCCTCACCCAAACCCTCACGCCGCCCCTCTCTCCTCCCTTGGGCGAAAACACACCAAGGCCTCCTCTCCTCTTCTAAGGGGGCGCCGGCCAAGGAAAAGCAAGGAGTGCGGAGAGATTTTCCGATATTCGGAATCCCCACGACGAGAGGAACGCGTGAACGCGAAGAAATCTCCGAGACTCCGAGTTTCTCCGGAACCTCCGACGCCGTTCTTGGTTGTAAGTCCAAGATACCAAGGTAAGTACTGCTCACCTGCAGTAAGAGGTGGTTTTCCGCAAGAATTTCCCTTAAAAAGTTTTAAAAGAGATATTTACCTTTAGTTTTAGATTTTGCATGTGATCTTAGTTCATTTTATGCTTATATGTTAATGATAGAGTACCCTATGTGAGTGTAGGGTCTAAGGAATCTATAAGAAAAGAAAAGAAAGATAAAGAAAAAGAAAAGAGAAGGCCAATGCCTTACGAAATCCCCAAAAAGTCAAGACTTAGGGATTTGGGCACACAAGGTGTTCGATAAAATGCCAAGGCATTTAAAGATAAGAAAGAAAAGAGAGAAAAGCTATTTTACTTTCTAAAGCCAGTACCCAGCGTCCAAGGGCGTCGTTAAAGAAATCCAGGTGTCCAATTCCAAGGTCTTGGCCCTGGTAGACCAAGGTCTGCTCTATTAGGATTGGTGGCTCGCTATCCCAACCTTTTAGGGAACGCGCATAAGATGGTACTTACGTCTTAAGTGGATCCAAGTGAGTTATTATTTTCAAGTATATGCTTTAGCAAAGTTTTTCTAAAGTTTAAGGAAATTTTCTAAAAGTTAAAGAAAAATTTAAAATTAAAGAATTGCTAAAGTTTCAAGTTAAGCCAAGAAAAAGTGAGTTAAGACTTATTAATGCTTGAGTATGCATGTTTAGAGTTATACATGTTTTAGTGTTTCTTTTCAGCATAAAAGTAACTCATGTGTTTTCACATTATTTAAAAAGCATGTTTGCACATTTCGAGATTTTGTGAGCTAGATAGTACTTGCTAAGCTTTATGCTTATTAGTTGCATTTCCTCTTGCTGCAGATAAAGGTAAAGGCAAGCAATACTGAAGGAAGACGACGAGGCGGTGCTGAGTGACGTGTGTGTGGTGGCTGACCTTGGAGAGGTCCTTGGGACGTGACAGTCTAGCTTATTTGAAATGCAATGTTTAAGGTTTCCAAATTCCAAGTTATTGTGTTATGGAGTTTATTAAACATTTATGCTTCGGATAGTTTTACATGCTCAATTTGGTAGAATGAAGATTCCATGTCATTTCAATTAGTATGCATACTTTTGTAAATGCACTAGATGAGCAAGGGCATGAGTAGTTTAGCATGTTGGTACATTGAATTTTAGACTTATTCTTGAGCTTATTATTCCCTTTTGGACTAAGTCCTAATTGTGCTTAAAATGCTTGTAAATTCGGTAGGAAAGTAAGATTTACATTCTATCTATGTGATGCATGTGCCAAGATGTCGTTAGTCTCCTTTTGAATTAAGTTTTTATTACCTTAAATATGCTTAGAATAGTTGCATTCATATTCCATAATGCTTTAGCAATATTATAGGGCCTTGTGTGATGAGTTTAAATAGTTAGAAGTTAAGTTTGGTACAAACTCTAGTCTAAAGTTCCAATAAGTATTTTCTTTACGAATGTTAGAGAAAGGAAGTGTGCCATTGTATCATGCATGACTATTAAAGTTAGAATATCATTCTTAGATAGATTTAAATACGAAGGAAGAAAAAAAAAGATTTCCGCATTCTTAGTCGTGCATTAGAGTCAAGAAGTAGACAAAGTAACGGTCCGTCTGAGGTAGAGAAGGCGGGGCGCTACAGTTGGTGTAGCACAATGCAACACTGTGTAGCTCTATTAACAACTGAAGCTGAGTATGTTGCTTTAGGAGAGTGTGTAGCACAACTCCTATGGATGATGCACACTCTTAAAGACTTCCAGCTTAACTACACCCAAACTCAGGGCTACATTGATAATATAAGCTCAATTAATCTAACTTAGAACCCAATCCAACACTCTAGAACTAAACACATATAAGTCAAACACTACTTTGTAAGAGATCATGTAGCCAGGGGTGAGATAGTCCTTAAGCATGTAGACTCAAAATCTAACCTAGCTGATATATTCACCAACCCCCTACCTGAGTCTGAGTTCAACATACTAAGAAGGCAGTTAGGGTTATGCTTGGTAGAATAGGACTGCTCTAAGTTTTTTCAAAAAATTATTTTATTTTCTGCAAAATCAATTATGTATCTTATTTTGTTATTTAAAATGATTTTTCCGGCTTAGTTTTTTTTAATAAAATTACCCCTTCAAAAACTAGGGCTTTTTCACAAAATGGACATAGCCTAGGACCTAACCCTAGAACTGCATGCACCTATAGATCTAGAAACCAGCATTTCACAAGCACCTTAGGGTACTTTTGATTGATCACCTAGAACGGGTTGAGATGCTTAGGTCTTTGCCTTGATTCAAGATGCTTTAAGTCAGTACATCTGTAGTAATTGGGGCACTAAATATCAATTAAACAGTAATCAGGTTAAGTGTCAAGCTTAGAAAATCTAACTTGATCAAATCACTTAACTTAACTAACCCTAGTGAAAGCAACTATTTATAATAGTTAGTAAGTAACTAATCGGGTTAGACAGGACTCGAAAGCGGAAATTCAAATTAATTTGGTCTAGCTCAAACATAGAATTGGTTCAGTATAGCATCATACTTTTATTAATCATTGTTTGCTATATTTTTTTGATATATGGCAAAGGGGGAGAGATTGGAAAGGAGAGAAAAGAATGTTTCCAAAATTTTTTTTTTCAAAATTAAAACATTTTTTCTTCCAAAAAGATTTTATTTTTTTTCAATATGCAAAGTTCTCTGCTTCAAAATTTTCTATGTATTTAATCTGCTTTTTAAAGTATCTAAGCTGCTTGCAAATTGTCTAAGTGTCAAAACTTCAGAATAAGCTTAGAAAATTTTCTAAAGTACAAAAACTAAGTATTTTGGAAATTATTTTCACAATTAGTTGCGTTCAAAAATTATTCTAAGTACTAATTCTAAATCTTTGGCTGGCTGAAAATTTTCTAAGTATAAATTTCAAATTCTCTTGAAAATTTTCCAAGTGCCCAACTCAAAATATTTTTTTGGAAAATGTTTTCATACTTAAACTTTTTTTGAAAATTTTCTAAGTATTGAAAACCTGAAACTTTTTCAAAAACCCCACAAACTTTTAAAAAACCTAGGGGGAGATTTCTTCCAGGGGAGAAAATCAAAACTGGTACTTTACCTGCTTTTTGTTTAACTTAACTCTTTGAATCGGGTTTCCATAAATCAAAATGGGGGAGATTGTTGGTGGAGGGAACACCTAAGTCAAACTTGGGTTTTGATAATGGCAAAGGGTTCAAGAGTTAAGATGTTATTTTTGGTCTAATGGGTTCACTGAGTGTGCAGAAAGATCTCCTAGCGAAGAGCTGCTGGGCACCTAGCGATGGGCTGCTAGGCATCGAACCCCTAAGACCAGGCAAAGGGCTGCTAGGCACCTGACGAAGGGATGCTAGGCATCGAAGACCTGGCAAAGGGCTGCAAGGCACCTGACGAAGGGCTGCTAGCCATCGAAGACCTGGCGAAGGGTTGCTAGGCGTCGAAGACCTGGCGAAGGGCATTGAAGACCTGGCAAAGGGCTGCTAGGTATTGAACACCTGGTGAAGGGCTACTAGGCACCTGGCGAAGGGCTGCTGGACAAAAGTCCAACCGGAGGAGCCAGTTGGCAAAAGGTAAACTCTCCTGAGAGGAGTAGGTGAGGACGCATTCCCCGTCGAGGGAACAGTAGACGTCGGTTCGACCTAGGGTTCCATTTGGGAGATCCAAAGTGAGAACCAAGACAGCTACGACTGTAAAACATTGACTAATATTCTTGCTTTGTTATTTTGGAACTAACCTTGAATGCAGGGACCGAAGGTGTGTGTTTTAGTAGCTCAGAACGCCCCAAAGGAGAGGGGCAGGCAGTTGGGCCAGGCGCCCGGGAGGTCCCAAGCGCCCAAGGTCAAAGCCAAACAAGCAGTTAAGCAAGAATCGCTTCGAAACAACACTGGGCTAGGCGCCCGGGAGGTCCCGGGCACCCAAGGTCAAAGCCAAAGATGAGTCAAAGCAAAATCAGCCACGAAGCCAGTGGACCCAGTCAAGCTGGGTGCCCGAGAGGTCCCGGGCGCCCCAGTCAGCTCCAGAGACGATTCAAAGGGGATAAGCACTGACCAAGCTTCGAATAAGGGTTCATGGATCTGAAGGCACTTGTCAGGCGCCCCCGACGTCCCAGGCGCCCCCAGGTGCACAATAAAAGGGGCTCGACCCCAAGGCTTCAAAACAATAATTTTCCAACGCCTCTAAACTTTTCGTTCAAGCACTCTGCTCCGGCAAACTCCGATCTCGAGATTCCAATGCCAACGACGACCCCCTGCTCCGAAGTACGATCCACACCGGGTGTCAGTAACGAAAGGTGTAACTCTTTTATTTACTCCGATATTATTGTACAAAATTCTGTAAACCTTTACGCGATTATAGAATTGCCCGCAGTAAATGGTCAAGGACCGTGGGCCTTGGAGTAGGAGCTGACCGCAACTCCGAACCAAGTAAAAATACTTGTGTTCCTCATGTTTGTTTTTAATTCCGCTGCGTACTTTCTCTTAATCTTATCCGAAAAAGTTTTTACGATATTCACCCCCCCCCTCTATCGTGTTTCTCGATCCAACAGAACTAGCTAAAGCTACTTCTCCAAATCCTAAGCTAGTTAGACTAGAGTGTCTCAAAAAGTAATTTGAAAATGATCTTTCTTTAAAAGACTTTGTCTAGGAAAGAGTTGTTAATCTAATAATGCTACGACCAAAGAAGGCCTCTGTGCCTTGCCAAAACCTGGAAGCCAATTATCGAAACATACTTTTAAATTAATATTTGTTAAATTCAAATCTGACACAAGCTTCAATTAAATCATAGAATTAACATAAAACCAAATGTTAAAAATAATACATCTCACAAAACAGATAAGGAAACCTAATTTGTCACTTAGAATTGGGTGAGATGTCTAGGACCTAATTGATGGAATAGCTCGGCAGGTTTCCTAAGTGAACACGGGGTCGTACATGAGAGATCTCTCCATGTCTATGGATTAAAAATTTTAACCCAAATGGAGACCCGTCTCCCAAATGACCGTCTCATCATCGTATCAATTTATTCAAGTCACAACATATCCAAACTCAAGAGTAAGACCTTGTAACTTTCCGAATCAATTGACCGCGGAAAAGACGACGAGCGGATAACCAGTTTTTGTGTTTATCTTCGGGGTCCATGACTTAATTAACTATCAATATTAATTATCAAATAATTAAACCATGACAACTAATTAAGAACTCACATGCGATGATAAAAATCACATAGAATGATAGAAACATTTATAGAGCCAAAGAGAGATATACCTCATCTTTTACCTCGAAGTCTTCTACCGTATGCCCCTCCCTTCTTGGAAGTCATGTGGGCGACGAGCTACCAAGACGCAGAGTCACCAAGGGCTCACCAAAACCACCTTCTTCAATCTCTTTCCACTTACCACCAAAAACCCTAACCTAGGGGTTTCGACCGGCCACCCCTTCACCTCCACCTTACGCCACCGACAACCACCACCATCCAAGGAGTTGCGGAAACAAGGGAGCTGTGGTGTAGGAGGATAGGGAGATGAAGATGAGGAAGAAGAAGAGAGAAAAGGTCTCCTCTTCTTCCCACACAAACCCGCAGCCTCCTCCTCTTCATTCTCAATCCCGCCGGCGACAAAACAAGGAAGAACCTTGTTTTTGAAAGATGTGTATACTAAAAGACTTGTTCTTTTTGTATATAAGATCATCTATGTTTTGAAAAGAGAATCACAACAACACTAGATGCTTGTTTATATTAGTACATGCATAAAAGTCCTTTACTTTGCATTGTAGATAACATGGTGTGTGTTGTCACACGGAAGATCATGTTATCAGTTCCTTGCTTAGTAAATGTAGAGGCTCACCGCCAAGATGAAATTGGACAAACCATTGAGATGGTTGTAGTGTAATTAGGTGTGGTTGGTCTTGACCATAGAATTACACTAGTGTGCTTTGAGTACATTGAGTAGGACCAAAACCAGAGGTCATCCAATTTGTACTGGGTTGATAATTGGATAGGACCTCAGATTTTATTATGGTGTACGATCCCTAAATCCCGATATAATAACGGGCACATATGATTAACTATTATTTCTTTGATTTACCAATGGGGGAGATCAATTATGTTAGATTAATAGGTCCGGTAAGTTGGAAAATAATATTAATTATATGGTGTGCCATTAATTATTGACGAAATCCGTGTCCTGGTGAGTCGGGATGATGATGCCCCCTTGATGAGCTCAAAAGGTTCATCATGTTAAACCCTGCAGGAGGATTTTGTCCAACATGATGATAAGGTTGAGTGGTACTAATCAAGGATCCAGAAGTTATTTAATTTAAATTATTAGTAATTTAAATTAATTAACGGGCATTCGATATCTTAAACACGGGGGGATGGATGACTCATAATAGGTGGAGCCCATATGAAATCATGGGGGTTGGTGAGGAAGTTCAATTAAGATCCTTTAGTGGAATGAATTTTAATGAATGGATCGGGTTTAGATCGATTAGCGGGCCAAGATCCAACTCCTCCTCTTGGTCCCTACCGTAGCCCTATAAATACCCCATGAGATCATGAAACCAAGGCTTAATCCAAGAGTTGACACCCTAGGCCTCTCTCCTCTCGTCTCTCTCTCCTCTCCTCCCATAGGGTTTCAGTCGATGCTTAGAAGAGGAGGATTCTCCTGCTCGGTTCTTCTTCTCTTCTCCACCAAGTTTTGGCTGGGACTCACAGAGACAAGGAAGAGTGTTTCTCTTCCTTTTGTGGTGCTCAGTGGTGGTGGAGAAGTTGTCGGCGGCCGGTGGGAGGCGGCGCAAGCAAGCTTGCTGCGACACTGCAAGGTTGAAGGAAGGGGAGTATTTCAGGTTGTTTGGGTGAGGACTCCTTCTTCATCTTCTTCTCCTTCCTCTCGAGGTCTGCAACTGGTCTAGCGGCTCTTGAGCAGCTCCGGCGGTTGGCGGCGCAAGGGAAGAGGAAGACAAAGTCGGCGCAAGGGAAACCCTAGATTCTAGGGTTTCTTGTTTCGCCTAGGGCAATAAGAAAACTTGGTTGGAACGCCTTGGTGATCCCGGTTCTCGGTAGCTCATCATGTTAGGATGTATACTAAAAACCTTGCTTTTGCTTAGGATACATCTTCATTTTAAAGAGAATCGCAAAATCACACAGTGCATGTTTATATTAGTACATGCACAAAATGTCTAATACTTGGCATTGTAGATAACATGGTGTATGGTGTAGCACAGAAGATCATGTTATCAGGATACCTGCCGAAGTATAAGAAAGAGGCTCACAACCGAGATGGAGTTGGATAAACCATCGGGATGGTTGTAGTGTAATTAGGTGTGGTTTATCATAACCATAGAATTATACTAGTGTACTTTGTGTACATTGAGTATGACCAAAAGAGAGGTCATCCAATTTCTGTACTGACTTCGTAAATTGGATTAGATCTCGGATAAATATTATAGAGTACGATCTCTTAATCCCGAAATAATGACGGACATATATTATTAATTATTATTTCTTTAATTTACCAATGGGCGAGATCTATTCTGTTAGATCGATAAGTCTGGTAAGTTGGGAGATTATATTAATAATATGATGTGGTGTTGATTATTGACGGAATCCGTGTCCTGATGAGTGGGGATGATGATACCCCCTTGGTGAGCTCAAAAGGATTGTCATGTCAAATCTTGCATGTGGACTATGGTCTGGCATGATGAAAAGGTTGAGTGGTACTAATCAAGGATCAAGAGGATAATTAATTTAATTATCAATAAATTAAATTAATTATCGAGTATATGATATCTTAAACACGGGGAGATGGATAACTCGTAATATGTGGAGCCCATATGAAAATATGGGGGTTGGTAAGGAAGTACAATGGGATCCTTTAGTGGAATGGATCACCATTAATGGATCGGGTTTTGATCCATTAGCGGCCTAAGAACCAACTCCTCCTCTTGGTCCCTACCTTAGCCCTATAAATACCCCATAGGAGTCATCAAACAAGGTTTAATGAATTAATTCGGATTAATCACAAAACCAACAAAAAATCATTCCTCCTTAAGTTCCCTCTCTCTCCTAGGTTAGGTTTTGCGCCGACGAGAAGGAGGAGGAAGAAGAAGAAGAGGTTTCTCTTCTTCTTCGGCTCATCCTTTAGGCATGAAGGACCATCAGGAGAGGGAAGAACATGTTGGTTCTCGGCTCGGAGGAGAGGCGCGGGCGGAGGGTGGCCGACGGCGGGCATAAACACCTTGAGGCGTCGGTGGCAAGAAGGAAGGAGAGCTCTTCTTTCCTCCCTTCTTCCTCCCTGTTCTCTCCTCCTTTCATCACAGTCAACTCCTCCTCTGCGTGTGCAAGCAAGGAGTAAGGAGCAAGGAACAAGGAGGAGAAGTCTTCGGTGGCCGGAAAATAGAGGTTTGCCCTCTTTGTTTGGCGCCGGTGGTAAGAAAAGGGGATTAGGGTTTTCCGGCGGGTTTTTAGGAAGAAGAAGGAGCTTGCCCAGCTTCTTCTTCCCTTTCTTCATCTTCCTAGCAGCTTCTCGATGATGCTTCTTGGCTGGCCAGAGCTTGGAGCTTGCAGTGGCCGACGGTGAGAGGAGGAGAGGCGAGAAGAGAGGTGGCCAAAACCCTAACTAGGGTTTTTGCTACCAAAGAGGAAGTGGCTTGAAGAAGGTGGTTTCGGCGTGCCTTGGTGACTCTGTGTCTTGGTAGATCATCGCCCACACGTCCTCTAGGAGGGGAGTGTCATAAGGTAGAAGACTGCGAGGTAAACGGCGAGATATAACTCTCCCGACCTCCATTTTACTTTTGCTACGTCTTATTGTGCCATTTTGCTTTGTCTCATCATGTTATGTATGTTCGTTAATTATTTTGATTGCTTATCATGGATAATAATTAACTAACTGGACCTCGAAGATAAACACAAAAATCGGCATCCAAATCATCATTTTTTCCGCGGTAAATTAATCCAGAAAGTTACAAGGCCTTAACCTCAGTTTTGGCTAAGTTGTAACTTGGATTAATTATCACGACGACGAGACGGTCGTTAGAGGGACGGATCTCTATTCGGATTAAATTTCAATCCGTAGACATAGAGAGGTCTCTCAGGTACGACCCCGTGGTTATCTTGGAAACCGCCAAGCCATACCCATCAATTGGAATCAGAGTGAGTTTCCAGTTTTATGTGTTTAGGATTCGGTTATTTTTCTGCACATTATCATGTACATTATTTTGCTGGATAATATTTGGATGTGTGTAAGCTAACTTTGTGTTGCATGCACTAAATTCCAACTATTATGGCAATTGTGATTTTTGTATGTGATTGATTGTGTTTGATGTAAATTAATTGAATCCTCGGGGTTGACGAGGTTAGATAAGTTATTTAATTTTTGTAATTAAATATGACACTTGTTTAACCAAGCTTTCATTTACTTTTGATCTAGAATGTATGTACACTCCTTTGTGGAGTATAGGATCAATGGATGTAAATAAGTAAGCTAGTCATCTCGGCTCAGGGAATCCTTCATGGTGGCTTGCGCATGGATAGGATGGAGTGGACTAGGTGACGACAGACTGGAGGAGCATTGGAGACCAAGGCCATAGTAGTTGGGAAAATCTAGGATTTTTTCATACCACTATTATTATTGGTTTATGTGCTTGTTGTGTGTGTGCATGTGAAAAACCTCAAACGCAAATAACTAAGTGGGAGAGGGACCCTAAGGGTCCCACGACCTCCATTATAATCTATCAAGTGATGCGAACAAGCCCATGCATTGGCTCTGAGTGCCTTCCTCCATAACGGATAGACTTGTTCTGCGGATCACTGGGTTAGAAATGATTATAGGTAATTATTAAAGAGTGTGTGTACTTCTCCAACGGAAGACACATAATCGGAAATAATTTTCTTAGTGTCGTGTAATGGTTAACACTTAGATACAAATATTAGTATCCTCCCCAACGGAGTCACTGCTATTATTTGTAGGGCCAAAGAGGACCAACTATTAATTTTACTTGTCAGAAAGTTAGGATGACAAGATAGTAAAATTAATGGGTAAAACCTCCTCTCACAAATGAGGAATTCGTATACGTCCACACTAACATGGCATCCGTAATTCTAGGTGTTTCGAGGTGTTGGTAGATTTTGTAATAAATTGTTTTTGAGGAGTCAATTTATTTTCGAAATCTAAAGTGCGTGATTGTCATGATTCTCAGGTGCTTTAAAATAGATCTAGACCCACTTGACCTAGTTCAAAGATAAAACCAATTAAATGCCCCTAATAAGGATAAGGATTGGGAATTAAACATGGATTTTGTCTCTATTGCCGAGAAACCCAAAAGTGATCTTGTCGAGTTCTGTGCCGAGAAGCCTAGCGAGATTAACACTAAACAGGTGTTTGAATATTTTAGGTAATGGCTAGAAGCAGACGAGATGACTGAGAGCCATCAAAATCAAGCTTCTTCCATTACCAGTAATAAAATATCCAAACTCAACGAATTCTTCGGGGAGAATAATCGAGCCGCTAGGCATAAGGTTTTGAAGAACTTGATGACAACTATCTTGGTTGAGGGTATGCCCATAAGGGAACATGTCCTCAAAATGATGGCTTGGCTAAAGGAGATGGAAATCCTTGGAGCAAAAATCGATAGGGAAACCCAGATCGATTTTATCCTCATTTCTCTACCAAAGAGTTTTGAGAAGTTCCGCCTAAAATACAATATGGACAATCGTACATATTCGTGGGCAGAGCTTCTGACAGGACTCGAGGCGGCAGATTTCACAGACTTTCGTTGCTCAAGTGGTTTCTACTTCTAAACCGAAAGGAAAGAAGAGGAAGAAACAAGCTGAAGCAAAGAAAGAAATACAGGGAACTCAGGGATGCATAAATAAGCCGAAAGGCAAGTGCTTTGTGTGCAAGCAGTCAGGACATTGGAAGACGGATTGTCCCCGCCGTCAGAGTAGTGATACAGGTATATTTTCTTCTTTTATCGTTGTAACATGTTTAGCGGTGATATCTACCGGTACCTGGTGAGTAGATACGGATGCCCCTAATCATGCCCGCATTATTGTGCAGGGGTTCCAGGAAATCCGACTGCTAGCTGAGGAGGATATCACCAACTACATGGATGGGCTATGGAGATGACTTTTTGCAATGGAAGTTTTTTCTATTTCATTTATGTTTTTAGCATAGGTTGACATAGATTTGGCTTTATAGAGATTGTGTCACGCCCCGAGACCTAGGAGTCGCTGATCCAATATAAAATCGAACAGCACCTCCCCTGTCCGACAGACAATTTACACAATACAAACATCCCACGTAATATATATTTGGCCTCAGGCCTTCAAGATAGATAAACACAATATGAAAGCACCAGACAACTAAGTAAATCATACCTGACTGCGGATCGGTCTGACTTATGACAAAACACCCAATACATAACCCCTTAGGGCGCACGACAACTCTCACAAGATATATACAAATAGCTAAAAGAAATATGAAACCAAAGCCTTTGGAAGTACAAAACAAAACGATGTCATTGCGATGGGTAAGGACTGACTGTTGGGCTCTTCTGGCGACTCCAAGTATCTCAACCTGAAATAAAAACATATGACAACGGTGTGAGTCCATAAACTCAGTGAATACCCAACAGATATGTAGAGTACGTTATAATAACGATAAGGATCTATGTTGATACAGTCTCATATGAATAATAGACAAGGGTATATGCTAAAGGCACTGGATAAAGGTACATACCAGAATTTATCTATCCTGCAGAGGGTGAAATATAATCCCTATGGAACAAGTACAACATATAATCCAAGGTAAACAAGTCTCCACTATATGCATGTCAATCAAGTGCAGAAATCAAATGCAGCAAACAATGCATGATGCAAAATATGCACATGGTGCAATGATATCTGTCACCCCTAACACCAGTCAGATCATCGACCACCCGTCATAAATGGACGTCTGAAAGGGTAGAGCTATGATAACTGTACGCACCCTGCTATTACTGCTCCTGAGTGACCGAGTGGACAGGATGCTAGCGGAGGTCACTCTCCTACCCCAAGCAATGGGGGAGTCTAGCTCTCATATTCTCGTGTCTCAGGACGAGAAGGGATCCCTGGCTGCTACCATGCACCGGAACCACCCTCCGAATAGTGACCGTGCGGAGCAATACAGGGCAAATGCACACACCCTATGGTAGCCACTACCCCTGAGTGGATGTGTGTGCATATCCTCATGTAACTGACGATGGGCTCAGACTACATAGGAGCCGATAATCGTCAGCATGTAATAATGCAAAGATGGTGCATGACCCAATCACATATACGCCCACCAAGTCCTCAACTAACACCTCCATGTGCTAGGTATAGGTATGAATCCTATATAATGGAATACACGTAACCTACTAGGTATACTGAAAAAGTAACCAGTGATCTATCAATATCAACATGCAAGAGGGAACATATCTCTACATCTATGCATATATATTCACAAGACAACTAATGAGACTGTATGAATCTAAACGGGAGATAACCTCAAGGATAAGCAGCATGTATCAAATATAGGTATACTAAGGCAGATACAATCTTACTGTTATCTATAACAAACCATGCATAACAATATGACAATATCTAAAAGATAAGTCAAAGGGTACCCGCATGAATCGTAAGACGCTCGTATCAGAAAGAACCACCCGTCTGGTAATCAGCAATGCTAAATCCAATTAATGCACTGTACCAAAGGCATAATGTTTAGCTACAAAACAAATCTGTAATTTATAGCTAACGAGCTATCTCAAGTAATTAGGATCTTTCTAATTATCTTCGTTTCATCTAATTAACCATAATTAGATGATTAACCCTGATTTATCCCAAATTACCCCCATTAGATTCATATTCGGTTTCGAGACCCAATTTATCAAGTTTAGATTATTAGGTTTAATCTCAAATTAGACCCTACTCATAATTCAACCAATAATTCAACTGTTAGTATTGTGAGAGAAGTGTCCTAAGGCAATCGCCTTATGATTGTAATCATTTAATTTAATAAATGAATATTCACTATTTGAGTATACATATTTGTGTATTTGATTGAGATCTTAAACTCATTTACTGAATGCCCGCAATATAATTCACAGCATTAGAGAATTTATGATGAATTCACAACTAGTGATTATCTCTACATGTGCAATTGTGAAGTATTGAAATTGTCCCTAGTCGATGAATTGATAAATACGGACACTATCAATTCTGTTGAGACTAGCATGGGTTATTCTCTAATCAGTTGATTCTCACTGGCTGGTGACATTGGGATGTCCGGAGATAAACATGAATGCTAGTTAAGGGAACTAGTTCATTGGAGTGACTGGCTGTAAAACTTCATATGGTAATCTACATATAGATATGTCAATGAAGTTCTTACTGCAGCTTAAGTGCGATGTTCCTTTGACTTGCGGTGTTCAGGTCATCTTGGTCATAGAGACTTATACTTTGACATCTTAAGCAAGCATCTCCATGGAGGTGTGGACCCAGGATGATTGGGTATAAGCCGAAGTGTCCGAAGATATTTGAACAGCCTACAAATGATTCATCACTCCTTGCGAGGAGATGTATACCCAAGCCCTATTGTCGGATTGTTACTCGAAGCCTCTGGCCAGAGCATGACATGTTCAGAGTATGGATCTCTTAAATACATGAGAGTAATTAGAATCCGTAGGACGAGAAAACGTTACTTGGGCTAGGTGTGACGTAGTCAGCCTAGTGGGGACTGACACACATAGACCATGTCCTGAACCAAGTGGGTATAAGATGGTGAAGGGAATGTGACACGATTTATTATAGCTGCTCAAGGGTTTCAGAATTGTTTTTGAGGTCAACCGTTGATCATTCGATTAATTGGGGATCATGATATACTACTAGGTGCCACTCATGATCGTTCTATAATTGGTTAATTATAGACGGCCAACATAAATCGAAAGCTTATTTAGTCACACACACTACGAGTAATCTGAGGGATTTAAAACGAGTTGGAAATTGAATTTTCTGATCAAGAGAGATAAGTCGAATCTGAATTTTTCAGAGACGCATCGGAAGCTTAAAATGGGTAAGTCTTTTGAAGGCTTATTGGACGAATTAAATGAGTTTAATTCGTATGGTATACGCTTTGGTTTGGCCGGCCAAAGAGGGTCCCCACCCTCTTTGTTTGGCCGGCCACATTAAAAGGGGAGAACCAAATTGTTTGGTTCAAATTATAAAATAAACCGAGCGTGTCTTGTTTTATAAAATTATGGATAATATATAAACTTTTATAAACCGAAGTTTGGTTTATTATTTTCATGGAAATTAAAATACACTTTGAATAGTTTATTTTATAAAATCAATTATGAATTGATTTTTCTATGATAAGAAAATTTTATATAATAAATTTCTTGTGAAAATTTATTCCATAATGAAAAGGGAGACATGGTTGTTTTTATTATAAATTAAATTATGATAAAAACTTGGCATGATGGAATAATTCATAGAAAAATTTATATGATAAATTTCTTATTAAAATTTATTCCATAAAAAGGAAACTTGGCGATTGAGAGGCTACTATATAAAGGAACCAAGGCAAGGCTTGGAGATTAATCTATGAGATCAAGGAATAAGCCCTCTCTCTCTCCCTCTCTCTCTCTCTCCCTCCTCTAGTGCCGCCGGCCCTAGAGGCTCCTCCCCTTTGTTGCCGTGAGCTTCATCCACCAAGCAGCTGCCGATGAAGAAGAAGAAGCGGGCGCAACTCCTTCCTTCCTCCCGGAATCTTGATTCCGTTCTTCATTTGGTGGTTAGTCTTCCCATCTCTCTCTTGGTATTCTTGTCGTGCCTTTGGAGAATCTAGTAGTTCTTGTCGGCACGAAACTCGTGGCTTTGCGAAGTCATCCCGAAGAAAACTCGGCGTGGACGCGAATAGAGGCGGAGCTTCCAAGGGACGCTTACGGTTGGATCTCGTCCCATCCATCGAGTTACGCGAGGTATTAAGTAAATTAGTTTACTTTCTGTAAAATTTTAATGTATGATCATGTCTACACAATATAAGGTCACATGCTTATATATGTGGTTAAATAATTTATGAAATTATTTATGCTAAACCTTCCGCTGCACGTAATTAAATTTTAAAATTACGAACCCGCATCCATATCAACATGCACCCGGTCCCAACATCAACTACCTTCCACTTGCTCTAAATAGACTCCTCATTAACATCACAACATATAATAGAGCATTAGAAGGCCACAGGCAAACCTGCCAAAAATTCTAAGTTCACAACCCAAAATCGAAACTATATGTGATCTCCAAAAACTATATGTTGTACAAACTATATTTCTGGATTCTGAGCATCACACCAGAAACTATATGTGATCTCCAAATATATAGAATCCTTACACGCATCATATTGTTGTACAAAAGAAATCCAGAAAATAGGGCCAACAAGCTATGAACCCGAGCAGATTATGATCAAGAGCCATTGATACGAAATCGCTATAGGTCACACTAATCCAACACAGATCTATAAGCAAACTTTAACCGCATGATCAATTCAATTGAAAATCAATTCGCCCAAAGAGATCTAATATAGGGTATCATCAAATCCATCTAAATACAAACCCTACCCAATGCAATCTCACCTGAATTGGCTTTGGCACAACCCCTTCGCTTCGAATCTGACGATCCTGTGTCCTCACCCGAATTAAGCCTTGTTTGATTGCAGCCCGGCATCGCCCTTCGTCCGCGGGTATGAAAATGAACGGAGTAGCAGTCGGCTAGGCCTCGACTTCGATTAGGGCTCGCGGAGGCAAGGGGAAAGAAGCGATCGGGTTGGAGTAGCTTCCACCGCGACTAGGGTTCACGCGATGAGGAGAGGACTTCACTGGCGGCTAGGTCACGCGAAGGGGAGAGGAAGGAAAAGGAGTCGTCGGGTGTGGCAGCGGCTAGGGCACGCGAGAGGGGAAGGAGAAGAGGTGCAGGTCTGTGGCTGCGCTCGAGCGGAGAGAAGAGAGGAGAGTTGGCGCACGAGTTTAGGGCACGGGATTTATTTAGAGGAATATATATATATATATATATATATTAGGAAATAACTTTTCCTCAATTAATTTCTAGCAAACCTATTATGTGCCCAATTAATCCCGCAAACCTTTCCAAAAATCTCAGAAAATTATTCTAAATTTTCATGTGATTGATTCCAATTTTAATTCCTGTTTATGATCAAAATATATATATATATATTATTTTTATTAATTAAGCGTTATTTATATTCTCCCCCACTAATAAAAATTTGGTCCCCAAATTTCATTAATTACCCATAGCAGATACTAACAACATATAGATAGTATAATGCTGAACGAAATCTAACCATACATACCTCCAGCAAATAAGTGAGGATAACGAGCTCTGATTGTGTCCTCGAGCTCCCAAGTCGCCTCCTCATCAGAGTGATGCTGCCATACGACCCTTACTAGACGGATGGTCTTGTTCCGCAACTGAGGCTCTCTAAAGCCCAGAATCCGTGTCGGAACCTCCTCATATGTCGTATCAGGCTGAAGGGACAGATACATCCGACAGCACATGTGTAGGGTCTGGTACATATTTCCTCAACATCGATACATGAAATACATCATGCACTCCAGCTAAGGAAGGTGGTAGCGCCAGACGGTAAGCCACTGCTCCAATCCTTTCCAAAATATGGAAAGGGCCAATATATCGCGGTGCAAGCTTACCTCGAAGACCAAATCACTTCACCCCTTTCGTCGGTGAAACACGCAGAAACACATGGTGGCCAATGGAGAACTCCAGAGGTCTCCGTCTCGGATCCGCATAACTCCTCTATCGATCCTGCGCCTCGGACATCCGCCGTCTGATAGTACGGACCAACTCTGCCTCGTGCTATGCTCTCTGAGGTCCTAGCAACTGGGACTCCCCAACCTCCTCCCATAGGATGGGTAACCGACATGCCCTACCGTACAACGCCTCATACGGCGCCATCTGTATAGCCGCATGATAGCTGTTGTTGTAGGCAAACTCCACTAGATGTAAATGATCCTCCCAGCTGCCTCCGAAATCCACAGCACAAGCTCTCAGTAGGTTCTCTAAGGTCTGAATAGTCCGCTCTGACTGCCCGTCGGTCTGCGGATGAAACGCAGTACTAAACTGCAACTCAGTGCCCATAGCCCGCTATAGGCTCTGCAAAAACGTGATGTGAAGCGCAGGTCTTGATCTGATATAATACTCATCGGAATACCATGTAATCGAATAATCTCCCTACAGTATAACTCTGCTAGTCTGTCTAGGGAGTCTGTCCTCCGAATGGCCAAGAAGTGTGCAGATTTGGTTAATCGATCAACGATCACCCAAATCGCATCATGTCCTCGCTGAGTCCTCGGTAATCCCACCACGAAGTCCATGGTAATATGTTCTCATTTCCACTCGAGAATGGGAATCTTCTGGAGTAGTCCAGCAGGTCACTGGTGCTCAGCCTTAACCTGTTGACAAACTAGACATCTCGCTACAAAAGCTGCGATGTCTTTCTTCATGCCATTCCACCAATAGGCACGCCTCATATCTCAGTACATGCGGGTCCCGCCAGGGTGGATAACAAATCGGGAGTGATGAGCCTCCTGATGTAACTCCTGTAGGACCGGATGTGACTCAGGTACAAATAATCTCCCTCGGAAGTAAAGAATACCTTCGTCATCTCTGGTGAACTCAGTCTGCTGTCCTGAATCTATCTGGCTACCTAGGAACTGCAGGTGCTGATCACTGTCCTGGGCCTCTCGAATTCTCGTCCGGATCGACGACTGAGCAACCATAGTCACAAGAATACCCTACTCGGTCTGTCTCTGCTCCTCTAAACCGATCTCTAAAAAACCCTGAACCAGCTCAGTAACTAATACCCGGAGGCAGGCCAATGTCCCTCTGGACTTCCTGCTCAATGCGTCGGCCACAACATTAGCTTTCCCTTGGTGGTAGCTAATGGTGCAATCGTAGTCCTTCAGGAACTCCATCCATCTCCTCTGGCGGAGATTGAGTTCCTTCTGCGTAAACAGGTACTTGAGACTCTTATGATCTGTAAAGATCTCAAAAGTAATACCGTACAGGTGGTGCCTCCAAATCTTCAAAGCAAAGATGATGGCGGCTAACTCCAAACCATGTACCGGGTAGTTCGTCTCATGCTCCTTCAACTGTCGAGAAGCATAAGATACTACTCGTCCATGCTGCATCAGAACTGCGCCTAGCCCCTGACGAGATGCGTTGGTATACAGCACAAAACCGTCCTCTCCCGATGGTAATACAAGAACAGGTGCTGACACCAATCTCTGCTTTAGCTCCTGAAAGATGGTCTCGCAAGCCTCCGTCCAAATGAACTTCATGCTCTTCCTGGTGAGGTGTGTCAGTGGCATAGCAATAGTGGAAAAAACCTCTACAATTCGTCGGTAGTATCCGGCTAAGCCCAAGAAGTTGTGAACCTCATGGACTGACTTCGGCTGCTCCCAACTGGTAATATCCTCGATCTTCTGGGGATCTACTAAGATGCCTCTGCTAGATACCACGTGTCCCAGAAAACCGACTGATGATAACCAAAAGGCACATTTTCTAAACTTCGCATATAGGCGCTCCCGTCTGAGAGTCTGTAATATGATGCGAGGATGATGTGCATGTTCCTCCTCAGAATGAGAGTAGACTAGGATGTCGTCTATGAATACTATGACGAACCAATCCAGATACTCTAGGAATATGCGGTTCATCAAGTCCATGAACACCGCTGGAGCATTGGTAAGCCCAAATGGCATTACCAAAAAATCATAATGTCTGTATCTGGTACGAAACGCAGTCTTCTGAACATCTGACTCTCTGACCCTCAACTGAAAATATCTGGACCGTAGATCAATCCTAGAATACACCGATGTGTCTCTGAGCTGATCAAACAAATCCTCAATCCGTGGCAGAGGGTACTTGTTCTTGATAGTCATGGCATTCAACTGTCTGTAGTCGATGCACAACCTCAACGAACCATCTTTTTTCTTCACGAATAAAACTGGGGAACCCCAAGGTGAAATACTCAGTCTGATGAATCCCCTATCCAGTAACTCCTTGAGCTGGACTTTCAGCTCGTCCAACTCCCTCGGTGCCATGCGATATGGAGCTTTCGATGCCAGCGAAGTCCCCGGTATCAGCTCAATGGCGAACTCCACTTGCCTCTTGGGGGGCAAACCTGGTAGCTCCTCTGGGAATACATCCTGATATTCTCGGACCACAAGAACATCCGAGAGCTGAGGGCTACTGCTGTCCTCGGTGCTAATAAGTGATAGTAAGAAGCCCTGCCAACCGTGAGATAATAATCTCTGTGCCTGAAACGCAGAAATAACTGATATGCCCTCATCCCTGATGCTAGTGAAATCCCACGAGGGTCGTTCTATAGGTCGGAATGTGACCACCCTCGTCTGGCAATCGACAGTGGCATGATATGATGTAAGCACATCCATGCCAAGAATGATGTCCAAATCCACTATTTCCAGAACCAACAAATCAACTGTGAGGGTAATATTACCGAAATCTAATGGGCATGCTCTGACCTCCTATGTAATACTCAAAATCTCTCCTGAGGGTAAAGACACAGATAACTATCGTAACCTAGAAGTAGGCAATCTACCAATCCTACTCATGAATATCCGCGATATAAAAGAATAAGAACTACCAGTATCAACTAACAATTCGGCAGGGAAGGCATATAGAAAAATAGTACCGCGAAATATCGATCCGTCGGCCCGCTGAGCCTCCTCTCGAGTAACCGCATAAATCCGTCTAGTCTCGGGCGGTGGTGGTGGTAATGCCGGATACTGCTGAGGTGGAATCTGCATCTGAGGCTGGGGCTGCTGAACTGACCCTCCCACTGGGTACTGAGGCTGATGCATCATAGGCTGATAAACCGGGTAAGTTTGATGCTGAGGAATAGACTGCTGCAGAAGTCCTTCCTCTAAACTCTGAGATATAGGTGGGGTATAGTTTGCCTCATATCCCGGCATAAAATAAACACGTGCTGGAGGGGTGAACGGTGGCTGACGAAAAGAAGACAGTGTCCTATGCCCTCCCCTCCGAGATTCTAACCGTCCAGAATGTCCACTAAGACTAGCAGCTCCAGTCTTCTTATTCTGTGCCTTCAGTGCACAGTCTCGGCTCAGGTGTCCTGGACTCTTGCAATAGTAGCAAACTGAATGCTCCAATGGACAATCTGCCCTAATATGCTCTTGAGATCCACACTGTACACAGTGTGATCCATCAGTAACCTTCTCCCGATTTGTATAGTGGAGCATGCCAAAGAAGGATTCCATCTCCAACAACCTCAACTGGAACTTCCACTTCCCAACACGCATGATCATTTACATTTTCCAAAATCATTATTCTTCAAGAATGTCCCAATAACTAAACCCTTAGTTTTTTTTGGTGCTAACATATGCCCAGTTGGGGAGAAATCAATTATACTGAAAAGCGAATCTTGGGAAAGTGAGAGCATTATATACGCATCTAAATGCTCATGTTTTGAAATAATAGAATCTTTAACTACATTGTCACTGCCAACACCGCTCCCGTAGGCTCCAAAAATTGGATTTTTGTATGTGATCACCAACTTCCCCTAGTTCTTTTGTTCATCCATTTGAGAAGCTATCATCTAAATTGGAGATGTCCAATGATATTTTCTTTAAAAAGGGCAAAGCAGTCAGTATATCCCTCCACAAATATCTCATTACCCACATTACATAAGTTCTATCCAAAGGTTTATAAGAAGACAACCAAGGAATATATTATATAACTGCATGATAGAAAAAGGCCTAATGAGAGCTTGTCCATTGGGAAAATTTCACATGATCAAGATCTTCAGGTAGACCATGTTACTCCCTAATTTGCTCAATCCTAAGCACACGGATTAAATCCCATTCACATAGTTATTTTCCATTCTATGCCATTTAAACATATTGTGGGTTATTTTACCCACGATAGTTTGAAGTATTGAATACAAATCCTGTAAGGGAATGTGTAATATATACACACGTAATAAGATAACGTTACAACAAAAAAACAAATGGGTACGTGCCCAAGTGGTAATTATGCTTCCATAGTGGAACAATCATCATGATGATAAATGGGTATGAGAACAGACACATGATCCAAATAGAAGAATTCCAGTTCATATCTAAATAAGATAGAGAATATAAGAAACCAAAAGAGATACCTGCCACCTAGAGAAGGCCCGTCGCGCCAAGTCCCAAACTTAAACACATCGAGAAAACGACTACGAACAAATCCGAAAAGACTCATAAAACAAGTAGGCATCGCAAACCTACGCTCTGATACCAAAATTAAATTGTCACGCCCCGAGACCTAGGAGTCGCTGATCCAATATAATATCGGACAGCACCTCCCCTGTCCGACGGACAATTTACACAATACAAACATCCCACGCAATATATATTTGTCCTCAGGCCTCCAAGATAGATAAACACAACATGAAAGCACCAGACAACTAAGTAAATCATACCTGACTGCGGACGGGTCTGACTTATGACAAAACACCCAATGCATAACCCCTTAGGGCACACGACAACTCTCACAAGACATATACAAATAGCTAAAAGAAATATGAAACAAAAGCCTTTCGAAGTACAAAACAAAACGATGTCGTTGCGATGGGTTGGGACTGGCTGCTGGGCTCTTCTGGCAACTCCAAGTATCTCAACCTGAAATAAAAACATATGGCAACGGTGTGAGTCTATAAACTCAGCGAATACCCAACAGATATGTAGAGTACGTTATAATAACGATAAGGATCTATGCTGATACAATCTCATATGAATAATAGACAAGGGTATATGCTAAAGGCACTGGATAAAGGTACATACCAGAATCCATCTATCCTGCAGAGGGTGAAATATAATCCCTATGGAACAAGTACAACATATAATCCAAGGTAAACAAGTCTCCAGTATATGCATGTCAATCAAGTGCAGAAATCAAATGCAGCAAACAATGCACGATGCAAAATATGCACATGGTGCAATGATATGTGTCACCCCTGACACCAGTCAGATCATCGTCCACCTGTCATAAATGGACGTCCGAAAGGGTAGAGCTATGACAACTGTATGCACCCTTCTATCACTGCTCCTGAGTGACCGAGTGGACAGGATGCTGGCGGACGTCACTCTCCTACCCCAAGCAATGGGGGAGTCTAGCTCTCATCTTCTCGTGTCTCAGGACGAGAAGGGATCCCTGGCTGCTACCACGCACCGGAACCACCCTCCGAATAGTGACCGTGTGGAGCAATACAGGGCAAATGCACACACCCTATGGTAGCCACTACCCCTGAGTGGATGTGTGTGCATATCCTCATGTAACTGACGATGAGCTCAGACTACATAAGAGCCGATGATCGTCAGCATGCAATAATGCAAAGATGGTGCATGACTCAAACACATATACGCCCACCAAGTCCTCAACTAACACCTCCGTGTGCTAGGTATAGGTCTGAATCCTATATTATGGAATACACGTAACCTACTAGGTATACTGAAAAAGTAACCAGTGATCTATCAATGTCAACATGCAAGAGGGAACATATCTCTACATCTATGCACATATATTCACAAGACAACTAATGAGACTGTATGAATCTAAACGGGAGATAACCTCAAGGATAAGCAGCATGTATCAAATATAGGTATACTAAGGGAGATCTAGCATACAATCTTACTGTTATCTATAACAAACCATGCATAGCAATATGACAATATCTAAAAGATAAGTCAAAGGGTACCCGCCTCAATCGTAAGACGCTCGTATCAGAAAGAACCACCCGTCTGGTAATCAGCAAAGCTAAATCCAATTAATGCCCTGTACCAAAGGCATAATGTTTAGCTACAAAACAAATTTATAATTTATAGCTAACGAGCTATCTCAAGTAATTAGGATCTTTTTAATTATCCTCGTTTCTGTAACGCCCGCCCCTTACCGTTAGGCAGCGCGTTACCTTTAACCCTTTTCTTTTTTTTCCTTACTTACTTATATCATTGTGTATGAATCTAACATTGCAGTGGAAATGAAACATAACTAAAAGCTTGTGCAACGATAAGGAAGTAATAACTGTTGGTCCAGGAAGCACTATATCGAACCTTATTTTGATATTGGCAATGGATTCAAAGTTAAGTTTATTTATGATCTAATAAAGTTACTTGAGTGTGCAGAAAGAAGTCCTAGCGAAGGGCTGCTAGGCACCTGGTGAAGGGCTGCCAGGAAACAATGTCCTAGCAAAGGACAGCTAGGCACCTGGCGAAGGACTGTCAGGATACAAAGCCCTAGCGAAGGACTGCTAGGCACCTGGCGAAGGAATGCCAGGATACAAAGCCCTAGCGAAGGACTGCTAGGCACCTAGCGAAGGAATGCCAGGATACAAAGCCTTAGCGAAGGACTGCTAGGCACCTGGCGAAGGGAAGCTTGGTACTGAAGACTTGGCGAAGGACTGCTAGGCACCAAGCGAAGGGTAGCTTGGTATTGAAGACCTGGTGAAGAATTGCTAGGCACCAAGCAAAGGATAGCTAGGCTCCTGGCGAAGGACTGCTGGGCAAAAGACCAACCGGAGGAGCCGGTTGGCATCAGGTAAATTCTCCCAAGAGGAGTAGGTGAGGGCGCGTTCCCCGTCGAGGGAACAGTAGGCGTCGGTTTGACATAGGGCTCCATTTGGGAGACCCAAAGTCAGAACCAACACAGCTAAGGCTGTATAAACTAACATATTAATTGCTTTATGTTGTTTTGGACTAACCCTGGATGCAGGACCGAAGGAACGAGTGTCTGCAGCTCAGAGAGCCTCAAAAGAGTGTGGCAGAGGCTGAGTAGGGCGCCCGGAGCCTCCCGGGCGCCCCCAAGGTGAACACAAAACAAAGTAAAAGCAAGGTGAGCTTCGGAAGCTTATGGGCGGGGCGCCCCCATGCTCCTGGGCGCCCCCCGTGCTCCTGGGCGCCCCACGTGCTCCCGGGCGCCCCCGTGCTCCCGAGCGCCACCGTGCTCCCGGGCGCCCCCGTGCTCCCGGGCGCCCCCGTGCTCCCGGGCGCACCCGTGCTCCCGGGCGCCCCCGTGCTCCCGGGCGCCCCCGTGCTCCCGGGCGCCCCCGTTCTCCCGGGCGCCCCCAGGTCAAGCCAACAAAACAAGCCAGCGAGAAGCCAACGGATGAGAGTTGACCTGGTCAATCCGGGTGCCCCCAATCAAGATCTGATCCCTAGTTTGAAGGGATCAGAGCTGACTGAGAAGAACTCGAATCGGCTGACACGTGGGGGGGGGGGCGCCCCCGACATTTCGGGCGCCCCCAGGTGCTATAAAAAGGGCCCTCGACCCCAAGGCTTGAACACTCAATTCATTCAACACAATCATGCTCTTCTGCTCCCGCGCTCTGCTCCAGAAACCTCCCGACTCGAAATACAAGCGCCGAAGACGTCCCTCTGCTCTGAGAAACATTCCACACCGGACGTCGGTAACGAAGAGCGATTTTCTATTTTTGTGTTTACTATACTGCAATTGTAACATCTATTTGTAAACAGTTTTGCGCAAATATAGAATTGCCCACAGTAAACAGTCAACGACCGTGGGCCTTGGAGTAGGAGCCGACCGCGACTCCGAACCAAGTAAAAACCTTGGTGTTTGCGTGTATTTGATTTAAATTTCCGCTGTGTAATTGCTCTAACTTTAATCCGAACGTCTTTCGATATTCACCACCCCCTCTATCGTTTCTCTCGATCCAACAAGTGGTATCAGAGCGGAGAAGCTCAAATTTGGTGCAACCACCAATTTGGGAGTTTTTCGGATTTACGAAATTTTTTTTTTCATTTTTTTCTTTTCTTTTTTAATTAACACCACTCGATCTTTTCCGTTTTTTTTATTTTCAAATAAATAATATCTGTGGGTGGATTTAAAAATTTTTGAATTTTGAATTTTTATTTTTTCACCATAAGTTAGAATTGATAAAATGATTAATTTTTGAAAATTTGACATACACTTTTTTTTATTATTTTAATATTTTTTCTCGAAATTCATGCTACCTTAAATCAAGCATATTTTTTCCTAAACATTGAATTCTTTCTGTTTCATCATTAATCAAAATTGATAAAGCTAATATTTTCAAAAATTTATCATAAATTTATTATTATTATTTTAATATTTTACCTCGAAATTCATGCAACATTTATTTTGGGTGATTTTCCTCCTTCTCCCGCTAATCCAAGACTAAGTCTTGGTACATTTTTGTATTTCTCTTGTGTACGAGGTTTGAAATAAATGGCAAACGAAGAATGGAGTAGTGCCCGTCCACCACTCTTCACTGGCGAGAACTTCAAAACCTCGAAGGCTCTAATGGAATCCCACATAAAGGCCCATCTAGATCTATGGATGATAATCCAAATGGGGTTTAGATTCCCCACAGAAGATGGGATAGCACTCGCCTGGGACAAATTGGATGAACCAACACTCAACATGATCGAGACAGATGCAAAGGCGACTGCAATCCTACAATGCGGCCTAACAAAAGAAGTATTCAAGCAGATTGGACCATTCGAATGTGCGAAAGAGATGTGGGAAAAATTGATTAATCTACACGAAGAGAGCTCCGATGTTGAGATCATAGAAGCTCAAGAACAAGTAGCTGAGATTGACTCGACACCCGACATCGAAATCGAACCAGAGTCAAACGACGAGTTTTCTGAGACAAAATCGGTGACTAATTTTGAATCATTTTCTGAATTAAGGTTAAATAATCAAGCTGATATTGCAATGGTCGAGGAAGGTATAGTTTTTATTGCAGGGAAAACTCCAAGAGAACTGCAAAAGAGGCCTCAACCAATACTTGAGTCCAACTCAGACTCAGAATCTGACGAAGAAGACAATGGAGGAGATCGAACCAAACTGATCGGATCACCTCGTGATCACTACAAGATGCTAAAGACACAAAAAGGAAAGACGACAAGTATCAAGGGGGAGATTGCCAACCGGGAATCAAAAGGTAAATTTACAATATTTAAAAATCTAATATTTACCTCAAAGAACGTAATTAATTTATATAAATTAGTTAAGGCTAATATGATAGAAAACTTAATTCCCAACCTTGCTGACGTTAAAAAACCCGAGTATTATTTCAATTATGATGAGACTTAGATAATTTTTCCTTGTTTGCTTGTTTATTTTCCTTTGCAATCTTAATTTTTTTTTTCTTCTTAGATTTAGGATTGGTTAGATTAAGGACCTGATTAAATTGAAACTTGAACAACCTAGTATTAGGACAAGGTTTGATGATAGTACGTTAGGGAAGCCTGACTAAGGAGTGAAGTAGGGTAAGGAGTACCCTATTTGATCTTTTTAATCCGGTGGAACTAGCCGAAGCTACCTCTCCGAATCCTAAACTAGTTAGACCAAAGTTTCTTAGAAAATAATTTGAAAATGATCTTTCTTTAAAAGGCGTTGTCTAGGAAAGGGTTGTTGATCCAATAAGGCTACGGCCAAAGAAGGCCTCTGTGCCTCGCCAAGACCTGGAAGCCAATTATCGAAACCTACTTTCAAATTGTCGTTTGTTAAACTTGAATCTAACACAAGCTTCAATCAAATCATAGCCTTTAATTTAAATTCAAAGATAAAATTTAAAGCATCTCACAAAACAGATAAGAATACCTTGTTTTGTCACTTAGAAATGGGTGAGATGCTCAAGACCTAAAAGTTTAGTCCAACCCATTCAACCGTACAAATCAAATTCAACTTAATTATTCTCAATTAATTATTATCAAATTCAACTTAATTATTTTCAATTAATTATTCTCAAAATTCAACTTAATTATTTTTTAATTAATTATTCTCAAAATTCAACTTAATTATTTTTCAATTAATTATTCTCAAAATTCAACTTAATTATTTTCAATTAATTATTCTCAATGTTAACTTAATTATTTTCAATCAATTATTTTCAAAATTCAACTTAACAATTTTTAAAATTCAAAGTTAAAATTCTAATTAATTTCAAAATCCTCAAAACTTTTAAACTAAGGTTTAATGTTTCAAGATTAACCATTTTTTTAAAATTAAATATTTGTCTCACACAACCCATAAGGTTAACATGTTTGACCACGTAGAACTGGGTGAGACATCTATGACCTAAAAGTTTGCAAAAGTTATTCAAACTTACCTCTAATTTTTTGTACTGTACCCTACTTTTTCATTCCTAACATTTTTTAATTTCATGTCAAATATCACAATAAATAGAGTCTAGGGCTTGTTCTGATTTAGTCATTAACTTGGTTAAAATAGTCAACCCTAATCCACATAGTCAAACGTGGTCAACACTGATATCCCTTAAGGAACTTAGATAATAGTCAGACTGTGTCGGGTACAGGGGGAGTTCTTCTTAATCTTTTTTGAAAAATTCAGATTTTTTCTAAAACCTTATGCTCTAAAACTTATTATCATCTCAAAATAAGGTTTTCAAAAGTTGACTAAAAAACCCTCGTATATTACTATCTCTTTGAAAAAGTAACATCATGATTTTCAAAAATTATGCTATCATTTCAAGTTGTGTTTTCAAAAATTTATCTCCTTGAAAGTTATCATACTCAGAAGGTTACTCAAAATTATTCTTTTGATTTTAATAATCCCTAAAGACACAGAGGAAGGTCCACTTTATGATCTACAAGGACTCCTAGGATGTGTCAAATTTAGGGGGAGTTTGAGTCAAAAGAAGAATTTCTAAAATATTTTTTTTGGTAATTATTTATTTTGAAGTTATTAGATAATTCTTATCAAACCCTAAAACTCAGAGGAAGATCGCTTGTAGTCAACAAGCTTCCTACGACTGGGTCAAGCTTAGGGGGAGGTTAAAAGAATTATTGAATATTTTTTCAAAATTATATGTTTTCATGCACTGCAAGCTTAAAATCCTTTTGAAAACTTAAATAATTTTT
The DNA here is from genome assembly GCA_024364735.1 of Boesenbergia rotunda. Classification (NCBI taxonomy): domain Eukaryota; kingdom Viridiplantae; phylum Streptophyta; class Magnoliopsida; order Zingiberales; family Zingiberaceae; genus Boesenbergia; species Boesenbergia rotunda. The sequence goes on along the minus strand of JAGFNQ010000827.1, from coordinate 63,004 downwards.
GTTCCAAAATACTATTATTTTATTTTTCAAAATTCTTGTGACTTATGAAGTTACTTTTATAATATTTACTTGGATTGAAAAAATTTCTTGGACACTTAGGAAAATGCCATTATAGTTAACAAGGGTTCCTAGGATTGTGTCAGACTGGAAAAGAAACCAAGTCAAGTATTATGTTTTCAAAATAAAATTAATTTTAAAAAAAAATTGCATATTATGTTCAAAAGTACTTATATTGCCAAAAATGCATAATATCATTCAAAAGTACTTCTATTTTTCAAAATATAATATTTTCAAAAAGTATGAATACTTTTCTAAGCCAATAGTATTCTAGGTACGTGAATTTTCTAAAGATTTCCCTATAAATATAAAAAAAATTTCAAAATTGCACAATACTTTTCAAAGTGGAGTTTTGTTAGTGCAATTTAAGCTTTTGCTATGCTTTCGAGAATTATACTAAGTAGTTTTATGTTTTCAAAACTCATAGGCTCTGCTACACAAACTTTTTCTTAAAACTTATTTTAAAATATATTTCTTTATTGATATATATAGCCAAGGGGGAGATCAAGAAAGAAAGAAAGGAATTTTTTATCTCCTTTTCGAAAAGCAAAAATTTCTAAGTGTTTTAAATTTTTTAAGTGCATGTTTTTCCTAAGTAAAATTTTTCTCAGTAAACAAAATTTGTCTGAGCAAAAACTTTTTGAAAATGTTGACAAATGTTTCTAAGTAAAGTGTTTTTTTAAAAACTTGTCTAGAAATTGTTCAAAGATTTTGTTTTTCAAATACACAAAGTATTTCCAAGCAAACTCTTCTAAGTGTGCAAATTCTCAAAGTGGAAACATTTTAAGGGAAATTTGGCTTCAAAATCTTGCCTAAGTAAACTTTTTTTGCAAAGCCATATAAGTATAAGTTTTTTTTAAAAACAAAACTTAGGCTTGCCTTTTAAAATAGAAAATTGTCTAAGTGTAAAAGGTTGTTTATGAATATGTTTCTTTTCAACACTTTGTCAAAAACTTAGAACTCTCTATCTGAAACCTTGTTCGCCCATGTATTATTTTTGATATATGTCAAAGGGGAGGAAAGGTCAAAGTTAAGTATTCGACAAGTATTCAGGGTTGTAGGGGGAGTATGAGAATTAAAATTTTTTGTCAAATTTATTTTGTTCATAAACAGTTATACTTCATTGTTTACCTTATGTTCTTAACTGTTATATGTTTTTAACTTAACTGTGAATTGTGTTGCCATAAATCAAAAAGGAGGAGATTGTTGGTGCAGGAAGCACCATATCGAACCTTGTTTTGATATTGGCAAAGGATTCAAAGTTAAGTTTATTTTTGATCTAATAAAGTTACTTGAGTGTGCAGAAAGAAGTCCTAGCGAAGGGCTGCTAGGCACCTGGTGAAGGGCTGCCAGGAAACAAAGTCCTAGCAAAGGACTGCTAGGCACCTGGCGAAGGACTGCCAGGATACAAAGCCCTAGCGAAGGACTGCTAGGCACCTGGCGAAGGAATGCCAGGATACAAAGCCCTAGCGAAGGACTGCTAGGCACCTGGCGAAGGAATGCCAGGATACAAAGCCCTAGCAAAGGACTGCTAGGCACCAAGCGAAGGGCAGTTTGGTATTGAAGACCTGGCGAAGGACTGCTAGGCACCAAGCGAAGGGCAGCTTGGTATTGAAGACCTGGCGAAGGACTGCTAGGCACCAAGCAAAGGACAGCTAGGCTCCTGGCGAAGGACTGCTGGGCAAAAGTCCAACCGGAGGAGCCAGTTGGCATCAGGTAAATTCTCCCGAGAGGAGTAGGTGAGGACGTGTTCCCCGTCGAGGGAGCAGTAGGCGTCGGTTCTACCTAGAGCTCCATTTGGGAGACCCAAAGTCAGAACCAAGACAGCTAAGGCTGTATAAACTAACATATTAATTGCTTTATGTTGTTTTGGACTAACCCTGGATGCAAGACCGAAGGAACGAGAGTCTGCATCTCAGAGAGCCTCAAAGGAGTGAGGCAGAGGCAGAGACTGAGTAGGGTGCCCTGAGCCTCCCGGGAGCCCCCAAGGTCAACACAAAACAATGTAAAAGCAAGGTGAGCTTCGGCAGCTTATGGACGGGGCACCCCCGTGCTCCCGGGCGCCCCCTATGCTCCTGGGCGACCCCGTGCTCCCGGGCACCCCTAGGTCAAGCCAACGATGCAAGCCAGTGAGAAGCCAATGGATGAGAGTTGACCCGGTCAATCCGGGCGCCCCCAGAGTCCCGGGCGCCCCCAGTCAAGATCTGATCCCGAGTTTGAAGGGATCAGAGCTGACCGAGAAGAACTCGGATCGGCTGACATGTGGGGGGGGCGCCCCTAACGTTCCGGGCACCCCCAGGTGCTATAAAAAGGGCCCTTGACCCCAAGGCTTGAACACACAATTCATTCAACGCAATCACGCTCTTCTGCTCCCGCGCTCTGCTCCAGAAACCTCCCGACTCGAAATACAAGCGCCGACGACGTCCCTCTGCTCCGAGAAACATTCCACACCGGACGTCGGTAACGAAGAGCGATTTTCTATTTTTGTGTTTACTATACTGCAATTGTAACATCTATTTGTAAACCGTTTTGCACAAATATAGAATTGCCCGCAGTAAACGGTCAACGACCGTGGGCCTTGGAGTAGGAGCCGACCGCAACTCCGAACCAAATAAAAACCTTGGTGTGTGCGTGTATTTGATTTAAATTTCCGCTGTGTAATTGCTCTAGCTTTAATCCGAACGTCTTACGATATTCACCCCCCTCTATCGTTTCTCTCGATCCAACAATAACTTCATATAACATCTAATAACATCCATACTTAGATAAACTCCAAAAGAACTAGCAAGTATCATGCATAAAGTAGCAACATATGTCTTATTAGAAATAAGAACTAAGTCTATAGATGTCACTAAAGTGGATTGATTAGTCAAGTCACCACTACACACATTAGCCCTTCTTGTAGCTTCCCTTTCTTTAGTAGTTTTTTATGTTGATCTGCAACATAAGCAAACAAACTATAAGTAAGAAACATAGTAAGCTCTTTCCTACTCACTAAATCCATACATCGCATGCATTTTAAAACATATAACATTTCATGGATAGCATAAAATTCATAAGGCACATAAGATACATGAAGACATATAAACATAGAACATGTGCATTTCAAAACATTAGGATGCTCTTTAGAAAACATAGTAAATAATACTTTAAAATCATATACATCATCTTCTTTGGGGTCCCCGGCATTGTACCCATTCTTTCTTTTGCGCTCATACCCCTATGTAGGATGCGAGGTAGCTAATCCCGACCTACAGGGTCTACATTCTAGGCTTACTATCTTTCAGCCTAGGGATAACATCATAGGTAGTCCGGAACCGTGAATCTTTTTCAAGATCCGGTACAAGCCAATCTTTTAAAGTAAAATACATACATGCATTCTTTTCTTTTCTTACTTTCTTTCATATAGAGCATGCATTCCTTTCTTTCTTTCTTTCTTTCATATTGCATGTACTATAGACATTCAATCATTCATAATCATAAGCATACTTTCATATATAGAACATGCATTCTTTCTTTTTCTTTCTTTCTTTCATATTGCAGGTACTACAGGCATTCAATCATTCATAAACATAGACATACTTTCATGGCATAATCATTAGCATAAATAGCAAGAAATGGAAGGACCTTTCGTTTATCACATGTAAGTGAAGCAACCATCATGTTAGTTTTATCAATACATCATACATATAACATGCTTGTCTTAATCAAGGCAATATGTTAGTTAAATCTTTCTTTTCTCATCTTAATACATGCTGGCCGAAACTTCATAGCAAGGATATCATAGCATAAAACTCACATAGCATTGGAATAAAGGCATGCATTACATAAGAGGTCATTTACAAGTACACTGGTAATCTAGACTCCACTAAACACTAGTTTAGGTGCATGAATTCTACTTGAACTTATTCTTAGCCTTTATTCTAGTAATTGGCCAAAATTCACAGCATGGATAACATAGTATAAAAGTCATATAATCATGGAAATTAAAACATACGTTACACATGGAATCATATATAAGCACAAGGGTAGTCTAGGCTTCATGGAACACTAGTTTAGGTGCATGTTTTGTGCTTGAGCTTATTTTTAACCCTTATCCCAGTATTTGTCCGAAATTCACAGCTAGATAACATGGCATGAAAGTCATCCAATCATTGAAATAAATCATAATTTACATGAGAGATCATTAGCATCTACAAGAGTAGACTAATCTTCACTAAACCTTAGTTTGGGTGCATGAATCGTACTTGCACTTATTCTTAACTCTTACCCTTGTAATTTGTCGATATTCACAGTATGTAAAACATGATATAAAAGTTCATATAACATGTAAGCAAAAACATATTCCACCATTAAGGTCATATACAAGCATAAAGGTAGTCTAGGCTTCATTAAACACTAGTTTAGGGGCATGCTTTGTACTCGAGCCTATTCTTAACCCTTATTCTTGTAATTTGTTGAAACTCACAGTAGGGATTTCATAGCATAATCATTCACATAACATGGGAATAAAAGCATATTTTTCATAAGAATTCATTCACAAGTGCAAAAGTAGTTTGTACTTCACCAAACACTAGTTTAGGTGATCTAGAGTTCTACTTGGATTATCATGCATATGGGTACATGTAACATTTTTCTAAACATCTATACAGAGAATGGAGCATGAGTTTAGACTCAAACAACTTAGATAAGGTACTGACCATAAGGTATAAAATTATTTCCATCATGAAATAAAACACCCAATCACATTCATATATCACTTGGTTTAACTATAACTTCATGAAGGTCTATAAAAATCTGTTTTAAAGCATAATTTAAGTTCCCTTGGATGAATATTACAGGGGTCCCTTAGCATAGATTCCACAAAATTTCGTGGCCTAAAACATTTATATAGCGTGGAAACAATCATTAGAATAATAGCCTACTTCATGCATCAACATTTATCCATTTCATGACTTGGCCGAATTCTTCCAAGTCCTTTACATCATGGAGGGCATTCAAACACCTTGTATCCATCATATATTCATTACAAAAAGGTAGTAACAATTTCATGAACTCTTCCTTTAAGTTTTTGGACATAGAAAAGGGGGTACCCCTTTATGGCCGAAACTTGCCTCAAGGTTTTCTTCCATCCTCTTTCACCCAACATCACAAGCAAACATAAAAATCATAAAAACAGATAAAAAAGCCATTATATTGCAGGTGAGGGAGTCTTACCACTTGTGCTTATGTTCCCAAAAGATCTCCAAATTTGGGAGAAGAAAAGACCTCTTAAACTCTAGCACACCTCTTGTTCTTCTCTTCTTTTGGTCCGGTTTTCTCTAGGAGGTGAATGACATGAAAATGGTAGCAAGGGCCACAAGGATTTCGGTGAGGAAGAGGAGGAAGGAGAAGAGTTTGGTGGAGAGAAAAGGGGAAGTTTCTTGGTCGAAATGCCTTAGGCATTTCCTCCTCTTCATGGCCTTTTATGGTGAGTAAATAGGCAAGCACCTCTTTAATGATGTCTCTTCAATTTTTTGTGTCTCTTCATCTTCATTCCCACTTATCTACAATTCCCCATCCTCTTCTAATAGCACTCCCTTGCAAGGTGAATTGGTTACATGAATATTCTTAAGGCTATGCTTTCCTTTGAGGTCCAAGGTTCAATCCTTGGCTCCTCCTCTTCTTTTTGCTTTCTCTTCCTTTTATTATTTTTTTTTCCAAGCCCGCATAACCAAAGCCCACCTAGAGAATGCTACTTATTTAATTCATATACATGCATATTTATATCATTATTCATTCATTCATGTGCATGATGTCAAGCATAATATTAATGTAGCATATAAACATAATTATCACACACATTTACCATATATCAAGAAGGTGCTTAATATCTTCTTTATTCGAAATTTCCCCCTTTAAATTCATAATTTTATTCTTGGCCACATGTTCAATTATTACATCATTCTAGAGGGAAATTTGGGCCGTTACAGTTTCATCTAATTAACCATAATTAGATTATTAACCCTGATTTATCCCAAATTACCCCCATTAGATTCATATTAGGTTTCGAGACCCAATTTATCAAGTTTAGATTATTAGGTTTAATCTCAAATTAGACCCTACTCATAATTCAACCAATAATTCAACTACCTTCCACTAGCTCTAAATAGACTCCTCATTAACATCACAACTTATAATAGAGCATTAGAAGGTCACAGGCAAACCTACCAAAAATTCTAAGTTCACAACCCAAAATCGAAAGCAAACTGTGATCTCCCAAACCTAATATTAATTGGATAAAAAATCCAACACTGAGCATCACACCAGAAACTATATGTGATCTCCAAAAATATAGAATCCTTACACGCATCATATTGTTGTACAAAAGAAATCCAGAAAATAGGGCCAACAAGCTATGAACCCGAGCAGATCAAGATCAAGAGCCATTGATACGAAATCGCTATAGGTCACACTAATCCAACACAGATCTATAAGCAAACTATAACTGCATAATCAATTCAATTGAAAATCAATTCACCCAAAGTGATCTAATATAGGGTATCATCAAATCCATCTAAATACAAACCCTACCCAATGCAATCTCACCTGAATTGGCGTTGGCACAGCCCCTTCGCTTCGAATCTGACGATCCTGTGTCCTCACCCGAATTAAGCCTTGTCCGATTGCAGCCCGGCGTCGCCCTTCGTCCGCGGGTATGAAAACGAACGGAGTAGCAGTCGGCTAGGCCTCGACTTCGATTAGGGCTCGTCGAGGTAAGGGGAAAGAAGCGATCGGGTTGGAGTAGCTTCCACCGCGACTAGGGTTCACCCGATGAGGAGAGGACTTCACCGGCGGCTAGGTCACGCGAAGGGGAGAGGAAGGAAAAGGAGTCGTCGGGTGTGGCAGCGGCTAGGGCACGCGAGAGGGGACGGAGAAGAGGTGCGGGTCTGTGGCTGCGCTCGAGCGGAGAGAAGAGAGGAGAGTCGGCGCTCGGGTTTAGGGCACGAGATTTATTTAGAGGAATATATATATATATATATATATATATATATATATATATATATATATATATATATATATTAGGAAATAACTTTTCCTCAATTAATTCCTAACAAACCTATTATGTGCCCAATCAATCCCGCAAACCTTTCCAAAAATCTCAGAAAATTATTCTAAATTTTTATGTGATTGATTCCAATTTTAATTCCTATTTATGATCAATATATATATATATATATATATATATATATATATATATATATATATTATTTTTATTAATTAAGTGTATTTTACAGAATGCCTTTATGTACTTAGTTTTTTGGAAAGAACTTTTGTTCAGTTTCTGGAATAAGGTATTTCTATTGCTTTTATTTGTTAAAAGTGGAATAGAATGATTATCTATTAAAGTACATAGATAGACAATTAGTATATAAAACCAAAAGGCTCCCATAATGCAATTAATACCTTATTATCTTAACTAATGTAAGAGAAAGATTCCTTCCAAGTAAAACCAAACATATATTGGCTCTAAGGTTGGTTTTGTTAAACTCTAGTGGGATTCAAAAGTGGTCAACCAATAAGCCCTTAGGTTTATTGGTAAAAAAAAGACTTGTCTTCCTTAAAGATCTTTTGACTCTTACTAGGGACGTAACAAAACCAAATAGGCTTGTGTTGGTGACGGAAGCACCAAAGTCAAATTTTTATTTTGATAATGGCAAAGGGTTCAGAAGTTAAGATTTGGTTGTGATCTAACAAGCTTATTAAATGTGCAGGAAAGTCCTAAGTACACTAGGCACTAAGCCCTGGTTCTATGAATTGGGCACTAAGTCCTGGCCCCATGCTGGGCAACTAAGTCCTGACGTAAGGTTGGGCACGAAGACCTGGTGAGTGAAGATGGGCACGAAGACCTGGTGAGTGAAGCTGGGCACGAAGACCTGATCGCGGATTGGGCACGAAGACCTGGTGAGTGAAGCTGGGCAAAAGTCCAACTGGAGGAGCTAGTTGGCAAAAAGGTAAATTCTCCCGAGAGGAGTAGGTGAGGACGTGTTCCCCGTAGGAGGAAACATTAGGCGTCGGTTCGACCTAGGGTTCCATTTGGGAGACTCAAAGTCAAAACCAAGACATCTTAGGTTGTAAATCATCATTTGTATATGCTTTGTATGTTTTGGAACTAACCCAGGTTGCAGGAACGAAGGAATGAAGTTTCTGCATTCAGGCGCCTCAATGGAGTGAGGCGCCTCACTGGGTTAGGCGCCTGTGTTGAGATAGGCACCCCAGTGCAAGACTACTCTAAGCATTCGAAGCAAACAAGCCACGCAAGCCTCTGACCAAGTCAAGTGAGGCGCCTATGTTAACACAGGCACCCCAGTCAGCTCAGGCGCCTCAATGAAGGGGATAGGCACTGACCAAGCCTGTGGATTAGAGTTCGCGTAGGAGAGGCCACGTGTCAGGCGCCCCCTTCAACACAGGCGCCCCACTGGCCACTATAAAAGGGGGTTCACCCCCTAGGCTTCCATATGAATCGCTTTCAACTGCTATGCTCAAGCGCTCCACACCGACAAGTTCTATACTCATGATTCAAGCGCTGACGACGACCCGCTGTTCTGGAAACTTCCATCCAACCTCTCCGGTCGTCGGTAAAACTGATTTTTCTTTAAGTGCTGTAACTCTATTTTTCAATTCTATATTTGTACACTCAAATTGTAATCTTTCACGAAAATATAGAATTGCCCATCGTAAATGGTCAAGGACCGTGGGGCTTGGAGTAGAAGCCAACCGCGACTCCGAACCAAGTAAAAACAAATTGTGTTAGCGATTAGTTTTATTTTCCGCTGTGCAATTACTCTAACACTTCCGAAAAAAAGTTTTACAAATGATATTCACCCCCCCTCTATCGTTTCAATCTGATCCCACAAGTGGTATCAGAGCGGGTGGCTCAAACTTGGTGCAACGACTAATTTGAGATTTTTTTTGGATTTTTAAATTTTTTAAAATTATTTTTTTCTCGTTCGAATTTTCTCGCACTATCGAGGTTGGTGCAACACCACTCGATTTTTTTATTATTAATATTTCTTCCCGCACTACTAATCCAAGACTCAGTCTTGGAACTAGTTTTCTTTTTTTCTTCTTTTTCAGATAAAACTAATGGCCATGTAAGAGGGATACAACACCGCCAGACCTCCACTTTTCAGTGGAGAAAATTTCTCCTACTGGAAAAGCAGGATGGAAGTCCACTTGAAAACTCAGGTGGATATGTGGATAATTATCCAGTCTGGGCTGGAAATTTCTAAAAATGCACAAGGCGTTGTGCAACATTATACCGAGTGGGACGACCCACTAAAGAAAATGATCGAGGCCGACGCGAAAGCGACTCAAACTTTGCAATGCGACTTAACAAAAGAGAAGCTGAACTGGGTAGGTCTCTTCAACAGTGTGAAGGTGCTTTGGAACAAGCTAATCGAGCTGCACGAAGGTACTTCCGACACGAGGATCAGCAAAAGAGATCTGTTACTTAACAGACTCTACACAATCAAAATGCACGATGGCGAGACTACAGCCGAACTCCACGCCAGAATCCAGGAGCTAATGAACGAACTGCACACGATAGGTTACAAGGTTGAGAACCGTGACCTGATAAGGTATATGTTAACTTCTTTTCCTAGAAACTCACTGTGGGCGTCTATGGTGGATGCTTACAAAGCTTCAAGGAATTTATCTGAAATTAAGTTAGACGAGCTTTTTTCTGAATTAGAACTGCACGAACAGACTAACACTACTTTGATCGAGAAAGGTATAGCTTTTATTGCAGGAAAATCTCAACGAAAAGCTCCTAAAAAGAAACCTCAACCAGCACCCGAGTCTGACTCAGACTCGGAATCAAAAGATAGTGAAGGGGATCGACTCAAGTTGGTTCAGCTAGCTCGGGATTACTACAAGGAACTTAAGCACCAGACGAACAAGAAAAAGTCAAGCCGAAGAAAGGAAGATCCAGCGGAACCTTCAACGAGCTCGAAAGGCAAAAGCAACATCATCTATTACAAATGCAACCAGAAGGGGCACTTCAAATCAGAGTGTCCTAACCGAAAGGAAAACAAGAAGGCGCGGAGAAAGAAGGCTCTTCAAGCCACCTGGGATGAGTCATCTTCCGAAGAAGAAGAAGAAGTCCCGCATGCAAATCTACTCACCCTAACCACCTCGGAAAACGTTGACTCCGGATTTGAATCAGAACCAGACGACGGAAGACTCACAATCTCAGAGAACTGGCAAATCACTGTAAGAGGTTACTCAGAATATGAACTGTCTAAATTAATCTCTTATTTGTCTCGTAACTTAGCAAAATCCAAGTTCCGGGTTGAGTCCCTCTGATAGGAAGTAAAACGCCTGAAAGAGGAAGCCGACTCGAGATCCTTGATCGAGCAAATTCAAGAAGGAAACTCAACTCATGTCCAAAAGCTTGAGGAAGGGAATTATGTTGATGCAGTCTGACCCTGATTGTTGTTTTGGTGTTGACATCGATTTTAGTTTAGGTTGATGATTATTATGATTATGGTTAAGTCCAAATCGGGGATTAGGCATGTTATGGAAAATCCTAGCTTGGAAGGCTAGGTTTTGGAAAATCCTAACCTGGAGGGCTAGGTATGGAAAATCCTAGCTTGGAGGGCTAGGTGTTGAAAAGTCCTAATTCGGAAGGGTTGGGTGAAAAGTCCTAGCTTGGAGGGCTAGGTGAAAAGTCCTGACTTGGAGGGTTAGGTGAAAAGTCCCAACTTCGAGGGTTAGGTCAAAAGTCCCAACTTGGAGAGTTAGGTGAAAAAGTCCTGCTTGGAGGGTCAGGTCCTAGCTTGGAGGGCTAGGCATGGAAAGTTCTAACTCGGAAGGTTGGGTGAAAATTCCTAGCTTGGAGGGCTAGGTGAAAAGTCCTAACTTGGAGGGTTAGGTGAAAAGTCCCAACTGGAGAGCTAGTGGAAAAACCCTGGCTTGGAGGGTCAGGTCCTAGCTTGGAGGGCTAGGTTGGAGCCCCTGGATCGGTCTGGTGACCGATTGGGCCTCATCAAATTTTTGGCGACGTTGCCGGGGAAACAACTAGTTGATTTGTTTGATTTTTGCTTGTATACTTTTTGACATATCATTGGGTTATATTTTCTTATTCTTTATCATTTGTATACGGTTGCTGCCATTTTTTCTTGTTTGTTTTGTGATAGGGCTGTAAGATCAAAATGTGGTCACTAGAGTTCTGGACAGAGATAAAAGAGACATTGGTGGAGTTGAAGTGTAGGGTTAAGGAGTTGGACTCCCAACTAACACCCAACAGTGATTCATCTACTTACCAGAGGCCGATTCAGCCACCTCAGCCACAATTTCAGCCTCTCCAGAAATTCCAGCAGCCAAATCAAGATTTCCAGCAGCCCTATTCTAATTTTCAGCAACCAAACTTTCAGTTTCAGCCATCATTACAACAATTCGAGCAACCACAGCAATTCCAACAATTTCAGCCGGATTTTCAGCCAATTCAACCAAATTTCCAGAATTTTCATCAAGGGCAGCAAGGTTTTCAACCATTCCCAGCTTTCCAAGCTCCAAATTTTCAGCCATCACAGCCCATGAATCAGAATTTTCAGCCCTACAACCAAGGGTTTCAAGGGCAGAATTTTCAGCCCTCGCCACCTAATTTTTCAGCTCAACATCAGAACTTTCAAGGCTGCATTTCCCAGCAAAATTTTTCAGCATATCAGCCCTCTAATCAGTTCTTTAATCAGCCCCAACAGTCATGTTTTCAAGGATCTCAGCAAGCTCAACCATTTCACCCTACTTCATCCTTTCAAAATCAATCAAGGAGCTTTGCTAATCAAGGAGGTTATGGGAATTCTAGTGCAGGAAATATGCAACAACAAAGGTTGGAGGAGATAGTTCAACATGTTTTACTATATCAACAACAAGAGAAACAAAGGCAAGCCCTAGAATCAGAACAATCCCCCGGAGTTGGTTTTATATCAGTTCAAGGTGACCCTAGTGCATGGCCAAGTCCTTCTTCAAGTAATCTTGCACATTTGTTAGAAGAAGAAGAAGATGAAGTAATCATCAAATATTGGGCACCTACAGCATGCATCCCTCCGAAGATTCCTATTCAAAATCCATTGCCAAATTTTTCCCCGGCAACGACGCCAAAAATTTGATAGGCCCAAACTATGTGTCACGAATGTGGGCCTCAAATTTAAATGTATATGAAATGCTGAAAACCCTATTACAATCAAAAGTATGAAAATGTAATATAGGGGCCACAGGTCGTATTTTTCTCGGGGACTAGTTGTCGTGTTTGATTCAAACTTGTAATTATGTGTCGTTAATGTTTTTGGGTTTCAAATAGAAATGGAAAAACAATGAAAAGCAAAACCACTCAATTAAGGAAGCTACACAAGGAGTCGGCACTTAATGGTTCAACCAAGGGACAATTGGATCAACCAATGCAATGTGGTAAAATTCGTAATTAAATTGATTCAAAATGCAAGAGTTCACTACAGATTGTGTTCAACTTGGAAAATTCCACTAAAGGCAATCCTAATGCAAAACAAATGAATGCAAAACAGATTTTGACAGTTTCGACTAAACCAAATACTAGCTTCTTGAACCTAATTGTAAAATTGAAAATTCAATTCAGGACAAACCCAATGTGAATGAGATGGTTTCAAGCACAATCATATACTAAAAATAGGTTTAGTCTTGATAAAAACACTGCCTAGAACAGTTGGCACGCAGATGATACAATTGTGCCAAAATTGATACTTAAGCAGAAATTTATGCAGAAATTCAAACAGGGATCGAATATAGAAGTTCAGATTGCAAGGGCATGAAAACAGCATCAACCCATCGATACACAAGAAAACTGATGCTAAGAATTAAGTGTAATAAGCTCAGAGACAATCCATGATTTTGGCAGAAACAGTTCATGAATGTTGTAACAATTCGAATACAAAAGCAAGGATGTAGAAATGCAGGAATGTAGTGTGGAATTTCTGAAAACCGATGGGATGTTGAAACCAAACAAACACTAAAGTTAATTGCAAGGGAATTCTAATGCAAGGCTTCACCGATACAAACTTAGGCAGTTACCAACTTAGAGCTGCTGAAATAACATTGAAGTTGCAGAAATGAAGTGCTTTGGAGCAAAACTGCAGGCTGAAATTCAGTCTGCATCTGAATTCCAAAAGCACGTAAACAACAGTGAGTAAGTGCACCATCTAATGTTCATACATGAAGCAAAAGATCTAGAATCACCTGGCACAAACTATGGAAGCTACCACTGAAAATTTCAGAACTCAAATCTGGCACACAACAGATTTAGCAGAACATCTAAACAGAAGTGCAGAAAGGAAATCAAATGTGAAACAAACTAAAGTAGTTGCAATTACTCCATAACAAACTACCTATCTAAAGCTTCCAAACTCTAAGGAAAAGCTGATACGCACACTGAAAACTGGAAAATTTCAGAAACTAAAGCTTGGCACGCAGAACAGATTGGCACGCAGCTGATACGCAAGTGATAAGACGAATGTAAGCAATTGAACATGAAATAAGCTGAAATCTTAAACTATTGTTCACTAAACAAGTTCATTAACTACTTAACTTGAGGATTGAAAACCTAATTTAAGCTAAACAATTCAGAAAAACAAAACTAACGAATCCGAAACCAATAGAAACGAAATTACAGCAGTAATGGAAATTACAGCTAAACAAACGAAATTAACTAAGAAATCTAAACTCAATCCCTTCCTAAGCTCAAGTGCTTCTTGGTCGTCAAGCAAGAGTGAGCCTCGAACCCGCAAACTCAGCAAATCAGTGGAAATTGTCTCAGCTACTAAATTTGAGCTCAACTCTGTCCAAATCTGAATTCCCATTCGAATCCATCGATTCAACTGCGTCCAAGTGAGATTATGATTTGTGGATGATCGGAGCAATCTAGGGAACCCCTCCAGATGGCTCCGGTGGATGGAAATGGTCCGCAACTGAGATCGATGAATCCAAACAGCAGAGCCACGAAACCTCTCAATAGCTCTGTTCTTGGGCAATAGCGAGCTGAAATCTTCACTAAGTCATCTTCCCATGATCTAGCACTTGCTCTGAATCAGAAATTGAGTGGTCGCGCCTCGGATTGAAGAAAAACCGAAGAAAAACGATGAACAAATGAAGAAATGGAAGCTTGCGGCGAAGACGCGACAGGGAAGACTGCGCAGAAAATTTGATTAAATAGTTATCAACGGACGGCCCAGATTGATCGGAGGAGATCCAACGGCTGATCTTGCTCTGATCGGAGCCAAACTTTTATGATTATGATCTGGGGTCAGGATCTGCCTTGTGATAGCTCGGATCCTCCAGATGTGCAACGGATGGTCCAGATCAACTCAATCAGTGAATGGACGCTCTAGAGCCCTCCTTGCTTGATCCAACGGTTGATTTAGCTCCGATTGGGATGAAACCTTCAGATCTTGATCATAGAGCTTGATCAACCCTAACCCTAGCTCGGATTGCTTCAGATCGTCTCGGATGGCTCAGATCTAGCCGCTCTTGAATCGGACGGCCCGGATTAATCGTAGGCTTGATAATTCGATCCGGTTCACATCCGACTCAAGTTTGACCCAGTATGCCCTAGGTCCAGGATCCTTTCATGCCTATAAAAATATATCAGAAAATTAATGGCCAAATAATCAAAAAATGTATAATTTTGCAATTAAGTCCAAAATAAGATAAAGTTCCAAAACCTAGGGTAAAATCATAATTAAGCAATAAAAACATAGGTCAAACATGGATTTAAGCAATTAAAATAATCAATAAAATGGTGCTTATCAACTCTCCCACACTTAACCTTGAGCGTCTCGCGAAAACAGTAAATAAGTATCCCGTAGATTTTCTTAAACATAATTAGAAGCAAATGAAAATAAATTACCTAAGGTTGTCAATTCTCATAAATCTAAGGTCTATGGATTAGTATCTTGTCCTTAAATCAACAACTTAGCCTTTTCATCTATCATGAGTCATTGAGATGAATTTAAATCACTAGCCTTTCATGGGAAGTTTTTGGTGGCTCTCTCCTTAAGTTCTAAGTTGATGATGGGAGTGGAGCTCACTCAAACACACATGCTTCTTGCACTACCATAGGCTTGCTTATTATCTAATCTCCACCATTAATCATGAATAGGATCAACAACTATAAAAACAAATCAAAGACATAGAAAATGATAAGAAATAGAGTAAAAATCAAGAAAATGGAAATATTGCTAAAGTGGAAGACTTGGTTGCTCAAAAATATATCCAATGTGCTTTGCCCCATCTTGACAGTCCTCTAGTGATATCAAAAGCGTGGTGGAGTAAATCTTGAGTAAATTCCTTTGACTTGGATGAAAAATAACTCCATTTGATCTCAATGTGCCAATTTTCCTTTTGTGTGCCATTTTTGTTTCTTCATTCTCTTTTCTGATTTTTCTCTTCTTCTTTTATCCTCTAGCAAGGTCAGATTTGTAGTGGAGCAAAGCTTTTAATTCGGATCAGAGAACTTCAATGATTTTCAATGCCAACTCAATTGTGTCCACTTGGTTTCTTTTCATTTTTTTTTTCAAACTGCTTTCTTTTTTTTTTCTTTTCTGCAATTGGTCTTAGCTGGAGCATATCAGATCTTGCAACACTCTATTTCCTTCATATCAGTTGGCATATAGGAGTAGTTGCGCAAAATGGCAGTAGACAGCCTTGAAAAATCAAATTCAGCCTCAAGTTAACACAAATTCTGATCAAACTGCACTACCAATCTGCTTTTTTTCGGCTGTAATTTTCAATAGTCCTTCAAGATATTCATCACTTTGCAGCTTACATGGAATCATCTTGTATCATTTCAGTAGCTCCCAGATGCAATTCAGCTCAGATTTTCCAGTTTTCAGCTTGCAATGCAGTTTCTTTTGCAGTGGCACAGAATTTTTTCCAGCTTGTTTTCAGATCTGTCCATCTCACAAACTATTTAGCAAAATGTGCTTGACTTCTAAGCAAATAGCAGCTGGTGGTCCATAGCATTCCGACCCAAGAACAGCTGCAATTCCAAAGGATATCGAAATCAGCTCAGCAGACCTTTCCTTCACTGCATTTTCTATTTTTTTTTCTGCTGCAATTCCAGCTCTCGATCTCAATTTCAAACTCTAGAATTGTTAGGTTATTCACCCTTGCATCCTCTAATTCTGTTCTAGCTCAGATCAGGCTGTTTTTCTTGCAATCCAACTCTCAACTGATCCAAATCTGTTTTGGATCAGATTTATCACAAACTTCCTGTTTTAGATCAGGTTTGGTTAGCTTCAATTCAACTCTGTCAGATTTGCTGCTGAACTTAGCTTTCTCAATTCCAACTTCCAAGTTTTGATCCCAGTCAATTTCCCATCCAAAATAGCAGATTTTTGTTTTCTTTCTTCACCTTGGCACAAGCTTTTGCGTGCCATCTTTTTTTTTCATTTGCGTGCCAAACTTTTCTGATTTTTTTTCTTTTTTTTTCTTTTTTGCACGCTATTTGGATCTTCAAAATATAATAAGGAATTGAGATTTCCAATTGCTTCCATCCTCTTGTTCATTCTTGGCACCAAACTCACTCACTTGGCACCTTTTGGCTTCAAATTGGCAAAAAAAAATTTCTTTTTGGCATGAAATACATCCAAAACTTTAGTCACTCCCCCACACTTAAATCTTTGTCCGTCTCGGGCAAAATAGCATTAAGAAACATCTCGAGCAACAAGTTCAATGAAAAGTGAGGGTAAGAGTAAGAAATAAGTAAAGAAAAATGGAATGAACATGATTTTTGCCAAAAATTGATGTGGAAAGAAAAATAAATGGATTAGCCTCTATAGATGTGATCCAATCATTGAAATATGGTTTTGAAAGAACC
The DNA here is from genome assembly GCA_024364735.1 of Boesenbergia rotunda. Taxonomy (NCBI): domain Eukaryota; kingdom Viridiplantae; phylum Streptophyta; class Magnoliopsida; order Zingiberales; family Zingiberaceae; genus Boesenbergia; species Boesenbergia rotunda. The sequence goes on along the minus strand of JAGFNQ010000827.1, from coordinate 46,059 downwards.
TAAGCAAGTTCTAGAGCACAATGACATATGTGTATCACAAAAATAAGGCTAATTCTCACTAGGTAAAAATAATTCATCCCAAATCTTCAATTAAGAATCTAAAGCAAAGTAGTACTCAAGCATCCAAGATTTCATCCATTAGCTCAAACCCTAAGTCTTAACAACCAAATTTAATTTATTTTCAAAAGACTCTAAAATGCTATGGAGATAACCTAGAGGGATACTTTTATTTCTACTCATGCAAGAAAAAGTGACAAAAGAAATAACATGCATTTATTTACAAGGGCTTAGTTCAAAGGAAAATTCTAATTCTAGGAAACATGAAAATGAAAATGAAATAAAAGAAAATATGAAAAGAAACAAACTCCCCTTATTCTGGTGGACGAAGTCTATCAAGCAGTAGCCTCCATCTTGGTAGTGGAGGTGTCTGGGTGGCTGAGAGATCTAGGACTCCCCCACACTTGAATTTCACAAAAATTTGCTCTGGTGGCCTAAGTCGATTCAGGTTTAAAATCCATTGAAGGAATGGAGTTCTTCGAATTAAAGCAAAATCATCTCCTCCTTCTTTATGTCTTTCAGAAGTCCTTCCAGGAGGCTGGAGTCTGTTCAGTTAGAGTACCCACTCCTGAAGTCTTCTGGACCCTGCAAAACAATGTAATACCTCTCTCAAGCGTTCAGGGTCAGAAAGAAATGATATAAGTTCAGTCTCTGCATCAAATGAATTCAAAACTGCATCTTGTTCAATTAAATCAAATTCTGGTGCCTCAATGAAATTTTCAAAATTATTTCCTACCAAATTTGCATCAAGATACTCATCACAAATAAAGAAATCAATTTCTGGCTCATCAATAGAAATTTCACAATTATTTTCAATCAAGGGTATATCAAGTAATGTGTCAGAGCCAATCAAATCAATATCAGATATCTCCAAAAGTTTTTCACATTCAACCTCAGCATATGATATAGCAAGAGACTCATCAAAATAAATAACATCAATTTCAGACACTTCTAAAAAATTTTCACTATCCATATCCACAAAAGATGTATTAAGTGATTCATCATAAAAAACAACATCAATTATAGGTGCCTCTAAAATTATTTCGCTATCCATATCTACAGGAGATGTATCAAGTAATGCATGATAATCAATGAAATCAATGTTTGGTACCTCTATTGGATTTTCACAAACACTTTCTACACAAGGTATATCAATAAACTCATCAGAATCAATAACATCAGCACTAGATACCTCACTGCAGTTTTCTGAAGAAAGGGGAGAAATACTTACCTAAGCGTGCTGGAGAATACCTGGAGGTTCTACAAGGGTAGATGTGTCCATGGCTTCCTCCTGGTCAGGTACATGCTCCTCTTCAGCCTCAGGCTCTGGTGGACAATAAACTGGTGATCCTTGGGTGCTTGCTTCCACCATGCAAGTCCCTACACTTTCTGGTTCATCTTCTGAATCTTCTAATGTGCCAGTCAACTGTGGTGGTCCTTGGGGCTTAGTGCAGTCCCCTACACCTATGGAATCATCTCTTATGCAAGTTTCCTCTGTAATTTCTGCAGCAACAATATTAGAAAGATTAGGACCATCAATAATACTATCATCAGAAAATAAAAGTCTAGAATGGTCCTGTGGAGCTTCAGTTTCTTCTTCTTGAGCTGAAAAATTTGGCAATGGATTTTGAGTAGGAGTCTCCGGAGGAATGCATGCTGTAGGTGCCCAGACTTTGATGAGTACGTCATCTTCTTCTTCTTCTATCAAATGTGCAAGATTACTTGAAGAAGGACTTGGCCATGCGCTAGGGTCACCTTGAACTGATATAAAACCAACTCCGGGGGATTGTTCTGATTTTTGGGCTTGCCTTTGTTTCTCTTGTTGATGATATAGTAAAACTTGTTGAACTATCTCCTCCACCCTTTGTTGTTGCATAACTTGTTGCAACATTTCCTCGACCTTCTGTTGGAGCACATTTCCTGCACTAGAACTCCCATAGCCTCCTTGGTTAGCATAGCTCCTTGATTGACCTTGAAAGGATGAAGTAGGCTGAAAATTTTGAGCTTGCTGATTTGGTTGAAAACATGGCTGTTGGGGCTGATTAAAGGGCTGATATTCTTGGAGACTTTGCTGTGAGTTGTCGCCTTGAAAGTTCTGATTTTGGTGTGGAAAATTCTGTGGCAAGGGATGAAAATTCTGATTTTGAAACCCTTGGTTGTAAGGCTGAAAATTTTGATTCAAGGGCTGTGTAGGCTGATAAAATGGCTGGTTTTGAGGCGGATCTTGCTGAAATGTTTGACACACTTGTTGCCCCTGTTGATATGGCTAGAATTGAGGTTCGAATTGCTGAAATGTAGGCTGGAAATTCGGATTAGAAGGCTGAAATTGCTGAAACTGGGGCTGAAACTCTTGCTGAAAATTTTGTTGATTGGGCTGAAAATTTTGGAAAGGCTGCCCATTCTGAAAATTCTGGAAAATTGGTTGAATTGGCTGAAAATCCGGCTGAAATTGTTGGAATTGCGGTTGAAATGATTGTGGTGGCTGAAATTGTTGACATGGTAGCTGAAATTGCTGAATTTGTTGATCGAAACTCTGAAATTGTGGCTGCCCTTCCTGAAATTGTTGGAAATTTGGTTGACTTGGCTGCTGAAATTGGAAAGGCTGACTTGGCTGACAATTAGGCTGAAAAAACTGCATTGGTTGTTGAAAATTTGCACAGGAATGTTGGAAATCTTGATTTGGTTGCTGGTTTTGTTGGAATTGTTGACACGACTGCTGATAAGTAGATGGGAACATTTTAAACCTTCAGCCCTGTCACAAAACAAACAAGAAAAATGGCAGCAATCGTATATGAAAGATAAAGCAAAATAAAACAGAACCCAATGATATATCAAAAAGCATACAAGCAAAAATCAAACAAATCAACTAGTTGCTTCCCCGGCAACGGCGCCAAAAATTTGATAGACCCAAACTATGTGTTAAATATTGTCACGAAAGTGTGGGCTCATCAGATTTAAATATCAATGAATTGCTGGAAACCCTTTTACAATCAAAAGTATAAAAATGTAATATAGGGGCCACAGGTCGTATTTTTCTCGGGGCTAGTTGACGTTGTGCGATTCGTGCTTGTATTTATGTGTCGTTTGAGTTTTCGGGTTTCAAATAGAAATGGAAAAAACAATGAAAAGCAAAACCACTCAATTAAGGAAGCTACACAAGGAGTCGGCACTTAATGGTTCAACCAAGGGACAATTGGATCAACCAATGTAATGTGGCAAAATTCGGAATTAAATTGATTCAAAATGCAAGAGTTCACTACAGCTTGTGTTCAACTTGGAAAATTCCACTAAAGGCAATCCTAATGCAAAACAAATGAATGCAAAACAGATTTTGACAGTTTCGACTAAACCAAATACTAGCTTCTTGAACCTAATTGTAAAATTGAAAATTCAATTCAGGACAAACCCAATGTGAATGAGATGGTTTCAAGCACAATCATATACTAAAAATAGGTTTAGTCTTGATACAAACAGTGCCTAGAACAGTTGGCACGCAGATGATACAATTGTGCCAAAATTGATACTTAAGCAGAAATTTATGCAGAAATTCAAACAGGGATCAAATATAGAAGTTCAGATTGCAAGGGCATGAAAACAGCATCAACCCATCGATACACAAGAAAACTGATGCTAAGAATTAAGTGTAATAAGCTCAGAGATAATCCATGCTTTTGGCAGAAACAGTTCATGAATGTTGTAACAATTTGAATACAAAAGCAAGGATGCAGAAATGCAGGAATGTAGTGTGGAATTTCTGAAAACCGATGGGATGTTGAAACCAAACAAACACTAAAGTTAATTGCAATGGAATTCTAATGCAAGGCTTCACCGATACAAACTTAGGCAGTTACCAACTTAGAGCTGCTGAAATAACATTGAAGTTGCAGAAATGAAGTGCTTTGGAGCAAAACTGCAGGCTGAAATTCAATAGCAGCTTTGGACATAAACCCAGAAAATAAGCTGCAATGGATGCACAATCCTAAGGATCTGCAAGGCTAGATAGAACTCACATTTATTTGACACAAAAGCTCAGAAATCATGAGCTGAAGGTTCAGAATCGAGCTGAGTTTTCAGAAATAGAAATCAGGTTACATGAATGAAATTGGTACGCAATAACTGCTGGGCAAGGCTAAAAATGAGTGCTAATTAGCATAGACTAAACTGCAAGATAAACTCATAATGTAAAACTAAAGCGAGCTTGGAACAAAATTCAGGAACTCGATAAGGAAAAGCTGATACGCACACTGAAAATTGGAAAATTTCAGAAACTAAAGCTTGGCACGCAGAACAGATTGGCACGCAGCTGATACGCAAGGTGATAAGACGAATGTAAGCAATTGAACATGAAATAAGCTGAAATCTTAAACTATTGTTCACTAAACAAGTTCATTAACTACTTAACTTGAGGATTGAAACCTAATTTAAGCTAAACAATTCAGAAAAACAAAACTAACGAATCCGAAACCAATAGAAACGAAATTACAGCAGTAAATGGAAATTACAGCTAAACAAACGAAATTAACTAAGAAATCTAAACTCAATCCCTTCCTAAGCTCAAGTGCTTCTTGGTCGTCAAGCAAGAGTGAGCCTCGAACCCGCAAACTCAGCAAATCAGTGGAAATTGTCTCAGCTACTAAATTTGAGCTCAACTCTGTCCAAATCTGAATTCCCATTCGAATCCATCGATTCAACTGCGTCCAAGTGAGATTATGATTTGTGGATGATCGGAGCAATCTAGGGAACCCCTCCAGATGGCTCCGGTGGATGGAAATGGTCCGCAACTGAGATCGATGAATCCAAACAGCAGAGCCACGAAAACCTCTCAATAGCTCTGTTCTTGGGCAATAGCGAGCTGAAATCTTCACTAAGTCATCTTCCCCATGATCTAGCACTTGCTCTGAATCAGAAATTGAGTGGTCGCGCCTCGGATTGAAGAAAAACCGAAGAAAAACGATGAACAAATGAAGAAATGGAAGCTTGCGGCGAAGACGCGACAGGGAAGACTGCGCAGAAAATTTGATTAAATAGTTATCAACGGACGGCCTAGATTGATCGGAGGAGATCCAACGGCTGATCTTGCTCTGATCGGAGCCAAACATTTATGATGATGATCTGGGGTCAGGATCTGCCTTGTGGTAGCTCGGATCCTCCAGATGTGCAACGGATGGTCCAGATCAACTCAATCAGTGAATGGACGCTCTAGAGCCCTCCTTGCTTGATCCAACGGTTGATTTAGCTCCGATTGGGATGAAACCTTCAGATCTTGATCATAGAGCTTGATCAATCCTAACCCTAGCTCGGATTGCTTCAGATCGTCCCGGATGGCTCAGATCTAGCCGCTCTTGAATCGGACGGCCCGGATTAATCGTAGGCTTGATAATTCGATCCGGTTCACATCCGACTCAAGTTTGACCCAGTATGCCCTAGGTCCAGGATCCTTTCATGCCTACAAAAATATATCAAAAAATTAGTGGCCAAATAATCAAAAAATGTGTAATTTTACAATTAAGTCCAAAATATGATAAAGTTCCAAAACCTAGGGTAAAATCATAATTAAGCAATAAAAACATAGGTCAAACATGGATTTAAGCAATTAAAATAATCAATAAAATGGTGCTTATCAGTCATATTTTTCCAAGGGCTAGTTCAAGTTGTTCGATTCGTGCTCGAGTTTATGTGTCGTCAAGAGTTTTGGGTTTCAAATTAAATCTGGTGTTTGGTTTCAATTAGACAAGAAAAATGCAATGAAAAGGAAGAAAGCACATCAATGAACTAAACAAAGGAAATGCAATTTATGAACTTAACCAATGAGAGCTTAATCTACCTAGGCAGCTTAACCAAATTTGGACAAAACACAAGTGATATCAAATGCTAATCAAAGGCTAAACAAATGAAGTAACACAATAGCTGAATTCGCAATTGAAACTAGTGCAAGAACTCACTTGATGCAAAGGGCAGAAATGAAACAATTAATATGCAGAAAAAGAAATCTATTATGCCGAAAGCTGACTCTACATGAAGAAGCTGTAACTAACACTTCAGAAATGACACTGATACATTTTAGCATGGAAAACAAAGCTAGCAATGAAGAAATTTGAAGGAGAGAATCAAGGAAATCAGATCAGAGACTGTTCACTTTAGACACCAATCCAAAATAAAACTGAACGTGCAAGGATGCAGGAACTATTGCAGAAGTTCAACAAATAAATTGGACACAAAGCAAACATACGAGCTGAAGATGATGCACTAACCTAAAGACTAGAAAGCTTAAGTAGAACTCATGTACTTGGCACAATCTCATAAGCTTTTAGCTGAAATTACTGAAATGAAACTAAGCTTGCAAAATTATGCAACCTGATATGCACAGGCTGGGAACTACTGCAGAAATGAAATGAAGACTTCAGGAACTCAAGGACAGGAATGCAGCTACTGATTCGGTGAACAATTGAACCAAACAGTTGATTTCATAAATGGAAACTTGGAATTTGCTGAAACAATTCCGAAATGCCTAGTTTGCAGAAATTTAACTAACTTTGCAGAAATAAATTGAAGTGCCTCAAATGAAATCAAGTTCAAAAATTTAATTCGAGTTCCTAGTAAATGACACAAGCTACAACCTAACTTCAGAAGATAAAACTAAATCTATCTTAGTACACAATTCAGGAACTCAAGATTGGAATACATCAGAAACTGAAACTCAATGGCAGAAACTGAAATTGATACGCTACAGTTGAACAAGAATGAGAGAAATGGAATTGGTTTCAGAAACAATTCAAATACGAAGTAAACTAATCTAAGGGCATTACTACACTGAATGTGGATTCAATTTCTGGGATTAAACCTAGACTTTAACTGAATTCTGAAATGAACTGAAAAATTCAGAAATGAAACTGAAATTGCAGAATTGGCAGTGATACGTAGAAATGAAATTGGAATAAACTGAGATTAAGTGGAACCTTTAACTAACAAGTAAATTGTCTAATTGAAGTGCAGATACGAAACCTAATTAAAGCAGAATTGATTCAAATAAGCACTCTAAAACATCTGATATGAAGACAGAAAATGAAACAGTTTGCAGAACTAAGATTACAGCTGAAAACAGCAGAAATTTCATTAAAACTAATCCTCGATCATTCCTTGTCTCAAGACCACCTTATTTGTCACGCAAGGCAAGTCAAGAACCCCTTCAACTCGCGAATCAATGGGAAAATTAGCTCCAATTCAGATCCGCTCACAGATTGCAATCAGCTGGAAAATTCCAATTCGATCTCCTAGATCTCAATGTGAAAGGATGCGATGATGATTTGGAAGTCATCTAAGCTCATCCTAGGACCCCTACAGATGGTTCAGATGGAAGGAAATGGACGCGGTTGAGATCCAAGATCTCAAATCACAGATCTGCCGAAACCCTCAAGCAGCTCTGCATCCGGCGCAAACTTGAGCTAAAATCGCCATGGAACTTCCTCCCAACGATCCAAATCTTGCTACAAGGTGCTGATCGAGTTGGCCACGCCTTCAAATGGAAGAAATCGCAAACAAAATGAAGAACAAACGAGAAAACGAGAAGAAAACTAAGCTCCAAATGGTGAAGACGCGACAGAGCAAATGGGATCTGATTTCGGTTTAAGTAGTTAAATAGTGGACGGCTCAGATTGTCCAGCGCTCATCCAACGGTTGATCTTCGTCCGATTTGATTCAAATTTTCCAGATCTTGATCAGAGGTCAGGATCATCCTTGTGGTAGCTCGGATCTTCCAGATTTGAAGCGGATGGTTCAGATCACCTTGGTCTTTGAATGGACGGTCTAAATCTCTCTGATCGTGATCCAACGGCCAGATGATCTCCGATTGAGCTGAAACCTTCAGATCTTGATTTGATCGCTAGATCAGCCTTAAACCCAACTCGGATTGATCAGATGTTCTCAAATGGTCTAGATCTAACCACCTTTGCATCAGACGGTCCAAATTAGTTGACGCTTGATTCCTTTGATCTGGTCCACTTTTGACTCACCCTTGACCCAACATAACCTAGGTCCAGGATCCTTCCAAGCCTACAAAAGTAGATCAAAAATTTAGTGACACAACAACTCAAATATAACATGATTTACAATTAGGTCCAAAAAGAGTAGAAATTCTAGAACCTAGGGTAAATCCACAATTATACAAGTAAAATATGGGTCAAACATGGATTTAAACATATGAAATGATCAACAAAATGACACTTATCAATTATGTGCTACATTATTCCAAGGTTAAAGTCTTGTGTGATAATGTAAGTACAATCAATTTGACCAAAAATCCGGCTCACCACTCTAGAACAAAACACATTGAAGTGAAGCATCACTTCATTAGAGACCATGTGGCAAGGGGAGACATTGAATTACACTATGTTGAGTCCAAGTCAAACCTTGCCGACATTTTTACCAAGCCTCTTCCCGAATCGAAGTTTACATCTTTAAGGAGAGGCCTTGGAATGTGTTTTGTAGAAGTATAGGATGAACTTTGGGATAACAGATTTGGAATAGTGTGCTTGATCCATTAGGGTGATACAATTGGTTCACTTGTGCTTGTGACATAGTGTTGAATCATTAAAAGTATCAAAATATCAAAAATAGACCAACTATGGGGAAGACATGTGTTTAATCAATGGACATCTTGCCCAAAGATCATAATTGGACATTTTAAACCTTTGAAAACCATTTATGTTTTATATGCCTTGCCATACTTTTAAAAGATATATAATTGCAAAATTGAGTTGTGATTTTGATACAAAACTTAGTGTTTTTCAAGGATTTTGAGAATTTATCAAAAGTCAAGCATGTTTGAAATTTTTATATAGACTAATATTTTTCCTTGATAGAGTATATTATTTCAAACATGTCTGTAAATTTTTACATTTTTTGAAATTTTCCTGAATTTTTTTGGGCGTTTCTGAATTTCGTCTCAAAAGCTGAAAAATGACACTGACAGCATATCAGTCGACTGGCACGCCTGTTTCAGCTTCTGTGTTATTTTTCAGAACTCTAACTTTCTCTCATTTGATGTCATAGGTTAAGGTTGCATGAGGCAAGTGTTTTGATGGTGTCAAAGGGGGAGAATAGATGATTTAAGTTAGAATTTTGACTTAAAATGGGTTGTTTTAATTAGTTGTTTAACTTAAATCATGGATGATTAAAAATGGATGAAGACATGGGTTAAGGGGGAGGTTACCTCTTAGGTGTTGATATGTCTTACATTTTTTTAATATTGTTTAGTGTGAAGTTGGGCTTGAAACTTAACTTGAATCATGAGTAGAATTGAAAATGGGAGAATACATGAATTAAGTGGGAGGATACCTCTTAGGTTTATTTATATGTCTTATGCTTTTCAATTGCTACTGTTATTTACCTTGTTGAACTGGTATATTTATCCCGAAACTTAAACATATTGCCACACATCAAAAAGGGAGAGATTGTTGAGGCAATCGACCCAAGAATGATCTGGAAGATCATGGTTTTGATGTGTGCGTCAATAAGCTTAAGGTTAGGGTGTTATGTTGTATTTGATATATGTGTGATTGAGTTTATAGGACTTAGAGAATCATACATGGAGAACATATCCGAGGGACGAGAGCCGAGGGAGGAGGACTCCAAGGGAAAGTCGAGAAGTGGACTTCAAGGGCACACGTGAAGGGTGACATGGAGGCAAGCCAAGGGATGGCTTGTGTGCGCATCCGAGGGATGAGAGCCAGAGGAAGATGACTTCAAGGGGCGAGCCAAGGGAGTGAACATGAAGGCACACATGAAGAAGAATGTGAAGAATGGCTGAAGTGAGTGGGCAGTCGACTGGCCAGAGGGCAGTCGACTGCCAAAACTCACAGAAGGTTTTCAGCCTTCTACCAGTCGACTGACTCAGAGGCAGTCGACTGGTGAACCCCCAAAACTAGCCGTTAGCTAGCAATTAATGCTAGGCCAGTCGACTGCCCCAAGGGCAGTCGGCTGGTGTGGGGCTGGACAGCATACGAGGCTGACATGTTCTCTTATAAAAAGAGGACTTTTTCGCACGTGAACGGTACAGTTTCGTACTGCAACGAAGAGTTTTTCGTGCATAGAGTCTTCATATCTTCCTCTCCCTCTAATCATTGCATTCTGTAAAGAGGAAGACAACACCTTTGTAAAGGTTTCTCCACCTGAAGGAGACTTTTCATAGTGAGGTGGAGTACGCGCGTGGATCCTTGGATTAGTTACCCATTTGGGTGGATACCAAGTAAATTCCGATGTTAGCATTGCTCTCTCTCGTTCTTTGCATATTATTGTTTGTATTGCGCTAACTTCTGTGTAGAGAATTCAACGAAAAAGTGCTATTCATCCCCCCTCTAGCATCGCCTTCGATCTATCATATGATACAAAAAATCCCTAATCAATCATCACATAATTGGCTCTAGGGCTCCTACTAACAGGAGGCGGTTCTAAACTCCTCGAAGGAGTTGATAGAACCTTGTGGCAGCCTTTGGAACTATCGTTGAGCTGCTTCAGATAGGGTGTTCAGGAACACCCGACACATTACACCATCAGTATACTGGTGCAGGAGTGCCACGTTTTCAAACTTACAGACATGATCCTCCAGATCTGTCTTCCCATCATAATCAGCGATCCCAGGCCCGCGAAACTGCTTCGGTATGGGGTCTTCTACAATCTCAGATGAGAAGGGAGTAGAGGGAGCCTTATGGGAGGTCTTAGGTTCCTCCCTTTTTCCTTGTCCCTCTTCATGCCTCTGTGCGTTTGAGGCTACCGAGTTGACCTTCTCTATATCTCAAGGAGTGTTTCTTCGGGGGCCTGGAGCTGCTCTATCCCATCGCCCTAATGGTGTGACGGACTTTCATGAGTGCGAGATGGAGACTCTAGGGATCTCCTCCCGTGCAGGAGTTCCTCGCTGAGAGGCGACTTGCTCGACTTGGTGCTGCTCGAGCGCTTCTTTGATGGCGTTGGCCACCAAGCGATCAAGTTCCTCCCTCGTCAGGACAATGGATTGTCCCTCCGGTCCTGCCATCGGTGCTCCTTCTGGTGCTTTATTGGTTTCCCACAGACGGCGCCAAACTTGTTCCGGAAGGAATCAATGTCGACGGCCAATCACCAGGGTTCAGCTCACGTAGATGCTGATGTTAAGGGAGGAACTCCGTGCCCTGCGAGATCAACACGAGCATTAGGGGAACACGCCGGAGGTTATCCGGCGGAGCCCACTCCGACGCTCAAGTCAGTGTTTCGATGTAGAGAAAAAGTAGAAGGTAGAGAGATGTATGAGTAGCAGAGAATGCATAACCCCCTTACCGGAGGGGTTCGAATGCCTTTTATACCTGTGGCAGCTGCCTTGGCGCGTCCCATGATCTATGCCACATCCCCCCTTCGTCGGTTACAAGATAGTCTTTGAAACAGTTCACGCTAAGTGTGGCCCGTTGCGATATTTAAGGGTCATGATGACTCTGCGATAGTGGGGTTGTTTATCCCCAGATCCGAGAAAAAAGGGGGAGGTCGTAACTTGAGGTCGAATGCTGCTTGGGCTCCGCTTCCCCGAGGTGATCTTGGGGTCTTCTGGCCCGAGGAGTCGCGGGCGCTCCGCTCCCCCGAGGTGGTCTCGGGACTCGATTTTCCGGGGTGATCCCGGGAAGGGTTTTCTGGTCTGATATTTTAGGGTGTGTTTACCGCGCGGGGGGGGGGGGGGGGGGGGGGGGGGGCATGGAGGCTCCTCTTCCCGTGAGTATCCCGGGAGTTCTGAAAGGGGAGTCGCTCAGACTCGTCATATCTTACTACGCAGTTTCTTCATCCCACGTACCGGTCACGGGCTATTCAATCCCATCAGATTATAAAAATTGAATAATTAGATTAAAAAAAACCATAGACCCTAATGAATTGCCATGCCTAACTCTTTCCTGGCACCATGTGGTGCACTCACCATGCTAGCAAGCCACAGGTTCCAAACAAACAAACTAATCTTCAATTATTGGAAATTAAGCTTATGTTATTCTTATCCATTTCCATTGTTCAGCTTGCCATCAAGGTATTTAATTACATTACAAAAAAACTCTAGTTCTTTCTCAATGATTGAAGGTGCTGGCAGTGACAGAGATTTACTACCAAACCAGACCTGATAAGAATGAATTTAAAGATTGATTTGCCATGATGACGCTTAATTAGGTAAGAATTTTTTCAAAAGTACAATGTTAAAATAGTTTGGTTGGTTCACCGATCACTGAATTGTATGAGCGCAGTGCCAAATGACACTAGTCTATGTTTGGAGTTTTAAATTGCCAAATGGCTTTGGTTTGTATCTTTTACCATTGCTGCTGATTCACGTGAGCTTGTCAGATGGAAGTGAAGTTGGAGCTGTGATTGAGAAAGACTGAGACGAGCATATTTGACATAGAAGTCTGTATTATGCTTAAATTCTGAACCACGCAAAGTTGCCATGTGGATGTGATCCACCACCCAACTCTCTGCGTGATGAATCCATGAGTGGATTCACTGTTTCTGGTTCATGATATTACGGTTTGGATATGCAGCCTTTTGCAGGCGTCAGTTACACTGATTGAATCGGCCGAACTGATAGTGTTGAGTAGAATCTCAGCTGGAGAAGCAGGTCAGGTCACAAGTTGCTAGCTGTTGAGTGGCTTGTCACATGCGAACGTTTGCCTCTGGCAGCTGCTTGTCTTCACAGGCTTTAGTATCAAGAGGCCAAGAACCGATGGCCGTTTTCGGGTTAAATCTCTCTAAATAAATAAGGGTATTATGGTCATTTTATTCTTTTTTTTATGAGAAATAAATTATAATAAAAATAGAAAAGAGTCTCTTTAATTTTCAAATGATCATTTTTTTTTGAAAAAAAAATGTCAAAATAATAGGCACTGTTACTTTAATATCTAAATTAAAATATCCTTATGCACTAGGTATTACAATGAATTAGATTTGAATCCAATTTTATATCCTCTATTTTCATCCTCATTTATTATATTCATTTGCATTTTCATTGTATATTCAATTTTCATCAACATTTTAATATTTATTAAAGCTTCATATTCTATTTAAATATTTTATACAATAAATTAGATTTTTTTAACTTGAATTATTTCCATGAAGTTAGAAATATTTATTAATTTTTAAGAAAGTAATAAGAAAAAAGATTAATGTTAAAAATTAACCAACTAAATATTAAAAAATAATAATAAAATATCATAATTCACTTTTGATATTTAATCGGACATGAATAGGATTCTATCATATCCAATTTTATATCTAAATTTAAAAATGTCTATAGTCGATTACTCAATTATTTAATCAGACTAAAAGACTTTTTTATATTTTTTTCTATTTAGGTTGGATATCAAATCTTTCATTAAATTTGTAAGAAATTATCATCTCTGGTATACACTCCATGTTAAAACAGTTTGGTATAGCTTTACTAAATTACATATCTTAAAACAACTTTAATATCTAGAGACGTGAGCAATTTTGGTTAAAATTACATTATTCTAAAACATCACATTTTATATGTTTGAGTAGTTTAAATAATCGGCAATTTACCAAAAGGCGCATCCAAAAATAGGTATCTACCAAAAGGCGTCCCATGGTTTCATTTTCACCAAAGGGCGCACTAATTTTAGTAAACTTCCTCTTATACCCCTCATGCTATACACTGTCTTTCTCTTTCTCTCTCAATAACAAATTCCGAGACGCCAGCACGTGATGTTTCATACTTTTATTTTAAAATAATATATTTGGAATCGGCGCTAAAAAAAACATATAAATAAATAATTTTTATCCTAATGTGCACGCATGCAAATAAAAATTCCTAATGTAAATTCTACAGTAATTGAAAAAAAATATTTCGTCTATAGTAATTAAATCATCTAACTTATTTAAAAATTAAATAAATAATTTTTATAATTAATTAAATGAAATTAATATATTAAATAATATTTAATAAATTCATTAATGTAAAAAAAAATTGAAAAAAAATTGAAAAAAAAAAAGAAAAAGCGTGGGCCTGAAATGTTGATTTCAGGCCCACGCTGGGCCTGAAATAAATTATTTCAGGCCCAGCGTGGGCCTGAAATTTTTTATTTCAGGCCCACGTTGGGCCTGAAATCTTATGATTCAGGCCCGACGTGGACTAAATTTTTTTTCTATTTTAAAAATATAATAATATATACAAAAACGTATCAAAACACTTAATTTCAGATTTAAACACAGGGCCTGAAGTCATCCCAAGAGGGTCTGAAGTCAAATAACTTCAGATCCTATAAATAATTAATTTAATAAATAACAATTAAATATAAAAAAATATTGTTAAAATTAAAAAAATTTCAGTACCCTGGGGCCTGAAGTCATCAGACTTCAGGCCCAAGGAGGGCCTGAAGTCTGATGACTTCAGGCCCTCCATCATTGATATAAAAAATTTTTTTATAAAAATGTTTAATATATAATTACATATTATATAGGAGTAGTTTAGGTATATCAGTGAGTTTAGGTGCCGAAACATCTAATAGGAGTGGTCTAGGAGATGAGATTTTGGGTGCCGAAACATCTAATCTTGTTGTATCACCATTGCTATAGAGTTTTCAGAATTCCAAATATGGTCGGTCTATCAGTGAGTTTTGCTCAAAACTCACTAATATACCTAAACCACTCCTATAGCATTGGTGATACAGCAAGATTAGAGGTTTCGGCACCCAAAATCTCATCTCCTAGCTCAACCCTGTCTACTGATATAGAGTTTTCAGAATTCCAAATATGGTAGGTCCATCAGTGAGTTTTGCTCAAAACTCACTGATATACCTAAACCACTCCTATAGAATTGGTGAAACAGCAAGATTAGAGGTTTCGGCACCCAAAATCTCATCTCCTAGCTCAACCCTGTCTACTGATATAGAGTTTTCAGAATTCCAAATATGGTAGGTCTATCAGTGAGTTTTCCTCAAAACTCACTGATATACCTAAACCACTCCTATAGCATTGGTGATACAGCAAGATTAGAGGTTTGGGCACCCAAAATCTCATCTCCTAACTCAACCCTGTCAACTGATATAGAGTTTTCAGAATTCCAAATATGGTAGGTCCATCAGTGAGTTTTGCTCAAAACTCACTGATATACTTAAACCACTCCTATAGCTTTGGTGATACAGCAAGATTAGAGGTTTGGGCACCCAAAATCTCATCTCCTAGCTCAACCCTGTCTACTGATATAGAGTTTTCAGAATTTCAAATATGGTAGGTCCATCAGTGAGTTTTGCTCAAAACTCACTGATATACCTAAACCACTCCTATAGCATTGGTGATACAGCAAGATTAGAGGTTTGGGCACCCAAAATCTCATCTCCTAGCTCAACCCTGTCAACTGATATAGAGTTTTTAGAATTCCAAATATGGTAGGTCCATCAGTGAGTTTTGCTCAAAACTCACTGATATACTTAAACCACTCCTATAGCTTTGGTGATACAGCAAGATTAGAGGTTTCGGCACCCAAAATCTCATCTCCTAGCTCAACCCTGTCTATTGATATAGAGTTTTCAGAATTCCAAATATGGTAGGTCCATCAGTGAGTTTTGCTCAAAACTCACTGATATACCTAAACCACTCCTATAGCATTGGTGATACAGCAAGATTAGAGGTTTCGGCACCCAAAATCTCATCTCCTAGCTCAACCCTGTCTACTGATATAGAGTTTTCAGAATTCCAAATATGGTAGGTCCATCAGTGAGTTTTGCTCAAAACTCACTGATATACCTAAACCACTCCTATAGCATTGGTGATACAGCAAGATTAGAGGTTTGGGCACCCAAAATCTCATCTCCTAGCTCAACCCTGTCTACTGATATAGAGTTTTCAGAATTCCAAATATGGTAGGTCCATCAGTGAGTTTTGCTCAAAACTCACTGATATACCTAAACCACTCCTATAGAATTGGTGAAACAGCAAGATTAGAGGTTTCGGCACCCCAAAATCTCATCTCCTAGCTCAACCCTGTCTACTGATATAGAGTTTTCAGAATTCCAAATATGGTAGGTCCATCAGTGAGTTTTGCTCAAAACTCACTGATATACCTAAACCACTCCTATAGCATTGGTGATACAGCAAGATTAGAGGTTTCGGCACCCAAAATCTCATCTCCTAGCTCAACCCTGTCTACTGATATAGAGTTTTCAGAATTCCAAATATGGTAGGTCCATCAGTGAGTTTTGCTCAAAACTCACTGATATACCTAAACCACTCCTATAGCATTGGTGAAACAGCAAGATTAGAGGTTTCGGCACCCAAAATCTCATCTCCTAGCTCAACCCTGTCTACTGATATAGAGTTTTCAGAATTCCAAATATGGTAGGTCCATCAGTGAGTTTTGCTCAAAACTCACTGATATACCTAAACCACTCCTATAGCATTGGTGATACAGCAAGATTAGAGGTTTGGGCACCCAAAATCTCATCTCCTAGCTCAACCCTGTCTACTGATATAGAGTTTTCAGAATTCCAAATATGGTAGGTCCATCAGTGAGTTTTGCTCAAAACTCACTGATATACCTAAACCACTCCTATAGCATTGGTGATACAGCAAGATTAGAGGTTTCGGCACCCAAAATCTCATCTCCTAGCTCAACCCTGTCTACTGATATAGAGTTTTCAGAATTCCAAATATGGTAGGTCCATCAGTGAGTTTTGCTCAAAACTCACTGATATACCTAAACCACTCCTATAGCATTGGTGATACAGCAAGATTAGAGGTTTGGGCACCCAAAATCTCATCTCCTAGCTCAACCCTGTCTACTGATATAGAGTTTTCAGAATTCCAAATATGGTAGGTCCATCAGTGAGTTTTGCTCAAAACTCACTGATATACCTAAACCACTCCTATAGCATTGGTGATACAGCAAGATTAGAGGTTTCGGCACCCAAAATTTCATCTCCTATCTCAACCCTGTCTATTGATATAGGATTTTCAGAATTCCTAATATGTTAGGTCCATCAGTGAGTTTTGCTCAAAACTCCCTGATATACCTAAACCACTCCTATAGCATTGGTGATATAACAAGATTAGATGTTTCGGCACCCAAAATCTCATCTCCTAGACCACTCCTATTAGATGTTTCGGCACCTAAACTCACTGATATACCTAAACTACTCCTATATAATATGTAATTATATATTAAACATTTTTTTAAAAAAATTTTTATATCAATGATGGAGGGCCCGAAGTCTGATGACTTCAGGCCGTCCTTGGGCCTGAAGTCGGATGACTTCAGGCCCCAGGGCACTGAAAATTTTTTAATTTTAACAATATTTTTTTATATTTAATTGTTATTTATTAAATTAATTATTTATAGGATCTGA